>CM063506.1:2471375-2483875 GCA_032207245.1 Pardosa pseudoannulata
ATATATGTATATGTATATATATATAGGTATATTTATCAGAGAAGACCAAAAATCTTGGAGAAAAACACATAGGTTTATTAGCATTCGGATTTACTGTGTTCGTCTTATTTTGCAAATGCTTAAAAGTTCGCTTATGACTGACAAACCTTCGCAAATTATTTCTTGCTCATTCTACCACAAATAAAAAAGCAGTGTTAGTAATTAGTCATGAATAAAACTTGCCTAATAGAATTTATGTGTGCAAAAATGAAGACGACAATGGTATTTAGTAAGTACCTAGTACTGTGTATTGTTAGAGTACATATTTTTGCAACAGGATTATTGTTACATTTATTTATAGAATAGGTATAATTTCATGGTTACCAATTATCATGCTTGCAAAATCTTACGTATAAAATGGAGAAAGAAAATCGAATAATATTCATAAAAGAATTCTGAGAAAAAACACTGAACTTGAAAAATGGTTTTTGGTTAAGAAAGTTTAGTTATATATTTTTTTAATGACCTTAAAAACTACAAGTTTAAATATTTTCAGACAAAACGAATTACTATGGAGTATGTAAAATACCTAATTTAACAGTTTCAATATATTTAAAATTATTTTTAGTTCTTTTACTGTAGAACATCTCTAACTTATGTGCATATAAATACAGCTTTGTGTGAGTCCATAAAGGGGAGTAGTTTAAAAGACAGAAGGTTAGAAATGGAGTTCTTCAAATGTTTATAAAATGCAAAATTTCTATTTGGTGTTTTTAATTATCTTTATAGTTAGTACAATTGCCCCACGTGATCCCTGGCCCTCTTCAGAATTTTTACCAAACTACACTCTCATTAGCCATGAATCTATAGTTCTAAATCTTCTTGATACTGAAGTTCGAATCTAGGCACTCCCTTCATTTCTTTATTTTTTTTTACCCTCCTCTCTGTTTTTCACAGATGGGGCTATATTAAACGCTTTAAACTCTACTCTCTCTGAGTCCATTCTCAAAATATAACCAACAAGGCCGTAACTAGAGCGTGGCAATGGTGGCATTTGTCACGGACGCATTAGTCTTAGGGGTACCACACCATAAGGAAAATGTGATCTGAAAGAGGACGATTCGCCCAGAGTAGATATAAGGAAAATTTGAAAAATAATTGTTTTAATTATGAAATCCAATGTACTGTAATTTGCTTAAAAATTACATTTTATGAGTTTTCTTATTTTTTTAAAATGCTTCTAAAGACTAAACTTGTTATAGATTCTCACAAAATGTTTGCCAACACTACTAATATGCTTTAATATAAATCTATGTATTCGTTTTAAATTTCGAATTCATTGAAGTTCTTAAAATTAAATTTAAATTTAGAAATTCTTAAATTTTTTATGAAAATTTAATGCTTAAATAAAAAGTATTCCCTTCAAATAAACTATTCAGCTTATCAGCAAAATAATATCCCCAAAATCTCCAAAAATATCTAAGTATTAGTAAGGTAAAAATAGAAGAAAAATTAAAAATCAATATGCTAGGAACATTTTAAGAATCAACAAAATATTTTGAATCCATTCTGAATATATGATATAATAATGTTTATATATTTTATCACTATATTTGGCAATAGGGGTGCAAATTGGTTTTTTTGCCAGTTTGGGGGTTTTTTTTTTTTTGTGTTGGGGGGTTTTTTTGTTATTTGGGGGGGGGGGGGGGGGGGGGGGGGGGGGGGGGGGGGGGGGGGGGGGGGGGGGGGGGGGGGGGGGGGGGGGGGGGGGGGGGGGGGGGGGGGGGGGGGGGGGGGGGGGGGGGGGGGGGGGGGGGGGGTTGTTTTGTGTCTAGCACTAAAGGACCTAGCTACGGCCCTGATAACCAACCCTTAAAAGTCATTTCACTGCGTCTAATTTTTTTAAAAATTTGTACAGCTAAAAATTTTTTTCTTCAGGCATTATCCAGGATATTGCCGATTATGAATCTCATAACTTGTCTCTCAAAAATTGCCAGAGACTTCTCTTCTATTGTTTCCAATGACTATATTTCATGGACATGTGTTAGTATATGTCTTATAAGAGCTTTATATAGTAGGATCTTAGTTTTATTTACAGGAATTTTCAGCTAATCTCTTAAATCATAGAAATGGCAATTAGCTGAGACAATATAAGAAACGAAATTACCGTCTATTGTTGTCATATTTTTATTTATTTTACTATAAGGAATATTATTAATTATTTTTTCTGTTTTTTACATAGCTATACTTTATTATTTAATCAGAATGATACATAACAATTTTTCAATCCAAAGTACACCTCAAATGTCATGTTAAACTCAATGGAAAGACTCGTAAATACTATATATTAATACTAGATTTACGTACCCAGCCAATTTGACTCATTAAAAATTTGATCAATATATATATATATATATATATATATATATATATATATATATATATATATATATATATATATATATATATATATATATATAAAACTTTAATATCACTTTTCAAAAACATACGTTGGTTTTTAGTTAAGTAATAAAATATATGTAAACTTTCATTCCTCTTCCCCGCAGACCCCCTTCATTTCGCATTATCAAATGGAGTTTACCTATTTTCACGGTTGTGAGCCAATTTGACTCCTAGAATTTTTTAACAGTTAATCAAATAACATGAAATTTATTGGTCCTATCAGGCCTGGGCAACAGTCAAGTCGCACGAATTTTTGCTCTTCTCATTCACGCAGATGGCCTCTGCAAGTTTTCTACAACATTCATGCTACTGATGCATTGTCAAGTTCAACAATCTATAAAGAAACAATGTAGTTGTGTATGTAATAGAAATGTTTGCAATGAAAAACAGACTCAAAAAATAACATAAAATATTTCATGAAAAGTCAAGTCGCTTTGTTTCCCTTCTCATTCCAATTGGCTTCTATAAGTTTTCTAAGAAGTATCAGAATCAATGATTGGATCTGAGAACGACTCAAGTAAATATTTCATGAAAAGACTTTATTTTCCAATTGGCTGAAGAGCTAAGAAGTAAATATAGAGAAGTCGAGAACACTTCCATTCCAATGACAGAAATTCATGCTACTGACTCACGGAAGAATTGTCAAGTTCAACAATCATGCAAAGGAACAGATGTAAAAACCATTGTGCTAAAAGTAATTGAAATGTTTGGGGAAAATGTGTTTCAAAAACAGATTGTATACGTAAAAAATGTTTTTCATGAATTTTTTGATAACAAGCATTTTAATTAAATTAATATGGAACTATTTTCTTTGCAAAAACTAATTTTTCTTGTATGAGTCAAATGGGCTAACTTCAGTAAAAATAGGTATATGATCAACATCCGTAAATCTAATGTTAATCGAAAATCTCCTATTTATTTTTAAGAATTCAAATACGAAACCATGAACGCTGCTTCTCTTTATAACCTGTGCCCTCTTATTAATATTGTTTTTTCATTGCCATCGCAATTTCGCGTGTCTTCTATGAGTAAATATCAAAAGAATTTTTAGATTAAATTTTATTCTCTCTAACCAGAAACAGAAAATAAGAGGCTCCATGTCTCTCACCTCACTATGCGTTTTACACCGGATTACATGATTAGGGGAGAGAAAATACTTAAGTCGATTTCATAGTACGTTTTGCAAAAGTGTTATTTTTGTAAATCCTTTTTTCTGCAATACTGGGTTCTTGAGATCGTGTTTTATAGGTTGTTGCTAAGTAGTGCGAAAAGATAGGAATATTTATACTCTATATAAAATTTCGCACACCTTAGAGAACGGTATTTGCAGATACTTCTCTAATAATACATCATAATCTTTTTATTTATCTTTATGTACTTTTTCGCAGTTCTGTTGGTAAAAAGTAACAAAATTTTAGATATTTTTGACAAGAAACAATAAAATAAAAAGTCTATAAATAAAAATACAAGAAGTAAGGTTTCTATGATGTAGGAAAACCCAGAGGCATTAAGGTAAGACATCGTTTTATTGAAAGGCTCAATACTCGATTTTGGCTCTTATCCATCCTGAGATTGATTCAGTCTTGACTCAGTGAGTAGATAAAATGACGACTAAGCATCCTTCGATTAACACTGAACACTAACCACATTAACTCCACTTTGACAGCTTTAGGTTGTCTTCCGAATCGGCATATAGGCTTTGCCCAGGACCATAGGTCTCCTAAATTGAGATAAGCACCGTAATCTATCCCCCCCCCCATAAGTTAGAATATTCCGTCTAGGAGTTTTAAGGGTAAAGTGGGGAAAATATGTTAACAAACTTATTTTCCTGTTAATTTGTTACTCTTCCTAATTTTGGGGTTCCTAATTTTTAGGTTAAGTGCGTGAGTCGAACTTGAAACAATTTCTTATCAAACCGATGACGCTATTTGTACAGCAGAAGAAGAATATTTTTGTTCAAAAGAATATAGGTTCATTATTTCATAGGTATTGTTTACCTTAAATCGTCGTCTGACAAATAAAAGCTATAATGTTTTGAAATGGAAAAGACTGCAACAAGTGTTAGAACACCAAAGAGATTATTTCATTCAATATATATATATATATATATATATATATATATATCAAAACTATTACACTTAAAATACCTATGTAAGATTCTTCTTTTGCCCGCCTCATTCTTTCTTATCTCTTTTCACAGTCGCAAAATCTTAGAATTAAAAACGAGTGTTCACAGCCTAAGTTCTTTCAACCCATCTCCACAGATAACTCTGAAATAAATGCTAATTTATGTTCACTAGCCAACTTTCCAGTTACCTCGATTAAAATGGTTCACTTTCCCAATGATCTAAGTTCCTTTCTGACTGTTGATAACTCTGACTAAGTTGATCTCTCATGGGAATATTTCTGCATCATCTCTATCTATGTGGCGAACTCTGTGATCGAAATGTGTCTTCATGTATCATTCAATATTGATCTCTCGTCTTGAAAAGTTTTGTATTTCTCTAGGTCTACAATAAATTTAAAGCTTCACCACGGATTTCACTGCAACCACGACTGCAAACTAAGTGGGATTTTTCATTGCCCAGTATGCCAGAGCAATAAAAAATAATAGGGATTATTTTCTTATGTGATCGTGATAGAAATTTCGCACGTTACCTATATATATATATATATGTGTGTATACATATATATATATATATATATATATATATATATATATATATATATATATATATATATATATATATATATATATATATATGTGTGTGTGTGTATATATATATATATATATATATATATATATATATATATATATATATATATATATATATATATATATATATATATATATATATATATATATATAAATAAGGAATAAATAATATAACTCCATTAAGCCTAAAAAATGTTAAACAGATAGCAAGAAAGGATTGGGTGTGAAAGATTTACGACTTCCATACACGGTT
Source organism: Pardosa pseudoannulata (assembly GCA_032207245.1). Classification (NCBI taxonomy): domain Eukaryota; kingdom Metazoa; phylum Arthropoda; class Arachnida; order Araneae; family Lycosidae; genus Pardosa; species Pardosa pseudoannulata. The sequence goes on from CM063506.1 coordinate 2,476,787, forward strand.
AAACAATTGTTTCATAAGGCCTGAACGTTACCGTACACCCAAAAGATCATAAGACTATGAAATAATTATATAATTCTTATTTACCTCTATGTAATTGCTGCGTGGAGAGCATTACATAGTAAGTATTTTTAAATATCTGTTAATAACCATCTGTCTAATACTTTTATAAATAAATAAAAGTATTAGTATATTTGTTTTTCATGTTCCTATCAGCTGAAGTTGATATTTGCAATTCATCTTAATTATACACTTTTAATACAACAGCACAGCACAGATAGTTTTGTAGTTTTAGATTTTTTTCCAGCGGCAATAAACATATGCGAAAAAATTCTAGAAATATAAATATTTGCTGACCGAGAACACTTAAAATCAAGCTTTCCGAAAAAGATAGGAAAGTGATTAACAAAAACAACGATTTAATTGAGTCCTTCTCAACAAAGAGTTTAAAATGATCCATTTTAATATTTATCATTTCAATATTTAAGCTGCAAGATGAAAAGTCCCGGAATGTTAATTCAGACGGAATCAAAAATAAGTATTAAAACTATTCTGTTATTAAATGTTATTATCTTCTAATGTTTAACTTTTTTAAAGATATGAGGACTTTTAAATATTTCATATTTTTACTTTAAAAATTTATCTAATTATAAGGATTTAAAGGAATGTATAAAAAGGAGAATTTTAATGATGTTTGACTTTTCTTCCAGGGTAAAAAGTATTTATAATTCAAAATTATCTTTTATTGTATTACATTTAAACTGGAATTAATTTAAACTATGATATATTTTTTATTTACATTTTCATATAAATTCTAAAAGTGAAGTGAAATTATTTTTCATTAAAGGGAATGAATTATACTAAAAGCAGAATAATTTCTACAGAACTAAAGGCAAAATAATTGGAGCAGAATAACTTGACACATTTGAAAAGTACTTTTCGTAATGTTTTGCTTTAGTAGTACTCATGATGCGTTTATTATATAGTAAATATTAGAAGATAATTAACAATTCAAACCAAATGTTATTTAAAAATAATAGGGAATATTTTCTTATGTGATCGCGAGAGAAATTTCGTACGTTATCTATCTATCTATCTATGTATATATCTATCTATCTAACTATCTATCTATCTATCTATCTATCTCTCTCTCTATATATATACATACATATACATATATATGTATGTATATATATACACATATATATATGTATATATATGTATATATATATATATATATATATATATATATATATATATATATATATATATATATATATGTGTGTGTGTGTGTGTGTGTGTGTGTGTGTGTGTGTGTGTGTGTGTGTATGTATCATAGTTAATTTGAATCTTTTACGATGTTTGTAAACTATATACAAAACTTAAGACTTATTTTGATCAGAAATAAAGGCTTTTTAATCTAATCGAATGTAAAATTATTATTTAATACCTTTTTACCAGTGAAAACTAATCTTAAGCGATAAACGAAATATTAACATAAAGAAGAGCTCATTCGGTTTAAAACTCTTTTAATGGGACATAAGTTTTTTTGTTGATGTTGTATATGCTCCTTTCCCTGGTGTTGGAAGCCAACACCAGGTCCAGTAGAACTCTTAGGGACTGGTCCATGACTAAAAGTAATATGCAGCTTCACTTGATCGAGGAATCACAAGAGCTGAAGACTGGCTACTCCTCAATAAGGAGTGCGCTTTTCGTTTGATGAGCATCGCTAGGATGTAAGAATCGACTTTGCTGACGTAGGTCTTCCTAATTTAGAAACAGGAACCAAGCAGAAGACCACCAGACTTGAAGTACCACCTCCAAGGTTACCGTTTGCTAACTTGGAGGACGTTGCAACTACGAACCTATCTACAAGTTCCAAACACCCTTAATAAAGACAGCGGATCTTCAGCCGGCTGGAGCGTCGATCCCGCAAACTACAGGTTACGAGATCACTCCCTTTACCAACTGAGCTACCACGGATCAAGTTATAAATTATTTAAAACCTTCACTATAACAGACTTTCTTCTGTTAATCAAACACCGAAGAATTCTTATCCTTTTAGAATAAATTTTTACATATACTTTTATCATTCTCTAACTCTAAAAAATTGATTAATTTAGCTATATAAAGTAATATATTTATTAAAAAATAGTATAAAATTTATTCACCAGCAAAAAAAGAAATTACCTTACCCACAAAATAAATTTTGAAATAAGTATATTAAAGTCTAAATTTTTACATCGTATTGAAGATATGATTATTTTTTATTCTGTAAATTCAAAACTTTAAAGGTATCTCACTGTTTAAAATCTAAATATGGTATTATTTTTTAAATTTTCCTCTTAATATTTGTGTTATTATTATTTAAAAATATATTCTGAACATATCTATATATTTTTTTAGAGTAAAAGAGTTAATTTATATGAAGTTTGTTAAGAATACTCTTTGTTATTTCATTAAAACATTCAATCATTTATAAATTAAATTAGAGTTTTGACAATCTGAATTCAGATTTATTTTCCTGTTTTTTAGCAATATTATGTAAAGACTATAAGTATTTACATACTAGCATATAACCCGTCATATGACGGGATCAGTACAATTTTTAATTTTCCAGGATTGTAAAGTACCCTGTGAAGCAGGTAAAAAAAATGGCTTGTTTTTTGGCTGAGAATTATTTTGTAATAAAATATTACCTTAAGAAAATTATCTAAGTTTAGTAATAAAACGTATGGAAATAATGCAGAAGATATTTAAATAATCTAAAATAAATGATTAAATGAGATGGTGAAAGGAATAACGTCATAATGGTAGAAAAAAATTGTTATTTTTACCTATTTATTATGTGATAAATTGATACATTTTAATCACCTTCTCTTAAAATGGGGCTTGATATAATAATGGTAATACGTGAATTTAATTAAATAAAAATAATAAAAATCATAAAAAATTCAAAAATGGTAAAAATTTATTTTAAAAATAATAAAACTTTAAAAATAATATAACAACTTTAGGAATAAGAATTCAAAATAAAGAGCAGATATTATTAAATTAATCAGATATTTAGAAAATTCGGCTACGTCTGGGGCAGAACCATCAACCCAATAAGTACGACGATCAAATGGGCAGACATTCTAGCCCATGTGCCAGCTTATACGTGGTGAAGGAAATGGTTAGAATATGTAAGGGTCAAGTAAAAACAGTCCAGAAATTTAAATATTGTGCTCTGCCCTCGCCATCCTATCAATAATGAATTTAGTATAGAATAAGAGGGAGAATAAGGCTTGAAATAATAGCATTAAAAGCTCGAAAAGGGGGGGATGAGGTGGATTTCGAACTCGCTTTGAATTTTGCTAACCCTAACTCATAAAAAATCCAATATGGATGCCTGTATCCATTCCAGGTACAACCGCTTCATAAATTCGCGGACAGACGGACAGACAACTTAGGTTATTATTATATAGGAGATTCTATGAAATTTAAAAAAATGTATAAAACGTATACAAGGATAAATTATTTTAAAAATTAAAAAAAAACAGATTAAAATATTTACAATGGGATTAATTCAGTTGCGTTACAAAGTATATTTGTGCAAAATTTCACATTTCTACGTTCATAATTTACATAAATGTTTCTTACTGTCCACTATCGTCTTTAAAATATGCCATAAAAAATATTCATTTAAAATGAATATAAATAGAAATCTGCAGATAAATTAGTAAGAGAGCTTATAACGTAATGAACTTCATATTTGATTCGAGTGTAGCAAATTACAGCAATTAAACAAGAATCAATACTGCTCAAAATAGCCAGAAAAAAAAGATACAAATAATGAGAAAAAACAGTCAATGAAAAACTATTGGTTTTTACAAAGTGTAGCATATACAATAAAATAGTGTCTATTAAATACGTTTTTGCAGTTCTAAAGAATGAAAATTTTGTTACTTAATCATGGATTACATATACTTAATCATTATTTTAACTTAATTTGATACTTAATCATGGACTCAATTATGTAGTGACGAATTTGGCTTGGTTTGGGGCACTATAGACTTTTTTGTGACATGAAGGCTTATTAGATTGGGGCCTACTGCTAAAACCGATAGTGGATAGTTCGGCCCTCATCTCACTTTAATAATTTTAAATTAGAGCTTGGACAATTTTTTAATTAAGAATCTTTATGCTAGAATATAACAATTTATTCAAAATGAGCGTATAAGAAGACACAAACCGAAAAAAATTGAACGCTGACCGATATTCTACAGCAACAATCATGCTGCTTTGTCAATACGTGGAACACATTGAATTTTGCAGCTTTCCCATGTTTCCGAAACTGATATATGAGTTAAATTTTACTCTCTTTCTCTAATTTAAGGTTTGATTTGCATTCATTAGTTTAATTTGGGAAAAACCCATCAAATTTATAAAAAAGAAGGACCAAAAACTCGAACCATACACATAAAGAATAAAAATTTTAAAAAAAATTAAATTATAAGAAAATGTTGTTCTATCCTGGGTCTATGCAGACTGCTAGATTCGATTAAAATTCAAATACTTAAAGAAAAATCGGTTAAGAAAAGCGTTTAAGGACGAACAAATATATTTAATACAAAGTAAAACCTATTCTGGCCAGCTGTATTTAAAATAAATTGGAATCTCGAGGAAAGAACAAAATTAGAAATGAAAATGCTACTGATGGAACCATTGTTGAATATATGGAAAAACTCTGGGTAAATAAAATCGCGTGCCCTAAACTTTAAATATTTTTCGAAACTTTTATCTTATAGAAATTTAAAGGAACAAACGACCTGAAATTTAAAATTTTTAAATATTTAACTACATTTTTAATAAGAGTATAAATAAGGCTTTTACCTGAACTATATAAGACCTTAAAATTTACAGAAAAAGAATTTATTTTTGAAAATAAACTTTAAAATAAATTGTCTCTTCTGATGACATTTTTTAAATTTCTTAGTAAAACTGGACTTCGCTTATATAAAATGTGTTCAAAATGCTTATAGAAACATAAATGAAAATGGATTATTACTCGGGTTAAATATATTTTATATAAAAATATTTAAATCTATGCAACCAACTTTGAGTATTATTTTCATTCTTTTGCAGTATAGTATGCTCTATCACTTTACAAAGCACTTTACTTTTTAAAAGAATGCCTAGTTTAAATAAAATTTTCCCTAGAATATTAACAAGCTACTGAATGAGATGAAAAACATAAAATGAATAAAAATTATTTTCAAAGTGAGAAAATACAAAAAAAAAAAATTTTAATGAAATAGAAGGTTGAATTCTGTTATTTTAGGTGTTCTTTGTCTCCTTTAGGTTATTCAACAGAAAATTGTGGGAAATTATTTAATTTGAAATTAATTATATATCTATGTATCATTATAAAATGTGCATTTTGTAAAAGCATAAGTTTTTATGATTGATTTTGGCTGTCAAATGCGGTTACTCTGCAGGCAAAGCAATAAACTTAGCAAGTTATCTTATTTGGCCGACAAATTTAGGGATTTTGTCAACAAACTTGTTTGGGCTTGAAAACAACAGCATTATAAGCCAAAGAAACTTTGATAAAGCTGTACAATCAATAATTCATTTAAATGTACTACATCTACTCATAACAGGAGTTAGTTGAGATAAAGCAGCAAGATAGTATAGACCCACTTTTTGGTGATTGATAACATTGAATTGATGTCTATTCGTGTTTAACTGATATTTATACACTATAAGACTATCTTTTATAATTATTTGTCCCTTTAAATCCGGCTCTTCTAGTAATTTCTGAATTGTTGTAAAATTACTGTTATTGAGCTTTTAAATAAAATTAGTTTTTGTCATCTGAGTAAAATTACTCCAAATACCTTAAGATGTAACAATGTCGTAATAATGAGAATTTTAATTACTAGCTTTGCTTTTCCACAGGTTCTTTTTTAAACAAATGGCACCCAAAAGATAAAAATAAAAATTTTAAACGAAGTTTTACATCTTCTCCTGTTACGAGGCGTAAAACTAAAGTTAGGCCGAGTCAATCCAAATATCTTTAAAAAATAGCTTTTAAATCAGAAATCAAAGAGCCTTGGAGTTAAAAAAAAAGTTTTAAGGCTTTTACTCGATCAAATATATCTTTACGATATCACATTTCTTTCGGGAAAAAACTTTAAAAAGATGAGTCATAAAAACTTACATATTTACGTATATGTCGAAGTAAAAAGTTTCTTTAGACGGGATAAAGAGCTCTAGTGTGATGCAGTTTCCTTTCATTTATAAGGAAAGAATTCTTACAAGGAATTTTAAAGCTGTTGTTCTTAAATTATTGAATATTGTATGATAACGTGTCTAGGCAAGTTAAAATTTTATGTTATTATTAAACTTTATTTTAAAAAGCATAAGGAAAAGGCGACCTTTCAGACGGCTTTCTACTTTTAATCGTAGTCAGTAGAGACGGAAAAAGCCCATTATTTGAATTAATTCTAAGGAGACTTATATTAGTACATCCACTGAAACATGATGCTAAAAAGTATTTTATGCAGTGAAAAAAAAAGTTCTTCATATTGCAAAATCAGTTGTTTTTGAACAATATTGTTATAAATTTTGAATAACAATAAGTTTTTAAAAAGTAATAATTATGTTTTCAAATAATTTATTACTATAAAACTATATTTATATTTTTAATTTTGCTTATTAAACTTTATTTTAAAAAGCATAAGTAAAAAACGACCTTTCAGACTGCTTTTTACTAGCGGTGGAAAAAACCCATTGTTTGAATTAATTCTAATTAGACTTATATTAGTACATCCATTGAAACATTGTGATAAAAAGTGTTTTCTGCAGTGAAAAAAAAAGTTCTTCATTTTGCAAAATCAGAAGTTTTTGAATAAATAATTATTGACAAAGATAAAATTATGTATTTTAAAAATGTCACAGATCAAGTTTATTTTATAAATTTATGTTTTAGGTCATTTCAGGCCTTACTAAAATAAACATTTTTAACACTAGATTTATGGACCAAGTCATTTTGGCTCATAAAAATTTGATCACTATATATATATAAAACTTTAATAGCACTTTTCA
>CM063506.1:2488875-2496375 GCA_032207245.1 Pardosa pseudoannulata
AAACTAGAGTTATTATTTAATTTTAAACATAAATCGTAAAAATAGGACTATTTTCATCTAGAATTTTTCCCCACATAGATATCCCGAGATTTAGGAAATGGCAAAAATGCTTACGAAACTTACTTCAGCTAGAGATAAAGAATATTAGTAATGTTTCAAAACTAGATTTATTATTTAAATTTAAACATAAATCGCAAAAACAGGACTTTTTTCATCTAGAATTTCTCCCCACATAGATATCCCGAGATTTAGGAAATGGCAAAAATGCTTACGAAACTTACTTCAGCTAGAGATAAAGAATATTAGTAATGTTTCAAAACTAGATTTATTATTTAAATTTAAACATAAATCGCAAAAACAGGACTTTTTTCATTTGGGATTTCTTCCCACATAGACATTCTAAGATTTAGATATGTGGCAAAAATGCTTACGAAACGTACTTTACCTAGAGATAAAGAAGATGAATGATGTTGCAAAACTAGATTTATTATTTAATTTTAAACATAAATAGTAAAAATAGAACTATTTTCATCTAGCATTTCTCCCCACATATACATCCCGAGATTTAGGAAGTTGCAAAAATGCTTACGAAACTTACTTTTTACCTAGATGTAAAAAAGATTACTGACGTTGCAAAACTAGATTTATTATTTAATTTTAAACATAAATCATAAAAATAGGACTATTTTCATCTGGGATTTCTCTCCAAATAGAGATTCCGAGTTTTTAAAAGTAGTAAAAGAGCTTATGAAACTTATTTCATCTAAAGGTAATAAAAATTATTGATATTGCAAAACTATATTGATTATTTTATTTCTAATATAAAATCATAAAAAGTAAGACTATTTTTATTACGGATTTCTCCAAAAATACATCCTGAATTTTGAGAAGCGTTAAAAATGTTTACGAAATTTACTTCGCCTACGTATAAAGAAAATTTTTGGTGGTGCAAAAATAGATATATTATTTCGTTTCTAATGTAAAGTCATAAAAGTAGGACTATTTTTAATTTTATTCTCCATAAAATAAAATACGTTCTGATCTGTTTAGAATAAAGTGTTCTTAGATCATTATAAGGGTCAAGTTTTATAATATTTTTTAGTTTTGTTATATTAATCAATGCATTAAAAACATAAAACATGTACTGAGTGAAAAAATTCAGAATCTTTGTTTTCGCAAAATAACGTTCGAAATACTTGAGTTAGAAATTAAGTTATTATATATGTTTTATTTAGTTTCTAATACAAATATTTAAAAAAAAATTATTTTTCTATTAATAAAATTTCATTTCTTGTAATGAAACCAGATAAATTTGATGAAGTTAGAATTTCTGTTTAGAATAAAGTGTTCTTAGATAATTATAAGAGTCAAGTTTCATAATTTTTTTAGTTTTGTTATATTCATTAATGCATTAAAAAACTTAACACAAGCACCCAGTGAAAAAATTCAGAATCTTTGTTCTCTCAAAATAACGTTTGAAATACTTGAGTTAGAAATTAAATTATTATATAAGTATTTATTTTCTAATACATATCATATTTAAATAAATTTATCTTGCTATTAAGAAAATTCCATTTATTTATTACTTCATATAACGAGCCCAAATAAATTTGGTAAAGTTAGAATTTTATTAAGGCTTTACAATTTTATAAACTTTTAAACAGTGTAGCACAATTTAATTTTAATTTGAATAAAAAATATGCTGTTTTAATAATGACTTTTCAGTTCGAAAGATGCTATGTCCCCTTAAACGAAACCTTCGATTTCAATTCTGTGGAAAGAAACAGAGACGCCGTATATTAATATAGAATCCTTTCTGTATTATTTTATTTATCTAAAGAACTCAAATCTAGAAACCGCGAACATTACTTCCCTTTACAGCTTCTGTCATTTTACTTTTTTCATTTCCATCCCAATTTTACGTGTCTCCTGTCTGTAAACATCAACAGAATTTTTAGATTACATTTTATTCTTTCTGGTAAAAATAAAAAACAGAAAATAAGAAGCTCAGTGTCGCTCCCTGAGCGTTCTACACCGGATTACATGATTAGGGGAGGAAAGATACTCGAGTTAGTCGATTTCATAGCACGTTTAAAAATATATATTCTTTCAAAAATTATTTTTTCTTCACCGTGTTTTATAGGCAGTTTGGGAAAAATGATATCTTATACAATCTATAAAACCTCCCGTAACTTTAGATCAGACACTTGCAAATCATAATGGAATATAATATTTTTATTTTACTTTATATTTGTGTGCGCAATGTTAAAAATGTGATATTTATTCTAATAAGTATCAAAATTATTTTATCCAGTGTTAAATCCCACCCCGTGTTTAAAAAGAGCCTCAATTCAGAGAGCACCATAATTCCTGTTTTCTGAGGATGTTTTTCAACTTGCATTTATTTTCTTATGTTTGCAGTTGTTGCCGTAAGAGTTCTGTGAGTCATATTGTTTAATGGACCTTAAGACCAATTAAAATGTATGAGCTAGCGTATTTTGGTTGTGCAGGAACGTTAAACTAAGATTATATAACACGAGAGTGGCGTGAATCCACTTTTGGTTGGCATAGTAGAACAGCATGACTTTGGCAGATTCTGGGGTGACTTTCTTTTGGATTTTGAGATTTTGAAGTGCCGTTCGGATTACGGATATAATGGAAGAATGTAGTTATAAAGGACTTATAAACACGGCGTTGGAAATCGTAGACAGTTGGTCGCTTATATTTACAACTGATCGTTGCAACAGTTGCCATTCGGAATGTAGTAATATTGATTTTGATGTCAAATATTTATCTTTTTTATATACATTTTTACATACGATATATATATAGAGAGATAGATTGATAGATTGATTGTTTGATATATATATGGATAGATAGGCAGATATATATATATATATATATATATATATATATATATGACGTGATCCACTGTTAAGGTGAAAGGAATAATTAGTCATTCTTAGTAAAAATACTTCTTTATTTAATATTTGGTTTCCGTTTAAGACGTCACTTGCGCCATTTTCATTTATTCCTGGCGAACCTAAACGTGGAAAAGTGTTGACAGCGCCATGTAATCGTGCTAACTGATTCTTCACGCTTGATTAGTCATCAACTTCCTGTGAAGTATCTCTGCCTGACCACATTACTCCAAAAGGTTACACAAGCGTGAGTCATTTTCATTTATTTTATTATTATAAAAGAGTTCCCTTTTTAAAATATTTTATAATTCACGTAATTTCCAACTACCCCCTTTTTAGACCTTGTATATATATATATATATATGCACATATATATGTATATATATATACACATATATATATGTATATATATATATATATATATATATGTATATAGATATATAGATATATATATATATATATATATATATATATATATATATACATATATATATATATATATATATATATATATATATATATATATATATATATATATATGCACATATATATGTATATATATATACACATATATATATGTATATATATATATATATATATATGTATAGAGATAGAGAGAGAGAGAGAGAGATAGATATAGATAGATAGATAGATAGATATAGATAGATAGATAGATAGATATTTAGATAGATAGTTAGAAAATTGTATATTACATAACATTTCTCAAAAATTTCACCGCCTTGTGTGAACATTTGTTAGATTTCAACATTTAAAAAAAAGACTGAAGTCAATGTCTTACCTTTGAAGTGAAAACCATTTCTTTTTTCCATCCTTTGATCTGGGAACGTGTGCGATGGAATGCAAGTTTTCCTCCCTTTTTCTTTTCTAATCTGGAACGAGCTACTTTTCCCGAAACGAAAGCAAACACCGGCAACGGTCGACTTAAAAATTCCGGAATTCTGTTAATGTTGACCGACTGGGGGACACTTAAATTCGAATAGGGGGTGGCAGAGAGGATTCGAAATTGGAAATTGGAGGTGTGGGGGGACGGAGGGTGAAGAGAAATAACTGTTTTTCTTTTAAAATATTTACAGTGAAAAGTTCATTCTGGCTGAATTAAAACACGAATTTTGTTTAGAATAAAGCTCGCTGTAGAAAGGGATAGGTTTATAAACTTTGAGTAAATGTTGGAATGCCAGTGTAGACTGCATACGTATACATACGGCAGTGTATGCGTGTGTGTGTTTTGGTAACAAGAGCTTGTGATATTAAAAATTGTTATTATGATTGTGATTAATTTAATTTTTTTTATTGCATCGATAAATGTCAGTTACTTTTCAAATTTACTGCTTTGAAATGAGTATTTTAACACATTATATGCAGGCTTGACGAATGCTGTAATACGCGTGTGGCGGGGGAATCGGACGAAATTTGCATTATTCGCGGAACTTTATAAATGCAATTCATTAGCAGTCAATACTTTATATGAAGAGCAACATTGCAGTATCCGCACATGCATCTGGTATAACTTTTTATTTTATGGGAGGAACACAATTTGCAAATCCAGGATATTTTCCCCCGTTATTAGAGTTTTCTGGAGCTTGTGTTTTTTTTATGTCTCCAGAAAGCACCTTGTAGTGTGGCCAGTGAAAACGATTGCACTTAAACTTCCCCAAGTTTCGGAGAGTTGTGATTGGTCGCCAGGAGGCGATTCAGGACCATCCTTGGAGTCCCGGTCCTTCTGGGCAGAGCCGGGAAAGGACGCATTGTGCAAAGGACAATGGAACAACAAATGCATCAGCACAGGATAATGGAAAAAGTATAGGGTTGAATGAGTAGAAAGAAGGAAAGAAAAGAATGCAGAGTTCTCTTGGATATTAGCAGTTTTTTAAGGCGTTGCACGTGGAGTGCTTCTTTTAATTTTTAATTTTTTTTAAATATTTTTTAGCATATTTCCTTGTCTTTTGTTCAATATTTGAATGTTGTAATACAGATCAGTGGCATTAAATACGATTTAAAGTAAACTTGGTTATAAAATGCTTTGAAATAACAGCAGCAATTTACTACACCACAGCACACCTGAAGCTCTCTGAATCACTAACAATACGCGTGGACTGTCCTCTGGTCACAGGGGACATATCACTATCATCCTCATCTGATAAATCGCTATCAGTATCACGATCACTGCACGAATACTGCGACAAGGAATCAGCAAATATTTCGTCTCCACCAAAGTCATTATCGTGTAAATCCAATTTTAGATTAATTTTATTCAGGCTTTTATTTTCGCAAAAAAGGACAATCGTATTGAATGATTTACCAAATGACACTGAAATAAATTTGTAACGAAGAAATTCCGCATAAAAACATGGGGATCAAATTACAACCATATATGCAATACCAAGAAAAAATAGTGGTGATCTCCTTTTCCCGCCGATAACACAAACTCTGCGCGAAAGGGAGATTACTTGCTCCCGCAGATAACAATTGGTACGCCAAGTGGGTAGTCGCCCGTTCCCGCATGTAATATGTTATGAGAGTGATTGAAAGACATTAACAAACTATCGAACGTGATTTTATCTTCAAGATTATATACCCGATCCCAAAAATCATTAATGAAATGGACTAGGTTTTCCATAAAATAGAAGAGAAGGGCAAATTTCGAAGGGCTTATTCGAGAATTGACGTTCCTACTATCAAGATATTTGAAAAAATCTACATTTGAACATATAGATAATTATCTATATATAAAAAACTTTTCAAAAACTGTATATCAAATATTTTTCAAATGAATTTCAGCATTTTGTACAAATATTCATTATGTACTAATGTTACAATAATAAAAGATTTTTTCTTACCTTCTGAATTTTAAAACTTTTTTTTCATCTTTTATATTATCTTGAATACCTGTAAGTTTCGTTTGAACAGCGATTTTACCCCTTTTCTTTTCTAAATGTTGAACTTTTCCCGAAATGAAAGCAAACACCGCCCTGTCAACTTAAAAATTCCAGACTTTTGTTAATGTTGACCGACTGGGACGCTTAAAATCGAGCAGAAACAGCAAAGAAGCTGAAGTAAATTCGAAATTGGAAGGCTGCGTTTCGTGGACATTTCGAAGAAAGCAAGATGTGTTGGTAGGGGAAAACTCTCTTTCTTTTAATATATTTACGATGAAAGGGTCATTCTGGAAAAATAAAGATGCGATTTTTATTTAAGTTAGAACACGCTGCAGAAAGGATTAGGTTCGTTGACAATACGTTCGCAAGTGCTGACGAGATTTAACGTCATTTCAAGTGTTATTTCTGGTTGCCGCTGATGAGAATTCTCTTCTTGCCATTTCTGTATCAGAAGACAGCAACATTTTACATGTAGGCGCTATTACAAAAAAATGCAGAAATAGGAGAGACTTAAAACTTCGTTATTTTTTATTTCCTTAGTATTTTAAAAACTGTTTTCCTATTGAAATATGTGACATATTTAGTTTTTATCGTTGCTTTAACGATGCTAGTTTGTGGCAACTAACTTCAAAATTTACATATTTTTGCTGCAATTTATAAATGAAAATCCTTTGTTGGTCACGAAAATTTATGTGAATAAATATCTTGAATATTGTGCATAATATTAGTAACAGAAATACTATTATTTATTCTATCGGATCATATCACCTTCAACAGATATCAGTCAACATAATTGGTATTTTATTTTCTATTTAGTTAGTTGATATATAAAGTACGACCTATCTTATATGTTCATGGTACTTTCTCCTTTCGGTAAATTAGATGAGAAACATTATAATTTTATCAAGAGATAACTAACTTAATAAAATTTAAAACTTTTATAAAAAAAAAAATTGTATGATGAAACATATATTTTTGTCTTAAATTCACAGCTTTGTATACAGATACTTTATGCTTGAGTATTGAAAAAATATGAGTCAATTATATTTTCTTACCTTTTCATAAGAAAATCATTCTTTTTTCTATCCCCTATTCTAGGGAATTTCTGTGCGTTTCGTTTTAACAGCAAATTTCCTCCCTTTATCTATTCTCATCTGGTACGATCTACTTTTCTCGAAACGAAAGCTAACACCGGCTATCGTTGAATGCTGAACTTGTTAGATGCTGACTTGTCTTCTTGCCCAATCCGCTTTTACAATTCACTAAGTTCTGTAGCTTTGAGAATGTTGCTCGCTCGAAGCTGCGAAACAACTATCTGCAGAATTTTTCTTCACTATTTGTGCTTTACTTGCGTTAGCTTTGCTTTTTATGTTATCACATTTAATATTTCTAATCGCTAGTTGATTTTTTCCTTCCCAACTTTTTATCGCTTAAGCAAATTTTAAAATCACTTGTTTGTCATCTCTTTGTTTATTAAAATGTTACAATATTCTCAGTTAATATTTTGGTGTAAGTACTTATTTGCAATTCTTTCTTGGTATGTTAATACATGAGAAAGTTGTACAATTTAAAAGATCCCACAGCTAGCATGCATGTTCGTAGCCGGAATTGGCTTTAAGCAGCAGGTCTTGGTCTCCTTAGCCCTCGTAGAACAAGCAAGTAGATCATAGCGTTCCAAACCA
>CM063506.1:2498875-2503875 GCA_032207245.1 Pardosa pseudoannulata
TTCTTTCGACACGATCCTCCCGTAGGTTTGTCGGTGGTGGCTGCAGGAACAACAAAGTCGACCCCCGCAACAAGAAGAAGGAAAAAAACTAAATAAATAGTTGTGGTTCGGCTGTCGAACAATGCGGCTGTCATCGGCACTGTCTGTCCCACGCATCTCCTTCCCCGGCGCTGAGAACATATGGGGATGGCGCGAAGTATTCAGTGCCCGTCAGCGCCCAGGTCCGTCTTGGGATTTCGGATGGAGAAGAACGTGGGAGGCGCAATTTCTATATCGAAGGAAGAGCTATTCAAATCGGCCTCTTCCGAGTTTGATTTCAGGAATAAAACACACGCAGGGAGCGTCTATATATTTTTCCAGCGGGGGCGGAAACTTGAAAATATGGCAGGGGTCTGATAATGTTCTCAGCGGCGTGCTCAACTAGAAAGTGACTGAAAAGAAATTACCCTCTTTATAGCCCAAAATAGGTACTCCCCAGACCAGTGGTTCTTAAACTTATTGCAGCCGGGCACTTTTAAAATTCACCTAACAATTGTAGGCGCAATATTGAAGGAAAATTTTTGAGAAATATGTTATATTGAATATTCCAATATATATATATATATATATATATATATATATATATATATATATATATATATATATATATATATATATATATATATATATATATATATATATATATATATATATATATCCGTAATAATATCAATATCTAAGCCCTAAAGCCCATTCCAAAATTATACCTTTTTCCCATTCATTATTTTATATCTTAATTTCTTCTCTTTATATTAACCATATTTCCCAGCCATCCAATTTAAACGAAGATGTTTTCATTCCTTCAGAGTAACCCCGAAATTCTTTCTATGATTCCTAAAACAGAAAATGATATGGCTGGCATTTTAATTAGGAAGTTATAACTTTCCCATGAAAATTTGTAACGATCAGCAGTAACGCTCCTCTGAGACGCCACACTTTGCAGATGGCTCCGGTCAAAGGTTACTTTCTATAAGCAAATAACACGTGCCTCAGCATTTTTCACACATACGGGTTTTAGCCGTCTCTCGCAGAAGGTTGGCATTACTATTACTGAGAGAGAGAGCGTTCTGACACCGTCAGATTCAGATGCCTCTAGATTTTATCCTATCCTGACAGGATGAAATAAAGTTAAGTTCGGCCACGACGAATGATGTGCTTCTTTCTTACAGACGGTTAGCGGGACACTTGGCAGCCCAGCATGCCCGGGCTGAGAAAAATAATAGGGGCAATTTCAAAAGAAGTATTCAAGTGTAAAGTTCGGGGCTGGTTGGTCCCCCTGGACGATTACCTATATATATATATATGCATATATATATTTATATACATATATACATATACACATATATATATACATATATATACATATATATACATATATATACATACATATATATATATATATATATATATATACATATATATATACATATATATATACATATATATATAATATATATATATATATGTATATATATATATATATATATATATATATATATATATATATATATATATATATATATATATATATATATATATATATATATATATATATATATATATATATATATATATATATATATATATATATATATATATGCGATGAAAAAATACTTCAAATGAATGATTCATTTGTCTTTTCGCAGTCGCATGTTAAACATAACGGCAATCGAAAAATTTGAATATCTCCTATATAATAATACCCTAAATTACATGACCATCTGTCCTTGATTTTATGAAGCGGTTGTACTTGGAATGAAAAGAGGTATCCATATTGGATTCTTGATGACTTAGGGTTAGCAACGATCGCAATCCACCCCTTTCCCTTCTTTTCTAGCCTTTAATGCCATTATTTAAAGCTTTATTACAAATTGAAGAGAATCCACATTGTTTTGGGTGCAGTAGTAAGTAAAAATTAACCAAATGAAAAACAAAGAAAGGTAGTTTAATGTAGCATAATTTCCCGAAGGCTTCTAGGGTGAAAAACCGGTACATGCAAATTTATAGGTGTGTGAGTCAGCCAATAACGGTTAATATCGGTTAAACTTAATGACGCTGAAGAAAAACTAATAATATAAAGCATTATATAAGAAGTGTTGGTTGAAGCAGGAATTTATTTTGGTGTTTTCGGCTAGACAAGTTGACAGAAGAAACAACAGACAGTCTCCATTCTTTCAAAAAAATAAATAAATAAATAAATATATATATATATATATATATATATATATATATATATATATGTGTGTGTATATACTTATATATATATATATATATATATATAGATAGATAGATAGATATGTGTGTGAATGTGTGTATGTGTATATGTATATACTTATACACATATATATATACACATATACATATATAAATATGTATGTATGTGTATATACATATACATATACATACATATACACACACACACATATATATATAAATTTTCACACATTTGTGTATAACCGGTAAAAATTTCTTTTCACTACCACACAAAATATAGCCCATTATTTTTAATTGTTAAGATTAGATGGTAATGTAACGCTTTACGCAGTCATACCGTAAAAAGTCTTCACTCAAAACTAAATCTAGGCGGAATACTTAAAAAAAAAAACCCTTTATTTCGTGATCATGAACTTGCAGTCAAAGGAACGCTGAACATATTCTACATAGCCAAAGATTCACAGTGGATTACTCCGAGAAATCCCATTCCTGAGAAGCGATTAATCACGTGGTTAACTTATGTGAGGGAAATTAAAACAATGGTTTTTTATGGCTTGTAAAAATGCATACAACGGCATGAAAACTGCAATTATATGAGGTTGTTCTTGGGAATATTGGCATCTGGTTTAGGAAAACTGCTAGAAGACCCACATAGCAATTAATTGTTAATGCTTCGGGTTTGAAAAGTGTTGACATCTAAAATAATCATCTTTGATTTAGAAAGTTAATCATCTTTGGTTTGGAAAGTTAAGATTAAGAAATACAGAAGTTTCCCATGTGAATTGGAAGAATTTTGAAGAACTTTAGGATATATATATATATATATATATATATATATATATATATATATATATATATATATATATATATATATATATATATATATATATATATATATATATATATATATATATATATATATATATATATATATATATATATATATATATATATATATATATATATATATATATATATATATATATATATATATATATATATATATATATATATATATATATATATATATATATGTATATATATATATATGTATATATATATATATATATATATATATATTATATATATATATATATATTTATATATATATATGTATATATATATATATATATATATATATATATATATATATGTATATATATATATATATATATATATATATATATATATATATATATATATATATATATATATATATATATATATATATATATATATGTGTGTGTGTGTGTGTGTGTGTGTGTGTGTGTGTGTGTGTGTTGTGTGTGTATTTTAACATGCCTATGAGAAGTCAAAAAGCCAATGATGTCTTGATAATATGTTTATTCATGACTATTGCGCAGTTTCACGTCCAAATATCAAACATGGCATCGAGTGGCTAGCTCTACATTCTAATGAAGCTACATTTGACCAAGGTTCATACAGCAACCTTTTCTGAAGACTCTCTGCTTCAATTATTACGCATCAAGCTATTTAATATATAGTTATTAGTGATTCATGCGCTTGCATTAAAGAGTAAGTTACGTTTTCTTACTACCCCTAATTTATTAATTTTATTTTTTTCAAGCCTGACATATATACATACTTATACATACATATACATGCATATATATGCATACACACATATATATATACAAGCATACACACACACACACACACACACACACACATATATATATATATATATATATATATATATATATATATATATATATATATATATAGGTGTGTGTATAGACTATAAATATTTATTTCATGTGATTAGAGATAAAAATAACACACGGAATTAGACTGAGATTTATTTTATGTCACTATAAAACGTGTGGATTTATATCAAAACAAATATACATACATGTATATGCAAACATAAATTTACTTTTATATATAAAGATATAAATTATTCGAAACCTTTACATTTGAAATGGTTTCTAATAAAAGTTAAAAATCCGTGCATTTTTTATACTTAATTTTTTTTGGTTTCTGTCTCTGAAAAGTGTGTAAAAATAAATCTTTTCTCAAATTTATATGTTGCCATGGAAACGATAACTGCAGCTTAAATCTTTTTATTGGTATCGCGATATTTTTATTCTCCTATTTCTTCACATATATAAGTTTTTGGAACAAAAATATGGGAATTTAATTAAATTCCCCTTTGATAAATATCTTGCAGCTCGCAAATAATCATGAAATATTACTCGCTAGTGTTTTCTTTATGGCAATGAAAATAATGTTATAAGTAGGTGTAATTGGAATACATGAGACAAAATAATTTTTTCTCAGTGAAGTTGTTTGTATTTTTCCAATAACTGGTGGCACTCATTTATTTTTATGCTTTGCATGAAATTAATGGGGAAAAAACCTTACATTGCTTTGTTATATTTTCTTATAAATATGTCTTTCTTGTGATGTGTTTAATAATTTCTCTCCATTTATAGAATATCATAAATGCATTGTGCAGGGATATCTTAAAGTTTTATGCATTACTAAGAAATAAACTAGATATATCGATATAATTTATTCTGCACTTTAATTTATGTTAATGATCATAAATATGTAAATGACAGATATTGATGTTAATTTGTTCGAAGCTGTAGATGGAAATAACCGGAAGTACGGAAAATAAAGAAGCTCTCAATCTGATTATAGAATAACAACCTTTGAAAGATCGAGAAACGCCTAGAGAAATTTGTAACTCTGGACGTTGCATATGTAGGAAATCATTTGCT
>CM063506.1:2506375-2518875 GCA_032207245.1 Pardosa pseudoannulata
AAAAAATTCTGAAGAATCTGCTTTAAAGTAAAAGTAAAATTTCGAGATAAAATTATCCGAAGTGTGGTGCTTTTGTAACTAAATTTTTAAATCTTTCAAACATAGTCCTATTAAAGGCCAGTGAAGCAAATTAATTTGCATATTTTTTTCTTGATATCTTTTTTCCCCCAAAATTTAATTAAATGCGTTTTTTACCGCTTTAAAACTTCCACTCGAATTCTAGAGCTCTTTTCCTTTAATAAAATTCTCTTTTCCAGTTATCCTTATTTTTCTTTCTCCTTTTTTTATTTCGTTCCTATTTTGTTCCGATGGCAATGTTTATTTAGACAGTTAATTTTGTAATATTTAAAATGTTTTCAAATGGTTTTTTCTTTTCCAGATTTAATTAGTTGAAGCCATTGTAGCCGGTTTATGTAAATAGGAAATCAGTTTGATGAAAATTATCGTTATTATAAACTATTCTTTTGTTGTTTATTTCGTGGCGTAAAGATTCAGTATGGTGCATGTCTTTGATTGATTATTATTTTAGTTGTTAACCAACAGTAAATTACACATTGACAAATTTCCAGGGCAGGAGGATTCTGGGAAGTCAGTTCCTCCTACAACTAAGCCAGAATTCCTGAATTTTAATCAATCCTAATAACTGATGTTCCTAATCCTATCTTTTATCTGTTTGACTTGTTGTCGTCAATAAACAGTTTAACAAGTCTACGTAGTTTTCGGACGATACCAATATATGATTTATGTTTTGTAACGAACTTGCCTCTTTGATCTCACCCTTTGGGTGAGTATGCATAATGAGACGCTCCGCACGTTTTTGTATTACTGCCTACCAGCAACTCCGGCACATTTTCGCAGCGGAACGAGTGTGAAGAAGGAGTCTTATTTTAAGTGAGAAGATTTACATGTGCTTGTGAATGTTTTTGATTTGATTTATTTTATACATATGCACCTTCTTTTAGTACATGAAAAGTAAATTTTAAATTTTGTAATTCACCATGGTGTGATATCTTTGTAAACAATCTCCCATGTGCATTCTGGATTTACTTGGGCAAGTGTTACAGTACCCATATTGATAAAAGCCCAAAACTCATCCTCTTCCCTCGCACGCTAAGTTTGTCAAATATAATTACTAGATATTTCTTTATTCTTTAGAACATTTTCTGCGTAATTGTTGGTTTCTTTTATAATTTCATTTACCAGTTCGTTTGTGAAAAATAATTTGAAATATTGTGTTGGCTGTACAATATTTGTAGGAATTTGTGGTCTAGTGACCTTTGGCGATACACTAAAATGTATTCTATCCGGAATATCTAATTCTTCCGTGACATCGTGCCATTCATCTAAGTCTTCCGCCGACTCTTCGCTTTCACTTTCAATAACTACTCTTTGGTAGTCTAATTTTAGAACCACTACTTGAAGTGTGAAAATTATAATCAAACTTGTCTTCCACAATATCTTGTAACAATGAAAAAGTAAACACATCTTCACTATCACTCAACTCTATATTCTCATCATACAATAACTATTTTTCTCCATGTTGCTAACCATAAAATAGGTCAAATATGTTTCAATCGTAACAGTAGCGAGACTGAGCACGTTTTAACTACAGATAACAAATGCCAACGCCGACAATTCTGTAACATCTTAAGCTTAATCATGCTAAAAACATTGGGTTCCGCAGCGGAGCCTATGGAGTAACGGAACAAATGACGGACGTCTCCGTTGTGGATCCAACTTGTTTTAACCCTTAGCCAACGCTAAGGATTAAAACAACCTTTGCGAAATATTTTGAATTGAAATAAATTATGAAGCGTAGAAGTGAAAGTCTACTTTTTTAAGATTGCAGAGGATTGACGTATTATAGTCTTCTTTGTTAAAGTTAAGCAATGCTTACATTTGATTGTTATAAATGACACCAACAAATGAACATGTTGTCAAAGGTGGTATTTCTCACTCTTGAAAGTCTACCTTTTTAAGTGTTTATCTTTCTTTGTTATTTCTTAACACATTCACAACCGCTGACGTGAATTCACGTCCTGTCATTTCCGTTTTATCTCATGTATTTGTCATCATATGAAACAAGAAATAGGAGACAGAAATATAATTCCGTTATTGTTTCATTCCGATTGTATTTTGATACTTTAGTGATTTCCTATTTCAACTTGTTACCATTCAATTTTTATCCTTGCGTTAACGATACAAGTTTGTGGAAACCGGCTTTAGAATTTCATTTTTGAGTATTAGAAACTCAAAAATGGTTCCGGTCGTGAATGTGTTAACTAAATCCAGGTTCAGACCACAAAGTTAATTTTGTATCCACACTTTATTCTTTTCCTTTGCCTCTTTTATACCAATTACTTTCATAATAAAAAAAAAAAAAAAAATTCTTTGTGTTTTGAAATTTTATTTTTCATACAAATTAAATTTAAAAATTGTAGGGAAATTGAAATTTTAATAGAATTATTAAAAAACTAACATTAAATGTTTTTTTATTTTGTTCAATTTTTTTTGGTTCAATTAATTTTTAAGATTGTCAAAATTTACAGCATTTTTTAGTAATTATATGTTTAAAATGTGTGTGGCGTATATATGAAAATTGCAGTTGTTGGAGTTGGCATAAATTATATTGCATTCATCCGTAAGATTGTTTCTTAAAAAATTATGTTTTTCATGTTTATAAAACGGATTTTTATTATTTGTTGCATGCTAGTAGCTGTTATTAAATTTATATCCACAAAATCGATTTCTACTTCACTTGAATATTTGATGCTAAACATCCCACAAGATGGCAGCACTAATGTTCCGTAACTTGAGACTAATGTTATTTGTAAATATTAAATACTTTTAGTTTTTATTTATTGCTTCCTCGTTTACAGTTTGCGATATTATCAACAGCCATGAGGCTATAATAAGCGCATTTCTAACGTTAATGTTAAGTCTTAAAATGCGGCACGAAATTCATTTTTTTTTTCTAAACTTTCCTAGTGTAGTATGTAACATGTTATCGCATCAGTTTTACGATCGCACAGCCTTAACTGTTTTAATAGATTTTAGTAAATATTATGAAAATTGTAGAAGTAAATTTTGTGTAAAAGGGCATAGTTTTATTTTAAAATTTTGGAAGGACTGTCTTAAAGAAATGTGCCTTTCAAATTCAAATACTTTTATCATAACAGCCTATTTTTAATTCAATATAAAATCAAAAGTTATGCTCTGTTTATAGCAAAATATTTCTTAGATCACGAATCAGAGTCAGACTTAATAAAAATTATCTATTTCTCTTACATGAGTGTATTAATACATTATGTGCGGGTACATTTCGCAACGGAATTGTACCGGAAGCGGGCATTTTGCGCGTAAATTTTTATTCAGTTAAATCTCAATAGATCGAAAATTATTTAATTTTTTAACCAACTTTTCTTATTTTATATTGAAATATATAAACAAACATATAAATAGAAATATATAAATAACAACCATAAGATTTTTGTAAAAAAAAATATATATTTTTTAGTGGATAAATTTATAATAGTATCTAGTAATAGTAAATTTATAATAGTATAATAAATATGTAAAATTAAATAGAAACAGTAGTATATAGTTTTAATTTTTTCGAATTATGTTATATATAAACATTTTTACATTATAAAAAAAAAGATAAAAACATTCGGCTTCGTTTTTTAGTATATATTCCTGTATCCTGTATTATTTTTGTACCCACAAACAAATTATGCTGATACACTAACCCGTACTCAAGTCTCAATCGTCAGAAAACGTACTAGTACGTGTCCCGCATACAATGTGTTAAAACACTCAACCACAATATATACACACTAAGTGAAAAATATTATTGAAGTATACATATACGCTAACTACTTTTAAAATCTGCAAATTAGAAAGTAATTTTCTATATTAAATGGGAGATTTTTTTTATTATTAGGGATACCTAAACAATATTAATATTAGCGATATATCTTATTTTGTAGCATCATAAATTCAAATATTGATTTTAATTTTTAATTTATAATAGTTTTCAACTTTTATTAAAATTTTAAAATATTGTATAACTTAAAAGTTTTGCTAAAAAAGATATTTTTCTTCAATCCGATGTAAAAAAAAAATTTCTAATGTACGTATTTTTAAAATTATCTTACAGTTAAAAGAATTCCCTGTTTCCCAGTACAGACACATACACTATATATATATATATATATATATATATATATATATATATATATATATATATATATATATATATATATATATATATATATATATATATATATATATATATATATATATATATATATATATATATGTATATATATATATATATATATGTATATATATATATATATATATATATATATATATGTATATATATATATATATATATATATATATATATATATATATGTATATATATATATATATATATATATATATATATATATATATATATATATATATATGTATGTATGTATATATATATATGTATATATATATATATATATATATATATATATATATATATATGTATGTATATATATATATATATATATATATATATATATATATATATATATATATATATATATATATATACTTTTTAATACATATACATTTACTTATACATTTTTAATCCTACTGTGCACATCTCAACAAAGCAAAATTGGGCCCAGTACCTGGTAGTCTTTCGGCCCCCCTACCCTCCTTTCAAGTAAAAAACAAAAAAAAAATCAAAGACGATTATTTTTGGAGGAAAGTTTATATTATATATATATTTTTAATGTTTGCATACATTTGTAGTAGTTTTGTCAGCCGTGCTTTAATCAGGCCCTGTGCACACCAATTTTTTCATTGAAAAATTGAATAGGGGATTATCAAGACCTAATTAGAATTTATAAATATACGTTTATTGCAATTAAAAAAGATGATTTATATTTCTAACACTTGTGCATAATAAACAGAAATAACGTTGTTTAATTCCATATATGTATAAATTTGACATTCAGAGGGTTGAAAACTGAGAATTTCAAATTCATATAAAGTTAAACGTGTGCAATTTCACAAGGACCGGATATTTTGCAGGGCGATGGCCAAACGATAGGGCGCTGCTTGTCGGTACTAGAGTCCACGGGCTCAATTCCCGCTTCTGACGTAGGTGTTCATAGCCGTTCGAAATCTAAAAGCAGTAGGCTTTAAACAGTAGGCCTCATCAATCCTCGTATTACAAAAATGTAGACCGTAGCGCTCCAAATCAAATCATAAGGACCTTTTGAGTTGTATTTTCTTCGAACTGTTTCATAAACTTTTATTTAGGCATAAAAATGCTCAAAAATATTTTTTCCTTAACACATTGAAGACGGTATGTGCTGAAAAGTGTCTAGCCTCAATTCCCGCACATTTTTTGTTAAAGTGATAACAAAAAAATCCAAAAAACGTGAATTTCCGTCATCCGTCGCCAACAGTTGAAAAATAAAAGACGGGAATTCCCGTCTCTCGTCTTCAAAGTTTTAAGAAAATATAACTCTAACAGTGTCTTTTCTTGCTTGATTTAACTTGACTTTTTTATTCAATACTTGATAATCTCTGGGGAAAAATTGACTTAAAATATTTTTGTAATCGAAAGTGAAAAGAAAAACTTGAAAAAGCTATTGATTCAAGATTAACGTAACATTTAATTAAATTTAAATTCTTAATATCTATAAATAAAACTACAAAATCTTCAATAATTATTCCTATGCAAATTCGTTGTTACCCCTTAACAGCAGTGAATAAGAGCAAAGTTTTCATAAATATTTGTAAGGTTTATACATTAAAAGCGCCGTTCGCAGATTCCTTAAAATCCGTCCTGAAATCTGCATTCTGCCGGTGAATTCCGTTAACTGGCGATTTTCTGGCGACCTATCAAAACATTTGGGCCAACACGAAATGACACTTTATCTACAATATTCGGAATCCTTTCTACGCCAATTTTAACTGTAATTATTTATTCAGCCGACACCATTACAATCACTTTAACCACCTTTCAATCAAAATTTCCATCCACCTTGCAGCCGTCTTTATAATTCAATCTTAGAGCCGCGTATGTGACGAGGCCAGGTACAGAAACCTGCCGCCATAGCAACCGGGTTCCTTCCCCGACGGCGCAGGCGTGTCGCCATGGCAACCGATGATGGGAACCAATGAGGCGGAAGTGGACGCTAAACCGGAAGTCAGTTCAGCAATTTCGGGAGAGGAAAGGGTAGGTGGGAGAATTAGAATCTGATTTGCATATTTTCCAAAGATATATATATATATATATATATATATATATATATATATATATATATATATATATATATATATATATATACATATATATTTTTTATGACGATTTTACTTTTTTAAAATTTTATTTTATTCTTTCTCTCCTAAATGTGTTTGGAGGAGGTATAAAGTAAAGTAGGTTTTAAACTTTGAGTGATTTGGGGGGAGTCATATCATTTTCAGATGGAGAATACAATTTTATCACCGTGAGAGACACTTTTAAAATTTTCATTAAAAATCTGAAGCCACCTGAGAGTTATAGATCGTAAAAATTTTATTTTATTTCGCGGTTCTAGCTCTCTTACGTACGCATCTGCGGGATGGGTAATGCATAAAATTTTCTTTTGACAACTATATTTTAATTGCTTGACAAAAGCAGTTTTAATTATTTAAGGAGACACACCACATTTAAGCAGTTTCAAGTGGAAGATTTTTTTTTTTCTGAATTTTGCCTTATTCTATATTTTTAAATTATTATTATACATACATGAAATTTTCAGCATCTGTTTCCTATTTTTATATAATTTGTTTTGCTTAATTTACTTTTTTTTCTAAAAATAACAACTTTTTATATAAAGCAAAAAGTGAGATCTTGTTAAAAATTTGAAAATTTTTTGATACATTGTGCGCAGATTTAAAACAACACAAAGTGAATTTTATTAACAATTTTTGCTTTTTTTAAACAATAATTATTAGGTGTCATTCTCCACCTATTTGAATTATTAAAATGTATCAGAAATATCACACCAGGGTGTTAAATTTTTAAAAAAGATAAAATAATGCTTGAAAGTTTCATTTCAAATACTATAAATACTAAATAAAACAAACAACAACAAAAAATTGGTAGAATTTCATCGTAGGGCTGTAATGTATCTAATGATAAAATTTGAAATTAATAGGAATTAATTGAAATTAATATTTCGAATACTATAAATAGTAAATGAAACAAACAACTAAAAAAGTAGGTAGGTGTAAAAATAATGTTACGTTGGCCTAGTGTTTGAGAAAGAAGAAATTAAAACTCATTAAAAACACATGGACAAATATGTCTTGATTAAATGATTTTATATATTAAATGCCTAAGGAATACAACTGGAATACAACTTATCATTTGTAGGCACCGAAGACTCCTCTCGACTCGGCGCCGACCCAAAAAAAATGGCGTTGATTTCCCTTTTTCTCGTGTCGCTCCAAAAAATGTCTATCCCTCAAGTAGAGGATGCCAGCAGCGTTTACCCTCTTCTCTCCTCTGGTAACAACCTTGTCCTCTAAAAAAATCAGACTGCCTCGCGGAGAAAAAAATGGGTCCACTCCTGAACGGAGGGGTCAGAATCCCGAAAAACCAACAGGCCTTTCTATTGGTTGGGAGAATTCTGAAGTTTCTTCTAGTTCAAACCAGTCCTGTTCCATATGTCTTTGACGAAGGCTTACGAGAAGGGGTAGGAAAAGCTGAACCGAATGTAACTTATTGTTACAGTAGGGTTTCATCGTGGGTGTACAATGTATTTACTGTGATAATTTGAAATCATTATAGGCAATAATATTTTATTTACAGTGTGCAGTTAAAAAAAAACACCATCTTAAGTAAAATGCTTTTAAACTTTTTATTATTTCTTAAAGACTATAATATTAAATGAAAAAATTATTTAGTTTTACAGGTTCTAACTCAAGTATTTATATGGGGTTCGATTTAAAAGATTCAAAATAATCCGGAGATTTTAAAAATGTGAAAAGAAAAATCGAATTTTCAAAGGTTTAAAGGTGATTTTTTCAACTTGATCATTGAATTTTTTATCTCTGAGAAATTAAGGAAAACTTCTATCTTTCTTTATTCTTTAGAATTTTACTTTTAGCAATAAATTAAAAATATTTGTTTAGAAAAATATTTAAATATTAAGTACAAAATGGAAGATTCGGTACTAAATATGATAATCAATGTACTAAAGATTGCTTAAATATTTTTTGTAAGTACTTAATCCACATTTTTTTAAAGTTCTAATAATTTTATTTTTTGTTTGCATTTAAAGGAAAACATTTTAGAGAGAAAATTATGTAAAGAGAACATTTGTTTTAACTGGCTCTTAAGCTTAACTAAAGCAAAGGTCGTATGTTTTAACTAGAACATATGTCTGAACTAAAGCAAGAGTGACCCCATCCATAAAACTTTGCGGCCAATGGTAGTTTGGTTCACAGAGCTACATCTATTGTTTTACCATACGATGGCTAACAAGACCGCCGGACAGTGGCGTAGTTTATGAAATTTATAATTTAATCAAATATCCCACTTATTATAGTAAATATATTATTATGTGATTCATATATTCATTATTGATATTATTATTTGAAAATTAATTCATGAATAACAATAATAAATTAATGATAATGTAATATTTTTAAATTTTGAACGATATATATTAATATATACGTATGTATACATGTTTATATATAATATATATATGCATGTATGCATGTGTGTATATATATGTGTGTATATATATGTGTGTATATATATGTATATATATATATATATATATATATATATATATATATATATATATATATATATATATATATATATATATATATATATATATGTGTGTGTGTGTGTGTGTGTGTCAGGTTTAAAAATGGGGGTTAATAATTAAGCGATTTACAATTAAAAATAGTTAGAACTCATTAACGATAACATAATAGGAGAAAGATACACCCTTAGGTAGCAACGCCAAAAAAGACAGTTCTGTGCATGAACTCTGGCTGATAACATCCTCCACGCTTGTTGTGTAAAGTATGAGAACAAAGGATTTTTAAATGGCATAGTTATAGACAGTAGAATTACAACAAAGAAGCTTTTATATATGAAATCAAATGTGTCTTCCCTACCTTAACTACTCATCCATGTCATATATATACATATATGTATGTATGTGTGTGTATATATATATATATATATATATATATATAAATATATATATATGTATATATGTATATATATATATATATGTATATACATATATGTATGTATGTGTGTGTATATATATATATATATATATATATATATAAATATATATATGGTTACCTACTGTTTTGTGATTGGTCAAGATTGGGGCGTTCAGATCCGATGTACTTTCACAATAGGTATCTCTCTTAGCAGTAATATGGCAATTTTAGTTTTCGCTTAATTCTATTGCGTTTACATAAAATTATTTAATTATTTTATAAAAATTCCTTTTTAAAAACATAAGCTTAAAAAATCCTTAAAATACTTAAAATTTGGTACATGCACCCTGAAAAGTATATATGTTATTCTCAATATGATATCGTGTACTTTTTTTTATTGTGTATATTCTCTTGTCGACATCGTGTTCTGTATATATTTATCTTGTTATTGTTCAGACCAAACTCAAGTAACCTAATAATTTCAACTAATTACGTTTTGATTATTTAAACTTTTCATCTTTTCAATATCTCAACATCGTGTTGATATTCTCTATGTGTATCATTAAAAGAAAACTCTGAATTATAGGACGTTGAACTATAGTTCTGAGTCCTATAAAAATATAGTTCCAGGACCGTAACTAGGTCTTTTAGAGCCCATGGCAAAAAACTGGTGTGCACCCCTGCCACCATAAATAGTGAGAAAATATGTAAACATAATATTTTATATCATATATTCAGAATAAACTAGCAAAATATTTTGTTAATTCTTAAAATGTTCCCAGTACATTAATTTTTAATTTTTCTTCTATTTTTACCTTATTAATACTTAAAAATATTTTTAAATTCTTTGTAGGTATTATTTTGCTAATAAAAAGAATAGGTTTTTGAGTTGAATATTTCTTATTTGAACGTTGAATTTTCATAGAAAATTGGTATATTTCTAAATTTAAACGTAGTTTTAATAACTTTAAAATTCAAAACGAATACCCGGAAGTGTATTAAGGCATATTAGGGTAAACTTTTTGTAAGAATATATAACAAGTTTAATGTTTAGAAGCATTTCAAAAAATAAGAAAATTCAATAAAGAAAACCATTTATAAACACATAGGATTTTATAATAAAAAACTATTTTTCAACTTTTACTTATTTCTACTAGGGGCGAATTGTTCTCTTTTGGACCCTGTTTTCTTCATCGTGTAATGCCCCTAAGACTGATGCGCCCGTGGCAGATGCCACCTTTTCCACGTCCTAGTAACGGCCCTGTATAGTTATATGACTTCAGACGTCTTGTCCATCTGTAAACGTGTATATGCACATACAAACACATACACATGGACCTTTCTTTAACAGCAGATATGTTCCATTGATCATCTCGGGATCTTGGAAGTCACATGTATATTAACTGGACAAAATGGACTTTGAATTATTTTCCAGAATATATGAGGGCTTGCGAATGCATATACACACTAGCAAATTGGGTATGTATTTAGTTTTTTTGTATAAATATTTGTGTATGTGTATGCATACATATACATCTATTTTAGGTGCCGAGCGCCTCGTGGGTGGTAAACCTCTTCATCTTCCAGATCATGTATTTCTATACTCTTGGTAGAACATATTATTTTCATCGAGTATGTCATTTTAAACAAAATGAACTATATAATGATGACATACAGTTATACTGTTTTACTTATAAAGTGCCACTGTACTTTCAGTCTATTTAAAACATTCTTTTATTTCTTTTTAGGTTTTGTTTTGTATATCGATTGAATATTGAAAGATAAAAGACGAAACGTAGTAATCAAAATATTGAGAACTGTTGTGATACTTATAAGTGGTGAATTTCAAATGATTTTGTGCGTTGTCCTGTAACTCTTTCTTATTTGGATAACATACAAAAGGATCATGATTGTGAAGATCATTGGAGGAGACACAACACTACTGGTAAGTTTCATACAATAATTTAACTATACGACTTTTCCACTGTAATACCGCAATTGTTAAAATCAGTAATGAATATAACCTCTTTTAAAGTTCTTACGCCTTTATGGATTGTCCGAATTTAAAATTGTCTGCGAAAGTAGAAAGAAAATAGAATTATCTATAGATAGATCAATTCGCATAATAAATACGTACATGTATGTGTCTATTAATATATGTATCTGTATATTTAATGTGTAAAGATCGATTATACATTCAATTTTTATATAAATATATACGTAAGTTATATATTTATATATAATATATATATATATATATATATATATATATATATATATGTGTGTGTGTGTGTGTGTGTGTGTGTGTGTGTGTGTGTTCAAGGAAAATTCTCAGGGGTTTTCAAAACTTAAATCAAAGGCTAAAAATTCCCTCGTCATTTTGCATTCCCCTTTTTAACCCCTAACCTAAATTGACCACTGGGGCTAAAGTTTACGCCCTCAGAGAAGGGTCTGACCAATTACAACTCTACATTGCCCTAGTGGACAATTTAGGAAATCTCCAAATAAAAAGGAGATACACGCTGTCAGAGGCAGATATTTTCCCACAGATGTTGAGCAGTTGTTAAGGGCCTTTTTTACGTATAACTTCATGCTAGCTGACCCCTCAGTTTGTCCTGTCCCTATGATGAAGTGGGAACCCGTCCTCCAACTTTATCTTAAGAAAGGTCTTTAGCTGAAACGGTATGATTTGTATAGCCATGACTGCAACCACCCATCGAGAAGTCCGTCTTATTACATATATATATATATATATATATGTATATATATATATATATATATATATATATATATATATATATATATATATATATGTATATATATATACATATATATATATATATATATATATATATATATATATATAATATAAGAATATCATTCTGATTTCCAATAGCTCTCGTGTAGTGTCTGAGAATATCTAAAAAGAAATGAAATTTCATAACGTGATAGTCCTACGGGATTCATTTGGATCCCGCGTTTATCCCGACTATATATATAAGGGGCAAATTCTAATTTCTCTCGCCTTTGAAATGAACAAAGCTATGTGCAGAGAATGTCTTGGAGGTTGGGGAGGGGGGCGATCATCTTGGGCGACCCGTTATCACTGCAGTCGTCGTCACCCGGCCTCGGAGCGACGCCTTTGATGTCTGATGACTTCGAACTATTCGAATAACGAAGTTAATCACCGGTTCGGAACGTGGACCCTCGTTAGAGTCCAACCGTTGTTCTCTAGGAGCACTCCACGA
>CM063506.1:2523875-2543875 GCA_032207245.1 Pardosa pseudoannulata
AAATAGCCTCATCCAATGAGAAATGAGGAAGCTTCATGCGATTCGTCACACTAGAGGTATGTAGAGGAACGGCATTTTACTCACGAATGTCTGAAGGCATAAATGGGCTCTATTTGTATTGGAGTTTTTAACAATTTCCCCCTTATAGTCCTGATCTGTCCCTCTGTGATTATAATGTGTGTGGAAAACTCAACATTTACGTGGATGAATATTTGAGTTGGATAGCGAAATGCTGGAGGAGGTTCTAAATTGGTTCTTGCAGTAACCGAGGACTTTTATGAGAGGGGTATATCCAACTTAGTTTCACTGTGAGATAAATGCTTCGAAAACCAGGTACCAGGATATCTTATATAAAAAGAACTCATGCTGTCTCAGATACGAATGGTTCTTTAATTATTGAACGTACTTTACAGAAAAGAAAGAACTTAAGTTGTTGTTGTTGTTGTTACTCATACCCCTGGTGTAGGAAAGATTAAACATGGTCTAAATGGACTTCGTCGCAAAATAGGTAAAATCTATTTTTATGTAGGGGGTTGTCTCATTGACTACTTAACCGATTATTAAAATTATTTTACCAATAGACAATTAAATTTCCGTGGGTAGCATACGCTACATTTTATTTAGATAAAAATATGTTTTCTGTTCAAAATCTCGGTGTTTGTAAACTAATACTGAAGTAAGAGCACTACTTTGCTAATTTATCTTTATATTTCTAACTAAATGGTTAGATAAACATGAAAATAATGTACTACCAAAATATTAGTCACTAGTATATTTTTTAAGAAAATCAGCTACACGATATAACTAGCTTCTATATTTGAGCTCTAACATTTTCTTCTCTCGAAATCTTCGTATTTGTAAATCAATCATCATCATATTTCTATCAATCAATCATCATCATCACACTTGTAAATGAGTCATCGGTATATTTTTAAAAATGTCAGCGACACGATATAACTAGCTGTTATATTTAAGCTCTAACATTCTCTAAGCTCAAAATCTTCATATTTGTAAATCAATCATCATTATATTTCTATCAATTAATCATCATCGTACTTGTAAATCAGTCATCCGTATATTTTAGAAAAAAAGTCATCTGCACGATATACCTAGATATTATATTTAAGCCTAACGTTTTCTTTATTTGAAATCTCAATATTTGTAAATCAATCATCATCATATTTGTATCAGTCAATCATCATATTTGTAGATCAGTTATCAGTACATTTTTTTAAGTCAGCGACACGATATACCTACTTTTATATTCAAGCCATTATATTTTCTATGTTAAAAATATTTAAAACTTATAAGATGATCTTAATATGTATATGTAAGGAAAAATGCGCCAAATTCCTAGTACTTTTAATCATTCTTAAATTTTGGTACCATTATTCTGGAAATATCTTCTAGCAACTTAAGATTGGTTTCCAT
This sequence comes from Pardosa pseudoannulata, assembly GCA_032207245.1. Lineage (NCBI taxonomy): Eukaryota > Metazoa > Arthropoda > Arachnida > Araneae > Lycosidae > Pardosa > Pardosa pseudoannulata. The sequence goes on from CM063506.1 coordinate 2,525,307, forward strand.
TGTACTTTTAGTTTAGTTTTAATAGCAGTGTCACGGAGAATGAATGTGATTATAATGTATATATATATATATATATATATATATATATATATATATATATATATATATATATATATAACAGCTAGCAGTAATAAAAATGCAGTAGGCCGATATTGAAGAGAACGGCACTAGTCAACGACAGACAAAGGAAAGACACAAAAATCACTCTGCTCAAATAGAGGTTCACCCAAGTGCGAAGACAGAAAGAATTTTCTCACTTACTCAGCGAATTTAAGTGTAAGATCAGGAAAAACAATGAGCCATTTGCCGGCGACAGCTAAAAACGTGTTGAATAGACAGAAAATTTACATCTTCAGGATAGAAAGCTTTGTGAAATGTATCGAAAGAATTTTAAGTCGAGATTGCTCTTTTTATTAAGACATTTAGAGGGAAAAAGGTTTTAAGGAATTAGAAGGGGAGAGAAGAGGTTTTTAAGGACATATAAAAGTTAAATAGTTTTGATATATTACACATATATAATTGTTTTTTGAATGCACTGATGAGTTGCTAAATATTACCGAATAAAGAATTTTTAATCTTCATAAATTATTTGAAATTAAATTGGCATACAAAAACCAAGTGGCAATAAACCAAGTGGTGTCAGTAGTTATGTATACTTAGAACGAACAATGGGAGCAAAAAGGCTCGTTTTAACAAGTTTAAATATTAAAAATTCAACGCTTAACTTATTAAATAAAAACTTATTAACTATATTTTTAATCATTCTTAATAATACAATGAAGCGAGAGCTAAAACTAGTCTCAAAGATTTGACCAATGGACTTCGTTTAATGTTAATTCTTCTATAAAAACATTTTTATTATATTTTGTTCTCAATGAGTATTTTTTAATAAATAATTTGTTAAAATCATTCTTTATTATATTAAAAATTATTTATTCTCATTCTGCTAGTATACATGAAAAAGTAATAATGAATAGAATGTTATGTTTAAGTACTTCACACATCAATTAATTTGTACTCTCAGCAAAACCCGCAGTCAAGAATCCAAATTAACCCCAGGCAAATGTGTCAATTTAACACACCCTGGGTTTCGTTTATCCATGTTCTAGAAACTTGGAATTTATTAGAATGACTCGCTTATTTTGCTTAACATTGACTCCAGTTAATACTTAAATTTGCATTCGATAACTACATAATGTCAGTTCCAGGTGCACTCATGTCCATATTAAGTCTCCATAACCACATGATTTTGTGTTGGTTGCAGAAACAAAATGGCGTGTGGGAGGCTGGCATGTGTTCTAGAGTCTATCCTTTGGGGCGGATCGATGACAGGGCAGTCAGTGACGTCACAAGTCGTGAAAGTGCAAAACTCGGGGTAATGAATGTGATGAGGTTCAATTAGTGAGGCCCCGATAATCGATTAGGGGCTGTCTGTCGGTGGCGTTTATGGCCAGCGGCGGGGGGATGGCAGGGATTTGTTCCTTCCCCCCTTCTCTACGGACATCAAACGCGATGTGGTTCAGTAGTAACTGATTTAGGTAGGTATGAAATTGCCCGAAGAAACGTGCCGGTCTCTCTCATTTTGATTTCAAAAGCATTTTCACGGATTCGCAGCTCTAAGCAGCACCGAGAGGTTAAAAGATTAACTTTCGCCTCAAAAGTTTCAAAACTTAAATATGAAGTCATCTCCCCCTGATTCGTGAAGTTCCCCCTCGAGCGGTGAAGAAAATGTATTTCCGAAAACTAGAAACGTAGATGGATTTGGAATTTTGGGATCGCAAAAGAGGGGGGGGGGGCGCTTTCAAAAGCATACAGACCCAAGAAGATGACTTTGAAAATGGGTACCACATGGTCCACAGATATCTTTATATATCTCATTAATACTTACCGTCCCTTTTAGAGATAACTAAAAATAGTTTGTAGATTTTTTTATATTTTTGCTAAATGGGTGTTCATTTTCAGAGAAGGGAGATAACAATCCTATAAACAATCTGTCAAAATTTTAATTATTTGTAATTATTTATAATATCTTCCTTTGAATTGATATTACATGATTTTTCGAATCTAGTGTATGAATTTCCTTTTTCTGAAGGTACATCAATTGAAACACTTTGTAGTACTATGGTTTGTACGTTATACCATATTAATCTCTTACCGTCCTTTTTTAGGAATAACTAAAATAGTTTGTAGATTTTTTATATTTTTGCTCAACGAGTGTTCTTTTTCAAAGAAGAGAGATAGCAATACTATAAACAATCTGCCAAATTTTCAATTATCTGTTATTATTTATAATATCGTCATTTGAATTTATATATTATTTTCCAAACCTAGTGTATGAATTTACTTTTCCCAAAGGTACATCGACTGAAACACTCTATAGTACTAAGGTTTTCACGTTATACCATAATAATCTCTCATCCCGAATGTGTATATATATATATATATATATATATATATATATATATATATATATATATATATATATATATATATATATATATATATATATATATATATATATATATATATATATATATGTATCAGCTCTAAAAAGGGGGATTCGGAAAATAAGCGAGTTGTGAACAATTTAAAGGAAACTTTTTCGTAATAACAAAATAAATAAAAAAACCACGCTCGCGTCAGCTTTTAGGATAATACGGTCAAGCGGAAGCATATTGGATGAATTTTATGAGTATGCAAGGAGATAAGGACAGTTGGCGCGAGGACATCGAGCTATTAGCAGCCTCCACACTTAGCTTCGCCACGAATAAATGAAAATGGCGCAAGTGGCGCCTTAAAAAGGAAACTATACTTTGAATAAAGGTATGATTTACTAAGAAAGACTGCTCCTTCCATTTGCCTATCACTGGATACGACATATATATATATATATATATATATATATATATGTGGGTGTGTGTGTATTATAAATGACATCTTAGCAGGATTAAAACGACAGCTGATGTCTAATAGAGACAGGCTGTAAGGGTTTTTTTTAAATTCCATATCTATTTTACTTTTTGCAATCCACAGTAACTAAGATTTAAGTCTTTCACCAATATAGATTCATCAAAAAGGAATCGAACATTAATAGAAAATTCATTGTCAGCTTGTAAACTTCATAAAATTTCATTATTAGATTTAAATGTCAGTTTTTTATTTAAAAAAAACAGTATTAAAACAGTTTTAATTTCAACAGAACAGTGATTAAAAAAAGTAGATGAGACTTTTGCAATGAATCGGCTTTATTTTTATCTTCTTGTGAGAAGTAAAGTGGAGGAAAAGTCATATATAAAAGCGTAATCCCCCCTTCTCTCTTTCTTTATATATATATATATATATATATATATATATATATATATATATATATATATATATATATATATATATATATATATATATGTATGTATGTATGTATGTATGTATGTATATATAATAAGACAGAGTTCACGATGAGTGGTTGCAGTCATGTTGAAGGACGATTTCCAATTTATCATAGGAACAGGACGAATTGAGGGGTCAGCTAGCATGAAGGTATAAGTGAAAAGTCCTTAACACCTGGGTCAACATCTCAATCAAAATCTGTGGGAAAATCTCTAGGAAAATCTGCCTCCGATAGCTTTGCATCTCCTTTTTGTTTGGAAATTTCCTAAATTGTCCGCTAGGGCAAGTAGATTTATAATTGGTTAAACCCCTTTTCTGAAGGCGTAAACTCTAGCCACAGTGGTCAATTTAGATTAGGGGTTAGAAAGGGCAAAGGAAAAGGACGCGGGAATTTTTAGCCCTTGACTTAAGTTTTGAAAACCCCGAGAATTTTCTCGGGCTATCTTACGGGTTTTATACAAAATGAGTACATTTGTTTCCTGATCTAGTTTATTTTTCCTTATATATATATATATATGCATAGACTAAGCTTTAAAATAACATTTCCCTTTTGCAGTTATTTATATCATATTACTAAAAGTCCTTAAAAAGGTTTTGTATTTCCAGATAAATTGCTGTTTTATAAATTACGAAGTCAACATATTTTTTGCATGTCGTAAAATGTAAGTTTAGTATTAATGAATTATCATCTGTCCTCAACTTCAACGTTTATGTCCCTCATATTGTCATATCACATGATGGTGGAATATGGATGGGTGGAATAGTTTCAATATTGACTGTGACAAAGAATGTGTATCAAAGAATACCTGTCCATCTTTCGGTGAGTCTGCGATAAACTGCGTGATCTGTGTACTTAAAATACCAACATTTAAACCAATGGTCCTTAAAGTGATCAATATTTTGTACAATATTTATATTAAACCAAATTTAAATTTTTTTTAACTATCCCAGGTTTCCTTCACAAACTGCAATTTTAAATACCCCCCCCCCCGAATACTTTCAGTTATTTCAAAATAATGATAAATAAGGGTTAAATATTTAGTATTTACATTAAGTTTAATAGTGGGATTATATATAAAATTGATTAACTTTTTATACATTTGCATAAAAATTACTTTTTTTAATTTCCTGAATGATCTAAAGTAACAAATATCTGTGTTTTTGATGAAAACACTATATGTTTTGGGCTAGGGTTTTTCTAATTAGTGATAAATAGGTGTCAAACGTTCAATATTTATATTAGGTTTAAAAATGCTATTACAACAAAAATGGATCAATTTGTTTCAATACTTGCATAGAGATCAGTATTTAAAAATTTCTGGACACAGGCCAAAAACATTTTTAATGAAAACCCCAGATGTGCTAAGCTATTTCTAATTAGTGATAATAAGGTGATAACATTTTAATTTTACATTAGGTTAAGTCTAGGATTACAACAAAAATTGACCAATTAGTTTAAACAACATTTACTTAAAACTAGCATTTAAAAATTTCTGAAACAACCTTAGGCATTTCATCAAAAACACATGTTTTTATTGAAAGCCTCAGGTATTGAACAATTTCCAACTAGTGAAAAACAGAGAATTGCATTTAAACTTTATATTAGGTTTAAGTCTGTGATTGCAACAACAATTGATTAATTGGTGCCTCAACATTCGCATGAGGATCAGTATTTAAAAATTTATGGAACAACCCTAGGCATTTCATCGAGATTCTTAACATTTTTTAATGAAAGCCTCAGATGTTATGAATAATTTCAAACTAGTGATAAATAGGGGAAAGCATTTAAAATTTAGAATGGGTTTAAATCTGTGATTACAACAAAAATCGATCAATTTGTTTACACAACATTTACTTAAAACTAGCATTTAAAAATTTCTGAAACAACCCCATGCATTTCATCAAAAACACGTTTTTAATGAAAGCCTCTATTGAACAATTTCAAACTAGGGATAAATAGAAAATTGCATTTAAACTTTACATTAGGATTAAATCTGTGATTACAACAAAAATGGATTAATTAGTGCCCCAACATTTGCATGAGAAACAGCATTTAAAAATTTCTAGAACAACTCTAGGCATTTCATCGAAATATCTTATGATTTCATAAAACCTTAAGATTTTATGAAAATCCGATATGTGTTGAACTATTTCAAACTAGTGATAAATAGGTGAAAGCGTTTAAACTTTACAATGGGTTTAAATCTGTTATTACAGAAAAAATGAATCAATTATTTTCCACAACAATTTTAAAAAATCAGTATTTAAAACTTTCTGGAATAACCCCAGGTTTTAAACTAATGATTGCCTTATGATTTCATAACGTAATTATAAATCCTTACCTTACCTTACCTTTCATTACCTTATGCTTTATGAAAATCCGATATGTGTTGAACTATTTCAAACTAGTAATAAATGGCTAATAACATTTAAATTATACCGTAAGTTTATGTCCATTTAAGTCAATTTATGTTACTAAAATCTGATCAATATTTTCCACAATATTTACCTAAAAATCATTATTTAAAAACTTCTCTAACAATCCAATTAATCAAAAACTTGTGTTTATTTATGAAAACTGTAGATGTATTGGGTTATTTCAAACCCTGGTTGTTGACAGGGTTCGATAGAATTAATAGATGAGTATAGCTAGCTTAAAAAATGAAATAATGCAAAATTCAAAACGGTAAATATTCTCTGCTTCAGTTCGTTAAAGGTTCAAATACTTCGAATCTTCATCGAAATTTCAGATATCCATATTTACCTCATTAAGGACCCATATATAGAGAGACAGACGAATGTAAATGCTTCCAGGGTTCGGGTATAAAATAAGATCATAGGAGAAAAGTCTGGCAACAACTGAAACTCCGATCTAATATGCTGGTTTCCAAATTCCCGAAGAAAGGGAAAACCGGGGGTAATTTAGAAGAGGGGTAGAAATAAAAAAAGAGAAACGTATGCAAATGTATTAATTAAGACATAGCTTTCGCATACAAATGAATTAAAGCGCGGAATATTTTACTAAATAGTTTAGATAAGATACACTAATTAGCATGCTAGAGTGGGAATAAAAGAAGATAAACAGTCAGGAAGTTTAAGTCAAAACACGGCTCACTGCGATCCGAGGAGTTATTAAATTTGTTAAGTGGTGTGGTCTGATTACGAAGGTTTTTTCTTTACTCTTTGCTTCCGAGCGTCGTGGGAACTGAGAAAAAATAATTATAAGAGAACACATTGGAATGAAATTTTCATTTGAAATAAAAAACAAACAACTTGGAATATTCTGTAAATTTAATTGAATGGATATACACGTAATTATTTTCGGAAAGAGCCCGAAATTTTGGCAAATAATTAGGGAAACAAATATTAAAAGAAGGTATATAATAGTGAATTTTTTATGAGTTGAAGGAACCTCTATTCAAAAGTATCTAAAGAATGCTAATTTGAAAGCTTTTTTTTTGTTTTGCGTATGTATTTTTCATTAATGGGTTACAAGTAATATTGGGTCCATGATCACACATTATGCTTAATGCATTTTATAGTTTTATCAAGTAGGGGAACAAGCATATTTGTTGAGTTTTTGATAGTTTCATGACTTTTATTCACTCTGTCTTTCTCTCTCTGTCTCTCTTTCACTTAAACACACACACACACACCTATATGCAATGCATAAAAAATTACTGTCGCTAAAATTATTCAAAATTATTCCAATGCACGCTCTACTTTTATTAGTATCAACTTTCCTAGCTACTTAAAATATGTCAAAACATGTGTAACTTTGGTTTGGTTTGGTTTTGGACTACGGTCTACTTTAGCAACACGAGGGCTAACATATGTAACATTGAGATTGGCATTTCTTCTACACTTCCCAATTAAAAGTTATTACATGTGACATTTTCCATTCAATTATATAGCCTTGCTGTCCATTCTCTCAGGAAAACCTAGACTTGAACGATTTTAATGCCGTTTCACCAATACTGTTTTAACCTCTTCCCTTATGAATCGAGCGACGATTGTGTGTGCCACTTTCGATGAAAGCTTTTCTCATGTATCGTGACCAGTTTCATCACTAACTAAATTTTGCACAGGTCTTTTTACAGGACAAACTACAATGCTATCTTCGGATGTATACAAATCAGTATCTGTTTCTAAGGTGTAATCAGGATACTTTCCAGCATCGTTATTAGTATCAATTTTCCTTTTTGCCATTAGGTTAAACTTTAAGATTGTTTAAAGAATTTTTAAGCACCAACAGTTAATTATTTTTTGCATATAATATAATACTCTATTGCAATTATGCCTAAGAATAAACGACCAACTCTTATATTGCAACTGTAACAAACAATAACGCAAAAATAAAAACTTTATTGCCTAAAAACAATAACATGTCTGATACGAGCTTTTCACTTTTGGCCAGAAAGAATCATCACGTGTCTGAATCGAGCTTTTCACTTTTGGTCAGACAGAATCATCACGTGTGTGATACGAGGTTCTCATTTTAGGCACAGCAGTACGATCACGTCTCCCATACGTTGTTTTAAGGCAAAGGGTTAATAAGCCCCAAAATAAATTATTTAAAAGATCAAGCACATGCACCTCGGTGTCTATGTAAGAAAGGTCCATCAGTAAATTAAGTTAATTGGGATAAAAACGTATTTTTCACAAATGTTTAGAAAAAATCGGCTTCGAGAGCGAGAACCCGTCGTCCTGTGGGTACGTCGCAGGGGCTCAGGTATTCATCCCATAGCTACAGGACAAGTGAATAGGGTGCCGTCAAAAAGGGTTCAACTTTTATAACAATAAGTGCAATAAGTCCCCTCTAAGCAAAAATTTAAAATAAATAAAAAAAATTCCAATAATTTACCAAATTTTCTTTCATTTGAAAAGCGTGTGAAATTTTAATATTGTCCAAACTGTTTGATTTAAGGTAAAGAAAACTCAAAAATACATTACACTCTTCACGTTCTGGGGATATTTCATCAAGACGTCTGAACCCTTGCTCTCTTTTGACTCCTGAAGATAACTATACATAAAAAATATTGTTTCACAAATAAATTTTAGTAAATTAAAATTATGCTATTATCATTTTTCAAAATGAAATTTTAAAAGATATTTCATTTCTTATTCTCTTTTGGGAGAAACCGTAACATTAACTTCTAGGAAAAAAGTCACTTTTATCTCTTACATTAAATAATAGTACAAAGTCAAAGAAGGCTAACACTGTTTCGGCGATGGTCACATGTCACTATTTCATAAAAAGTTATATACTGAAAATATATGTACTACTAGTTAAAGTTCATTTATTAAAGAATAATTTTTTTCTAGAATTATGAATAGATATCCTGCTGGACGATGGTCAAATGGTAAAGTGCTTCTTTCGGTACTGCAGCCCGGAGGTTCGAATACGGCTGCTGGCATCGATATCATAGCCGTCCAAGATTGGCTTTAAGCAATAGGTCCTGCTCTCATTATCTTTCTTGTAGCAGAAAAAGAAGACCGTAGGCCTCGTAAGATCCTAATCAGTCAATCCGTAGGGCTCTAGAAACTAAATGAATAGCGTAAATTCTAATTAAATTTCGCACCGTATTTCTTGCATAATTTCAAAGACAAATTTTTTTGACGTATTTGCTTCGAATTGCCTAGGGGATTTTAATTACATAAAAAGCTAGATTGCAAAATTGCTAGCTATCTATTTTGCAATAGATTGCAAAATAGATAGCTAGATTGCTCTTATAAAAAAATAATATTAAAAAATTATTTATTTATTTTAATAGTTAAAATATTTTTAGACATATCTGATCTAGTTTCTACTTTTGAGTTATCGGATTATGCCATTATATTCAATGCTAACTCTGAGATTAACAGCGTGGAAGCAAATCTTATGCCTTTTCCATTTCGTTATTAAGTAGATGAAATTTAAAAATACGATAATATCTTCATTATTCAAATTAGTTGATATTATGAGCATTAACTCTATAAAGTGAATCAGGGTAGTTTCCTCGAAGCTATCTAATAGGGAAATTCACACCTTCTACTGTTAAAACCGGTTTAAGTTATCAACTCGAAAGTCTTCTAACTTTCTCACCTAAGAAACTTTCTAATATAATCCATACTAGAATCATAGTTACGTTCAAGATTATAAGCCTTTAAAACATAAAGTTTACCCAATTTTCAGTTAAAGGATTAAAGGAATAAAATACTTCTATTAAAAGATTCATCCTGAGTTGTGCAACGGGTCCGAAGTCGAGACCCCCCGATGGCATTCGAAGAAGGGGCACTACACCTACACCCTTTGATTCCCCCCTCCCCTATCTTGAATTCTCCATTCATTTCTTTATTCAATTATGACTGCATAATAAACGACATTATGACATACAGTAGACGTCATCTGACAACTCCCTGCCCCCCGTCATCATTCAATTACTCTTCCCCCCTCAACTCCCCCCAATCGAATAGTGCAGCACCCCCTTCTTCCTCTTCCCATCCCACCAACCTGATCCGCAATCTCTCTCTCCCTCTCTTCAGCCTGACGAAAGCGCGTTTCTCTCTCTCTTCCCGTTTCACCTTTACCTGTCCGGACGAGCTAAAAATAACTCCTCCCCGATGCTCCCCCCTACCCGGGGACCACCTCCCTCTCCACCCACCACTCATCCCGGGATTCTGCGCTGCTTATTCGAACGGGGGCGCTCGCAGTCCCTTCCATTGCGCTGCCCCGAGAGGGGGGGGGTGCACCACACACCACGGGAGAGATCTTTTTTTTTTCTTTTATTCTTGTCTACCTCCATGTTCAACGGCATTGCGTAATACATCTTTAACTATCGAATGCAAATATATTTTTACATAATAAGTATACGCACAAATGTATGCACATGTTATATAAATATATATGTGCATGTATGTATACACACAGTGCTAGATGCCGAAGTGGAATTCCCCAAATCTGAATTTTTCTTTTCTTTGTATACTAAAGAAGGCTTTAAATCGTCTATATCACTTCAAATAAAAGTAATCCTATAAAGGTAATTGAAAAAAAGCACTACACAGTTTTATTGCACGATTTCAATGCTTATTATCGCAATCCATGTGGGCTTAAAATGATAAAGTCATATATCTGTATATATATATATATATATATATATATATATATATATATATATATATATATATATATATATGCACGTAGTATTAAAATCCCTTATTTACATACTTTAATATTAACTTAATAACTTTTGTTCATAAAGTACGTTGGGGGTTTGCGCTGTAATTCTGATTTTTCCCTCTAGACACGCTATAGACTTAATTCTGCCTCTGCCTGTACTACTTGAGCCAATAGTTCGAACGTTCTCTTTAAAAATGGGTATTTTTTTTTACGTGATCAATTGTGCTTAGGGATTATTCGTAGTCTTTTCACCTGAGAAATCCCTATTTGAAATAAGTGTGTGTGTGTGCAGGATCACAATGTCTGGGTACACGACGTTGTAAAAGTGCTTATCTGTTGTATGAATTTCATGTATCTCACCAGAAATAAAATGTGTTGTTCTTTTGGATGAGTCTCTCCCATATTACACACACACACACACCTATTAATATATATATTTATATATATATATTTATATTAATTATATATATATATATTTTTTTATATCGTGATCATATTGTTTATATATATATGTATATTTTTTTTATATATATATATATATATATATATATTTATATATATGTATATACATATATATACATATATACATATAATATGTATATATATATTTGTATATATATATATATATAATATATATTATATATACTATATACATATATATATGATATATATATATATATATATATATATATATATATATATATATATATATATATATATATATATATATATATATATATATATACATATATACATATATATATAAATATATATATATATATATACATATATATATATATATATATATATATATATATATATATACATATATATACATATATAAATATATATATATATACATATATACATATATATATATATATATATATATATATATATATATATATATAATATATATATATATATATATATATATATATATATATATATATATATATATATATATATATATATATATATATATATATATATATATATATAATATATATATATATATATATATATATATATACAATAAAACACAATTTATAAGTCTCTCACTTATACGACAATTTATCAGTCCTGAGGCGTTTGTAACCATTGTAATGATAGTTTTTTAAGTCGTTTATAGTACACCAATCTTCAGATATGCGTGTTCAGTTATAATTTGATAACTACTCTGTTTTCAATATATAATCACGACTTTTTTAAATATCTTTAAAATGATTTCTTTTGTAAACATTAGATTATAATGAAAATACCTTATTAAATTTTTTATTATTTTTCGTTTTATTTAAAAGTTATATTCTCTGAATGACTCTGTCTTGTATATCGGACTTATATCTTAGTCTATCTTACAGGCACTTGATCACTACCGTTATAAATTTTTACAGTATCAGGTATTTTGCTGTATAAATTAAGGTAGTTGGATACCGGCTCTATTAGATTTCTCTAGCAGGAAATAAACAAATATAGGTTTTTATTTAAGTTTTTTAAAAAACGTTTTGTCCCGTCTTTCTTGAAAGAAAATAATGTCATTTTATCACTTTAAAATTTAGACATATCATGATTTAACGTGGGAAATTTTTGACTCTATCTTGCGATAATATGTTTTTGAAGAAATCTTTAAATCTAAATTACCAAGAAGCAAAACCTTTTTTATTTTTTATTTTATAAGTTAATATAGAGCAAGAAAAATCTACTATGGCCGGTATTACATTTCTTTTAATATTAGACACTCTATTAAAACAATAACAATGAATTTATTCATTTACTCCATTGAAAAACAGCTTAAACATAACTGTAATATTTTGTAATTTTTTTAAATTACATAATGAATGAATCTAAGTCAGTTTGTTTTGATATAGTTTAAATCCATTTCTTACATATAAATGAAATGAATATATTCGTTTCCTCTCTCCCTAGGGATTAGAGCAAAAATGTATAATTTGATAATAAAAGAAACATATGCTTTGATACGTTTCTTTAGGCTAAAAAATTGTAATATTCTTAATTTTTTCGTAAAGATTATAACAATAATGAATCAAATAATAACCATATAACAGAACTAATTACGTCTCGAATGAAAACTTTCCTCTTGTAATTAACGACAAAGAGCAAAAGGAATAACACGAGACGTCAAACAATTGCAATAAATACGCATGATTATAATTTTAATGCCTTAATTCTTGTTGCAAAGCTTTTACTTTACGTAAAGCTTTTGTTTTTGATTTATCATTATTATAATAGTCTTCACTTTAAGAGAGCACTTAATTCGAGTGAATTAATCCAAAGATAATTGAAACGAAAAAATACTCTTGATATATTTAACGTTCTCAAGTAAATATATTTTTGAAGAAAAACATATTTAACATTTTAAAATTTACAAAAATGAATAGTAAATATTTTTTTCATGTTAATAAAGATAATTTTCAATGGACACTGAAGAAATAAATAATGCTGTGTGCTCTTGGGGTAAGAACCATCTATTATGTAAATGATCGATGTTTTTATAACACCTTTGCGCATTTTTCGATTTACGTTCAGCATTTCTTTATGAGTTCCCTTTAACCTTTATTATCAGACAACCCTTGTATTTTACATTGTCACAAATGAAACTTGAAATATTCGTTTTTATTAAACAGATAAAAATCAAATACAAAGTGCTTTGTTACCATGTTCCTATCTCTGACAAACCTGAGACATTTTCTTTTTAATTCAATGAGCTCCTCTTAATGTGATCAGTTTGTGACACCGTGATTTGGATAACAATAACCGATTGGTAACAATAATTGATATACAAAATTAGATAAATTTAACCCTCCTCCCTTTAATTCACACGTACTACATTTCAAAATAAGATGAAAAAACTCACCTTATATTTATGTACTGTATATTATTCTTTAAGACATAAGAATTGTTTACATAATAAAAATAATTGATCAATTGTTGACTGTATACAATTCTTTCTAAGAAGCCCATTGATAAATCGTGCGTAATCATGTTTTTTAAAGTCATCGGAGCGGTGTTGTACTCACTTTCAACACTTTCAATGCAATTCAGAAGCTGAGAAATGTTGAACTGTACTGCAGCATTGCACTGACTCATATTTGGTAACCTGTCATAACGATTTAAAATTCGGATATTTAGTTTTAATGTTAAATCATTTCGCTTACTGGCTTCCATATCGACAAACTGCATGTAAGCGAGCAAGTCATAAAATGTGAATATGCTCCTTCTCAGTTCCGAATACAATTTGTTGCCTTCTGCTTATGTGACAACTATTGACCACGAGCAGGGTGTGCATATATCAGAAAAATTCCAGGAACGTGTAATACTCCACTCCTTTATTTTTCTTCTTTTCCCTAGGTGGAAGAAGGAGCATTCTCTGAAATTAAAACAAAAACGAAGGGAAAGAAAAGAATGGGTTCCAATCTCAATACATTTGGAATATTCCTTTGCCAGTTAAAATGAGGTTCGAAAACTTATAACATTAACCGATGTAACGATCACATGAAGCGAAGCATACAAATGAATAAAGAAAATCGGGACCAGGTGATTTCGATAACAATAAGCGATTGATAACATTAACCGCGATCACTTTAAACGAAGTCCACTGTATTATGCTGTAAACTGTTATCGAAAACCTTAAAGTCCCAAACCAGGCCTTGAAGTATAAATGTTGTCACTATTGATAAAGGATTTTTGAAAAGTTATTTAAATTATTTATTCATTATTTAAAAGCTTTATATGGGGTTAAACACATTATGTGTCCCATATATCACGTATTAGACAGCATAAACAAATGGGCCCCCATTTGGTTCTTGAATGATATAGAAATCTAATGCTCTATATTGTAGTAGCTTGTATTCTAATGCTCTATATTGTAGTTGCTTGTATATCACACGTGATATACAACTAATATAATTTAATATATATATATATATATATATATATATATATATATATATATATATATATATATATATATATATATATATATATATATATATATATATATATATATATATATATATATATATCAGCATTTAAACTGTAGATTAATTTTAAAAGATTTTAATTCAGGATTCTTTACTGAGAGTGACGCGGCGTGAGGAGTTAGCTACATAAATACGGTTCACGTGCAGTGATCTGGAGCAGAGAGCAGTGTGTACATTCCACGGACAGAGCTGTGGCTACCCGAAGCAGCTACGCCTGCCTTTGTTAAAAGTTGGGCGCCAATGTGCGACGCCATTGAATATAGTTGATGATTAGTGTGCTCTGAGATTTGGATAGAGCTATGAAAATGTACTCAGGACTCTAGTGTCATTTGGTGGAGCCCGATATATATATATATATATATATATATATATATATATATATATATATATATATATATATATATATATATATATATATATATATATATATATATATATATATATATATATATATATATATATAATAATAATAATAATAATAAAGAATATTTTCCGCTGAAAATAATTTGGTGCAGCGTCTTAAATTTAGTTATATTTTTCAGTGAGACATATTAAAGTTTTAAAGCTTTTTATCTAATTTACATTTTGTCATACGAAGCAACCAATGGTTAAGGTGTTAAGACTGTAAAATTATGCTACGCGGGGAAAGAAAAATATCTGATTAGGAACATCAGTGTGAAAATGAGAAATTCTATGAAACTAATTCAAATTTAAAATTAATTAATATGAAACTTAACTATATGCTTAGTTTTCTATTTTGTAGTTATGATGCATTAAGCTGTACATATGCAAGAATGTCAGAAACCGTTGTCAAATGTTGGAAGACAAATTCGAGAATAAGCGCTAATTCGTTTCCTGGCTTACGCCTAAATATTCGAATTTAATTTAATTTATACTGAACAGTTTGAGTTATCCCCGAAGCCCTTTATTTCTAAAATTCTTTACACCTGCCAAGATCTCTATTTACGTCAGTTAATTTCCTCTTGAAAACTTTTCTATTTACTAAATTAGAATTCCCACAGTCAATTTGGTTAGCTGTGGTGAGCAGGAACGGACTCTTTTATCTAATCTACTTTCTTGAGCCGCTTGAGAATACCACACTAAAACAGGATCGCCGTTTTCCAACGCAGGCGACATGTCTGTTTGCCTCACTTTCGTTTATAGTGCGGTTTTATACCAGTTAGAAATGTAAAGACGTGGATAGAAAATTCTCGAATATAATTTCCTTTGCAGCTTCAAGTAGATAGGTAGTTGAACAAGAAAAAAGTAATTATCAGAGTTGTAAAAATACTGTACTTCTATGTGGTACAATTTTAAAATGAATGATTTTATAGAATGTAATCATTAAAGCTTTTCTATCAATTCATTGAACTCATATACAAGCATGTTTATATAAATACGTATATATATATATGTATATATATATATATATATATATATATATATATATATATATATATATATATATATATATATATATATATATATATATATATATATATATATATATATATATATATATATATATATATATATATACATAAATATGTATATCCTCAGGCTCGAACCTCGGGTTGGTCAAGGTTGACTCAGAATTTCATTCCATAACTGGTTGGTCAAATTGAGGACCAAGCATGATTGGGAGCTAAATATTAGGGGTTTAGCGTAAGATTGAAGACTTAATCGGGACATATACTTCTCACCATTTAGAACCGGAGAACTATCGAGAACGAAGAATATCACAGCAGGCCATAGCCCCACGTGGTCTTCAATGCCAGGGAATTTAGTGTATATATTGCCACATTTCAAACGGAAGTTGCCGAGCTCCGTGGCACAATGGTTAAAGTTGTGTTTTACGAACCGAAAGGTCTCCGGTTCGATCCAGAGTCAGGACAAATTTATTTCCATAATTTTATGTTTGCTTTGTTAAGTAGTCAAAATGACTCCTATAAAATATGCATATTTTCAGTACCATTAAAATAAATCTAGAATGTTCTGTTACATTATAAAACCCTGTGTTAAAACTGCGAGCAGCAGTTGTTGTTAGAGTACGCGCTAGGTAACTTGGTATTTAATAAACGATGTTATCTCTTAACTTGACTCTTCATTGTGTGCAACCAGTACTTGCATCCACATGACAATCTATATAAACATATAACACGGCGAAAATTAATTATCCCGTCAGATCGATTTAAGCCACTATTATATTAACTTACCCGGGCTTGCTGGGCAAGAAGAAACCTAGACAGCTAGACTATTGAAGATGGCAGGATGCAGTCGTGCCATTCTATAAAAAGAACACGCAATTTCGAGTAGGACTTAAATTTTATTGAAAATCTGCTGAAAGGACATGTTTAACAATCAATGGCAGATGAGGGAATGATAATGAAAACTCGCATGGATTACAGAGTTTCAGCCCAAAACGAGAGACTCCTAAAATTTTCCCAAGAAACCGGCAACTTAATCAGCGAATTTAATAATGAAAAGTAACTTGATCAGGGGAAAAACTGAGCCATTTGCCAGCAACAGCTGGAAAATACAATGAGTGCACAGGAAAGTTACATCTGTTATTGAGAATGCTTTGGGAAATGGGTTGGAAGAATTTTAAGTCGCGGATAAACCTTTAAAGAGATTTGAAGAAATAAGAATGGAACAGAGGAGAATTTTTAAGACATAGTTTAAGTATAATAATTTTGATATATGACATACATATATATATATATATATATATATATGTGTATGTATAAATATATATATATATATATATATATATATATATATATATATATATGTGTATATGTGTGTATGTATGTATGTATGTATATATATGTATATATGTATATATATGTATATATATGTATGTATATATATGCATGTATATATATATATATATATATATATATATATATATATATATATATATATATATATATATATATATGTGTGTGTGTGTGTGTGTGTGTGTGTGTGTGTGTGTGTAAGAGGAAGAGGGATACACAAATATCTAGTTTACAGTATCCAAAGGTTGAAAGATTAATGATGCACAGTTAGTAACGAGGGCAAAAAATATTTTATATAGTAGTCATACGTAATGTCATATATGATATCAGATAATTTGGATATCTGGAGGGTGTAACAAATATTTGCATAACATTCGAATATTTGTAAATAATTGACCTGGGTGTGATTAAAAAATTAATGATTTAACATTTGTTAAGATTTTGGAAAGAGAATGTTGTAAAAAAGTTGAATTCACAACAAAACTATTAACTGTGTTTATAACATAATTTAAAGCTATATACTTCCAATTGAATGAGAATTATCCTCATTTAATCGTTTAAGAAAATAGTAATTTGCTTACAAGGAAATCGAAACTTTGTTACCATAAACACGCGTTGTATTACGCATTAAAACTAGCTAACCTATAATTAATCTTCTAACTCATTAAACACTAGACATATAAATAGCATGATAAGCCACAATTTATGCATCATTGAATGGAAAATGCGTTGGTGTTAAGGTTATATGATGCCCCTTAATCTAATTTAGCTCATTATTTTGTGAAATTCTTCATAGTTTGTTCAAGTAAGGATGACTTTGAATAGTTTATTTATTCTCTAAATACTATTTTCAAAGTTGTTTTTAAATTTTATGTATCTATGAAAGGGAACTAAAATTATGTTTGCATTTTTGTTTCAAATTCAGTTTTATGCCTCAAAAAGACTACTTTTTAAAACTATTCGAAAATTTAAGAGTGCTAAATTTGCTTTAATAAACGTCCACGTAAATAATCAATGCTGCATAAATGGTTGTAAAAAATTTTAAGTTTCTTGGATATTTTTGGTAATAAATAAATGTACTTTGCAGTTTCTATGAATTGTTATTTTTCATACTTGCCACTAAATTCAAAATATTTTTTGAAAGAAAAAAACGAAATTAATGTAAAGATATACAACTCCGAACAAAATATTTCTAGGAGAATTTATTAAACTAAATAAATAGTAAAGATTTCTACAAAATGTTTT
>CM063506.1:2548875-2576375 GCA_032207245.1 Pardosa pseudoannulata
TTTAAACAATACAGTATGTCATCAGTAGTGAATAGCTGAGGTTTTAAGCATCATATGACGCCCTTCAACAGGACAGAAAATGCTTATAAAGCATCCATTTGTTATTACATGTATATTGTAACTTTACAATAAAGTTCAAATACAATTTAGTGTGTTACAGTCTGTCTTCCTTAAAACTCAGCTGCCTTTTCAGTTTTTTGAAAGATAAAGGTATTTTTCATTATTTCAGTTGATGTGCCTGTACAAAAAGTAAATTTACAAGACAAGTACAAAAAATCATATGGCCGACATTGGCGGTATATTCTCTGAGAATTCTATACAAGCTGAAGCATCGTAAAGACGATCTGTAGACTGATGTGACTTTGATTCTCAATAAATATGAACTCATACAACTTTGGACTCGTTTATTGATGTCATCAAGACTGCAATTTGACTATACGTTCTTTTTTCCCAGCAAACCCGGGAAAATTAAATAATATGGACAAAGCTCCCGTAAAATCGGGTAATAAAATTTTCACCCTGTTATATATATATATATATATATATATATATATATATATATATATATATATATATATATATATATATATATATATATGTGTGTGTGTGTGTGTGTGTGTGTGTGTGTGTGTGTGTGTGTGTGAGGTTTAAAAATGGGGGTTAAGAATTAAGCGAGTTATAATTAAAAATACTTAGAACTCATTAAGGAGAACGTAATAGGAGAAAGACACACCCTCGAGTGTAACTATAAAGAGTAAAGAAGCTGACGCGGAAGTAGACAAAATGATTTTGTTTACTTAAGTGACACCTAAAACTCACTTCTAGGCTGGAAATTGGGCTGGTAACATCCTCAATGCTTGTCGCTGTAAAATGTGAACAGAGGTTATCTTAATGGTATAGTCATGGACAGAAGGATTACAATAAATAAGTTTTTATATACGATGTCAAATGTGTCTTCCATGCCCTAATCACTCAGATACGTGTCATATATATATATATATATATATATATATATATATATATATATATATATATATATATATATATATGTGTGTGTGTGTGTGTGTGTGTGTGTGTGTGTTTGTAATAATATCAATATCTAAGCCTTAAAATCTATCCAAAATTATCCCTTTTCCCCATTCATTATTCTAGATCTTAATTTCTTCTCTTTATATTAACCATATTTCCCAGCCATCTAATTTAAACGAGGAAGCTTTCATTCCTTCAGCCAAACCCCGAAATTCTTTCTATGATTCCCAAAACAGAAAATGATATAGCTGGCATTTTTAATTAGGAAGTTATAACTCTCCTAGGAAAAATCTGTAATGATCAGCAATAATAGTCATCTGGAACGCCACACTTTTGCAGATGGCTCTAATGAAAGGTTACTTTCTATAAGTAAATAACTGTTTTTCCCACGACCCTAAAACCACACACGGGTTTTTGTCGTCTCTCGCAGAAGGTTGGCATTACAGAGAGAGAGCGTTCTGACACCGTCCGGTTCAGACGCCTCTGGATTTTGTGCTATTTTGATCGGATGAAATAAAAGTTATGTTCGGCCACGACGACTGATGCGTTTTTTTTTTCGAACAGACGGTTAGCGGGACTCTTGGCAGCCCAGCATGCCCGGGCTGAGGAAAATAATAGGGGCAATTTCAAAAGAAGTATTCAAGTGAAGTTCGGGGCTGGTTGATTCCTGGCTGATTACACACACACACACACACACACACACACACACACACACACATATATATATATATATATATATATATATATATATTATATATATATATATATATATATATACCCTGTGAAATTATTTTCGCATCTAGATCACTTTACTAGTCTTGCAAATTCTCTCTAGATGTGAGTAAAAGATTCCATCAAGACAAAATGTAAGCAAACAAGAAACGATCGCTAATAATTTTCAGATAAAGAGTACAACACGCTCCTTGTTCTGCCGAAATAGAAATAACATTTCCCTTTTCAATAGATTGCATCGTAACACTGACTGAGCTTTATCACCAGATTGAAGAAGCAGTCGCTTTTATCGTTAAAGGAACATTTCTTTTTTCTCCAAAACCCAGATTTTGAAGAAGCTGTCCACTAGAGGATAAAGATTTTTTTTTATCATATATTTCTTTTACCGTTTTTGTTTACTCTACTTTTAGAACAAACACTGGGTTTTCAAAACTCGAATTTCTTCTATGAATTCAATTTTTAGAAGTGTCCGTTTCGTTTACTGAGGTAAATAAGAATACTGGGAATTGCAATCAACATTAGCTGTTCTCTTTCAGTAATGTTAGTATATTTATATGACAATTAGGATAGTTTGATTATATATATATATATATATATGTGTGTGTGTGTATATATATATATGTGTGTATATATATATATATGTGTGTATATATATATATATATATATATATATATGTGTGTGTGTGCTTATATAGATGCATACATATTCATATACATATATATATATATGTATGTGTGTATGTATATATATATATATGTATATATATATATGTATATATATATATATATATATATATATATATATATATATATATATATATATATATATATATATATATATATATATATATATATATATATATATATATATATATATTTATATATATATATATATATATAATGTTTATTTAACCCTTTACAAGACCATTTTCAATCAATAGTTAAACAAAGCACTTTTTGAATTGATACTGATTTAAGAAAATAAATTCACTTATATTATTAGATGGAATTCGTTTGATTTCAATTTCTTTTCTTAGTTAGTAGTACGCTTACCTCTAAACACCAATAGCACCACTAACCCAGATAGCATATTTAGTTTGGAGCAAACTTGCAGCAGTCTTGCTTTGCAAGCCTGCAGCAATTTCAGCATGACAAGTATGCAAGTTTGAAACAAGACTGTAGCAAGCCTATGAATTTTCGCTTGCTTCAAGGTTGTCTTGACAAGGTTGCCACAGCTTTACAGCAAAATAGCGTTGCAAAGGAGTGGTCGCTTTATGTTTTGTCTAACGTGCATGAGTTTTGCTGCAAGTTTGTAGTGTCAAATTTGTTATGACAAGATAGTATCCGGAAAAAATCACACTTGCTGCAAGTATTCATGCTATCTGAGAAGTACCAATAGCATCACTGCTTACCTGGTGCTATTAAAAACTAGGACATTTTTGGCTAAGTTTTCGTAATTTCTTTTTATGCCGTACTATACAATACTTATAGAGCCTTCTTCACACATAGTACAATTAAATAAAATATCTTTTGCCATATAAATGAAAATAAAAGAAATTGGTTTCCTAATGTTGTCTTCATCCAAACCTAACCCCAGTTGTTGAAATCTTATTTACGAGTCAAAGATGTTATATTGTTAGATTTTTATGACTTTTTTATTATTTCTGAAGTTAATAATAAAAGGAATATTTTATGAGAGGATACTTACCATAGGCATTTAAAAATAAGCATTTTGGTGATAAGTATATTTACCACAGCCTTCGAAAGGATTAAGATGACAGCATACGGATGTTTCAAAGCATAGATGAAAATTATTAACCATGAGTTTTTGTACCTATATTAAAGTAAAATTAAATCAATTAAAATTTTGTAGTTTAAAATTTATTAATACATCAAAAAATTTAAATAAATCTATTAAATTCAAAATATTTCCTGAGCAATAAATTTCAAGTTTACTTTCTATTTTTGTAGTTCAAACGGTTTCCGTGTATTTATAATGCATAGTAATAAAAAGTAACTTTTTATTTTTCATTATGTGGATGGTCCACTAAATTCATAAGTAATTAAAACTTCACTAGAAAGAGCTATTGGAGCTACTTCAATGTCAAAAATGATTGTTAAATTATACGAGGAAATCTATTTTTATTCTTGTCTGTGGAAACTTTCCCTTACTGTATTAAAAATGCCTCATATATAGTATTCATTTATGATTTCGAAAGATCTAAAGGGAAGCAAAATGCTCAACAAGTAATAGAAACATATGTCAGAAGATTTTACCTTTAACATATATTTCTATATTTATTTAAGCCTTCATTTCTTTTCCTTCGATTTGTATTAATGTTTTTCTCACCTGTTGAAAATGAGTTGATGGACTTTGGTTTAAAGTTGCTAAATAAGTTCAGTTCATTATGTTGAATTTTATCGAGAAATTTTAGAAAGTAAAAAAAAAATGGGGGGGAGAATATATAGTTCTTTAGATTTTAAAAATGAATAACAAATGAACCCGAAAATAATTAATCAGCCTGAAAATATTTTTGTACAGTTTTAAAATTTTGGAATTCATTATTTTGGTCAGGTAAAACCTTTCTGATGTTTTTTTTTTGGTTCATTCAAAAGAAAAAAAAAAGAGAATGGTTTTAATCCGTCCTTTAGAATATTGCAAGGAAAGGAAATGTTGCTCTAAATAAAGAATACTGTTTAACAATCCGAATTTTTCTCAATGTAAAGAATCCAATGAACTTAAGTTAAACACATGGATTCAGATAGAATCGTATTCCTTACGATTGGGAAATTTAAATTATATTTTGCAGAAATTTATGCCAATGAGTCTTCTAGTTAATTGGAGAGCAACAGATAATGTATAAATTCTCACTTTCAAAATTAAAAGCTAGTGATACAACGATAAAATACATTTCACATTATAAATATATTTACTGTGGAATTCCTGTATTCACAACATTATAATAAATAATGAAATGTTAAATCTTGAATGTTATGTTAAAGTTATGTTGAATGAAATGTTAAAGAGCTGTAAAAAACAATATACTTCACTCCATTCTATTTCCTGAATAATATATGTTCCTATGATAAAGTCTAGGTTTAAAGTAATTACAAGCAATTTCTATATATTTTTCTTAGAGTGTTTCGAATACATTAGTAGGTCTTTTTAAAATATGCATGCAGCAATATAGTAATTAAATACACTACAATATATTCAGATCAATTTTCTATTCAAGATATTTTAATTAACTATCCTTCAGTTATGAGAACTATTTTTCCACATGGAACATAAATAGAATATTAATTTGAATGTTCCCTTTTAAATATTTTATAATGTTGATAAAAGCGTATTCGTAATTCCTAAAGCACCATTCTTACACTCCGCATAAATGTTATTAATATGCTTAATACTTTAAAATTGCGTAAACTATATTCTTAAGTTTAAAGCTTTAAATTAGTAATTGTTTAGATGATTTCATTTAAGGTTGTAATTACAGAGATCCTAAACATTTTACTTCTGGTATGCATCTTATATTAAAAAAAGAACATATTTATCTTTCCTGGCTTTTTTTATCAGTTTACTTTACCAAAGCATTTAATTTAAGTCCATATGAAAATATTGTTATGTTCGGCGCCCCCCCCCCATTCCTTATAGAAGAAGTATGTTGAAAAATGTGTAACGACGTTTTGGTTGGATTTTTGTTGAATATAAATATTAAAAAACATTTTTTATTGCTGAAAATTAATAAATTTTATCCTAAGTTCGTAAGCAGTTTTTTTGCTTAAACTAGTAGTGGTAAAATATGTTATATTCCATTTATTCATCTATTGTTTTTCTTGCAATTCAACTAAGTTTTAAATTTTTAAAATATACTCTCTGATACTATTTTTTAATACAGTATTGAACTTATCGTGTCATTATTTAGCAATATTTATTCAAATATAATCGTGGAACTTAACGAGAGATGTAAGAAGCAACGAATTAAATTTCAATGATGCCATTTTTCTTACAGAAAAAGTAAGTTGAAAAATATTTATCATCTTTTTGGTTGGATTTTTGTCGAATATGTGTATAAAAAATTATAAATATTAAAAAACGAATATAAATATTTAATCGTCGAATATAAATATTAAAATGTATTTATTGCTGAAAATTAATATACAATTTATCCTAAGTTCGTAAGCAGTATTTTGCTTAAATTAGTAGTGGTAAAATATGTGATATCCCGTTTATTGATCTTCTGTTTTCCTTGCAATCCAACTAAGTTTTAAATTTTTAAAAAATACACCCTGATATTTTTTTTACTACAGTACAGAACTTGTCATATCATTATTTAGTAATATTTATTCAAACAAAATCGTGGAATTTAACAAGACATGCAAGAAGCAAAGAATTAAATTTCAATGATGCCATTTTTCTTACAGAAAAAGTAAGTTGAAAAATGTTTAACACCTTTTTGGCTGGATTTTTGTCGAATATATATATATATATATATATATATATATATATATATATAAAAAATTTATTGCTGAAAATTTATATGTTTTATCAATGTTGTGTTACCAAACGCATTGGATTAAAATTAAATATTATGGATTACAAAACCTTATAATTATTTTCAAAAGTATAATACTGTTATTATTAGAACCACCATTGCCAAATTTATCCCAGGCGCCTGCACAAAAATATTTCAGTTAAACGCCGAATTATCTTCGAGTGGACAACCTCTCCCAAATCTCAGTTTAGCGATTTTTTCTTCCTTTTTTTCTGATAAGGCGCTTTTGCGTTCCTTCGACCGATAAAGCGTCCGCCACTTGCGGGATATTGATGGTGAATATATTACTTTTTGACTTCTCTCTCTTTTTTTTCTTTTTCTGGCGCATAAGATTTTTTCTTATATTTGAAATGTTATTTGAAATGGATAAAAGGGAAGCTTAATTTTTTTTAACCACGAAAAGCTTTACAAAGAAAATAAATTAACTTTTCACGTCATATGACAGAAATCTTTGAATACAAGAATTGACTTTTATTTTATATAAGGAGTGGTCAGTAGAATTTATATGCAACGAGCTGAAGTACTCAAATTTTCCTGAAATAGTAATAGTTTATATGTAAATGTGAATCGAATATTTGTTTATTATCATCTTAAATTTAAATTATTATAGACTGCTTCGAGTAAAACTCGACTACGATAATGGTGTTTTAATGTTCAACGCCATGAAATGTTTAAAAAATACTTATGGTAACTGTTCGATTACTTTAATTTCTGCCATACGCGTATATGCGTTTTCCTTGGATAGAGGGTGAACCCTTTCTTATAGTATATTAACTGTTTTCACTTTAAACAACAAAATGTTTATTGAATATTTTAATGACACTGTGAAGAACTCCTTTGTCCAAAACTAACGATCGGGATCAGCTGAATTGAAGCTAAAAAAAAAATTCAGCTGAAAAAAAAAAACTAGCTGTAGTCTTAGCTAGAGTTTCCAGGTAACTGGAACCGTAACTGACCCCGAAGTATAAAAAGCTTAGAATTTTTCCACTCGGGGATTTTGGACATTTTTTTCACGTAGGTGCTTTGACCTCGTGGAGGCTTTTGCCTCTTTTGACCGGAGCCAGCTTTTTAGGGATTAAATTAGGGAGATTCGTAAAGTCCGCTCATATAGGGAGCGGCAGAGTCTCGGATACCGAACAGGGGATAACTTTGGTTTGCATTGCACCCTGGAAAAACGTCCCCACTTGTGTGAGATTATTTAATCTCTTTTCTTTCGACTGTGATCGTCGTGGTGATGTTATGCAGGCGACTATCCTTTGAATTTCGACCTGTTTTGGGAGATTAGAATCCTCTTGTATATAGCCGTATTTACTCAAGAAATAAAAATGATTTCCAATTTTATCGTGACTGTTTCTTCACTCTACCTCATGCTGCTTCTTCATGACTTTTTCACGCTACCTCTTCTCTCGAGAACATTGAAGCTGTTACAGCACCTACTGCTTGTGTAAAAGTTATTGTTAACACAATTTATATTCCCTCTATACTTTCCTTCAATCTTTCACTAAAACTCACTTCCATTGATTGTAGACAATTTACGTAGATCTTTGCAATGGTATTAAATTAAAAGTAATTTGTTTTATCTCCGTTCATGTTTAGCAACATCAATTTTCTTGGTTTAAATAGATTTCTAATGTCCTAGAGAGTAATTGAGTTCCCAATGCTTATCAAGTCTAATACATTTATACTGTGGAAATACCAGGTGGAATTTAATATAATATTTTTAGAATAATATTATATTCCTTGTCCCCAGTTACGTATTTAACTCACAATTTCTGGAATTGCTGTACGGAAAATTTATATATAAAGCATTATTAGATTTCACGTTTAAAATTTTTGAAAACATGAAATATAGCTGCATCTGGAGTATTTTAAGTTAACTTAAGAATAGTTTAAGGAAATGACTTAAAGTAAGGAATGCTGAGCAATTTAATTTGGGAATTTGTACTGATTTTCTTATGTTTACAGCCCTATATTTAGCAGAAAGTGAATACTTTCTTGTAGAAATATAATATTATTTCTTGAAAACACAGAATTGCTACCAAAACTTTAATGTTAAGGGTACCGATAAAGTCAGTAGTCCAGATTTGTAAACAAACTATCACTGATTCAAAATTTTAAGGGTTTTGGGATCCACAATCAGTGTTTGCAGATGTGCACCCCTCTTGATATGAGAGCTGTATCAATCTTTGACCCTTCAATCCTGTGTTCCTCGTAAATATGAGCCAAAATGTGTCTACTGGACTCAAAGTCTTCGGACTTGAAATTTTCCGGCAACAATTGGGAAGCAGTTACTGGTGCAGGTGTTTTCGGAAAAACGCCAAGACAAGGGGAGAAGAGGTTTTTCGTAAATGGAAGATTTCTTTGGTGGACCAGATTGCGAGTGTTATCTGCCCGTGAAAGCGACAGAGCAGAGAGGAGAGGGGAGATCACCATGGTCCTTTGACCAAATAATCGTTTAACATCTCTCTCTCTTGAGTACCTATAAATAAATAAAGTGTGGTTGGCACCCCCAGGATTGGCTCAATAGACATATTATGGTGGCTTATTATCAGACTCAAAATGAAGTCATTAAATTGCAGGTTATCCTATTAAATCTAAATTTACCATGGCTACTCTGGTCCTCCGGATCGTAGAGGGGTAAACTGGGCGCGGGCGGTACGTCCCGACAGATTTGAGTCCGGAGTGGAGGTGCTCCAGGTATGAACATGGTGGTTGGTGGAACAACGATTGTCGCGACGACTCGTCGTCGGTGGCCGTATGGCTTAGGCTGGGTCGGCGTAGGAATTCTCTCTCGTGAGTAAACTATTCTTTTTTGGAGCAAAGAGAAATGGAACCTTATGCTAGAGATTTTTGACTCCGCTTGTCCATGAATTTTGGTTGCTGATGATCAATTCCTGAGATAAAGCAATAAGTTTTTTCTCTGTTATATATATTTAACTTTTTATGTTGTGAATAAATATTTTTTTTTGTCTGTTAAATTTGGAAGCAGTTTTTTATGCACCCAATACAACATAGAAAGAATCTCGTCCCACCTGCTCTAGTTCAGTAGGCTATCCGGTGACGTATCGCACCTACTTACACAAGTTGTTGGAAAATTTAACTATAAGAAATTGAATAATATTAAAATTAAAATACACAAAATAATGGACTGGCATGTATCAATTACGTTCAATTATTTACTTTCTTTTATAACTCTCAAATATCAATAAATTAAAATCCCAAACACCCAAAATCCTTATTATTCATTATTATTATTTACTCCACAGATTCGATTGTTCCGTAATTTTTAACCGAATTTATAAGAAAATCTCTAATATGAATACTGTTTATTTCAATCAACAAATTAATGAATAATATAATGGATTATAGCGGCGGAATCAATCTCTTGAAAATGCTTATTTACTTGGAATACTCTTAAATACTTAAAAGAAAGAAGATAAAGCTCGTTACTTAGAAACCGTGTTATTTACACCATAAACATCTCAATTCCTATAGGAAATCGTGTATTATCTTCACTGGTTTAATTTATCTTTCTTATGTTAGTTAAACGATCGATTAAATTTCCTGACGTAATTTAATCCTATTGTATATGTACATTCTATCGTTCGTAAGAATGTAAATGCGTCAATACTGAACACTTACATCAAATATGCATATATTGTTTTCCCCAAGTGAAATTTTTCTATAGTGAATAAATATATATAATGCTCTGCTATTAATTTTGAGACGGGATTATTTTAGTTTTCAAAAAGTAATTTAATGGGAGTTTAACTAGAAAGTGAAATTACGAAAAAAGTTATTAATTTTTCCTTTTGTACTACATTAAATGTATATTGTACCTTTATTATTTTCTAAATAAGATGCTTTTTATATTCTATTTAATAATAGTTAAATTTATTGCCTCCTAAATGTTTTGTGTATCTGCAGTAGATTTTTATTTACAGTGCGTGAAAGTTGAAAAGACATTTTCAGTAAATGCATTTAAATTTTTTATATTTTCCCAAAGACTATGATATTAAATGCATAGAATATTTAATTTTACAGCTTTAATTGGAATATTTGAATGGGGTTTGTTTTAGATGGTTCAGAAATATCCAGATGTTTTTATAATGTGAAAATTAGGAAATATAATTGAAAGTTTAAAGTTAATGTGGCTCCTTAATGGTAAAAATATACTTAAAATATTAAATGTACAGTAATTATCATAAAAATATAAACAGAAGAACACCAGGAAGCTCAATAAATGACCACTGAACCTCAGGATATAAGCACAGAATTAACCTGTGAATAACTACTGAGGCCGAAGGAATGAACAATTTGACCGATTAATTACTATCTTTATTTTTATTAAACACAATTTTTAAGCAAGGAAAATACCTTTTTTAAAATAAATAGTAAGCTACTGTCCTTGTATAATTATAAAGCTTACATCCGGCAACGTAACACAACAAATAAAACAAAAACTCACTAAATAAACCTTTTATTCTTTCATTGGACTTTTTAGATCCTAAATGCCGAAAGATGGCTGAATTGTTGAGTGCTGACTTTTGGTACGGGAGTTCTCTGGTGGGTTCGAATCCTTAAGAGGGCAAGGATGTTCGTAGCCATTCGGGATCCGCCTTAAGCAGTAGGTTCCGGTCTCATGTAGCAAAACAGTAGACTGTAGAGCTCCAAACCAAACCAAACTAGATCCTAGCTACCATTATACTGACCACGTTTGCCTGGCTACATTTTTGCAAAATCTCTAAAGTTTCTTTTTTAATATGAACCTGTGGCGACTGCCTCGCCTCGCTCCGCTCAGCTTCATGAGCCAAAACATTGGCTATTCTTCCGAGGTAGCAGAAGCACTGCGCTTTCCACGCCGTATGCTAATTTTATTCTAGCTTAAGGAGTATAAAAGGCAGCGCCTCAAAAGCAGCATCATCAGTTCCTGCTTTCGCCCTTTGAGAGCACCGCTCACGGGATGGATCAGCCCAGAACTGCCTGGGCCTAGCCCTCTAGTTCTGTCGAGCATCGCTGTCTTAGCTGCTGGCTGATAATGTCTTCGACTCTGAATATTTTCTGGTGAATCTCCCCTGGAAATTCGTGGAATCGCCGCTGCCTGTGTTTGCTGATTACACCTCCGCCTGTAAATATTTTCTGGTGAGGTCGTCCATTCTTTTTCTGCTTTGTTTCAAGCTTCAATTAAAGTTTATTTTTATTTTTACTTTGCATCATTTCTCAGTACCTTGACACCTTTCTGACACCTTTTGTGTTTGGTGGGGTTTATAATTTTGTTAGTACATGCCTCCCCACCAAAAACCTTTAATTTTTCTTGCACACCACAAAAAACCTTTTCTAGCTATTATAATATAAAGCTCCATCCTTGTTACTTTGTAAGAAGTTGTGGTTTATTTTTTTAGTATATTAAAGGAAACTCGCTGAAGAGTCCATAGTTCTGGTTACATAGCATTCTTGCTAACACATGGCTTATGAAAAAATGAGCATCACTTATTGCAATCTAGAGAATAAGGATAAATGCTTAATTTTTATATTGACTTAAATTTATTTTTACAGAATCTGAAAGCATATTCATCGTTCATTGATAAACAGTCATCCACTGGTCAGAAGAAAATTAATGACACTGTAAATGTGCCAGCAAAATTCTCAAGTATAATGTGAATTTTTAAGTGGGTGCTATATGAGAGAGCTTGATTTGTTGAGCTCTGTGTTCTACTGTTTTGTTACACGAAGGATAATGAGACTGGGCTCCCCATTTGGATTCCAAAAATCTACGAACGTTTATGCGAACAGTGAGATTCAAACTCACGAACTCTGATACCGAAGAGCAAAAAATTATCCATTCCGCCGAAGGAGGAGTTACGGAAATGAAGGATTAATTTAAAGAGACATAAAATTCTCATAAAAGCAACGATGTTCAGTACTAAACCTTTACTTTCAAATTATAGCCATTCCTTGAAATACAGTTGTATTTATTCTTCAGGTTTTAAATCCTCGAGATTTGCGTATTACAAATCCTAACACGGATACCAGACTTCCAATTGATAGAATGCCAAGGATATTCCATTCCTCCTGGAATATGGAAGGTTGAAAATGTTAGTCGAAAGGGAAGGGAAATTTGACTACTGCCACTTCTAATAATAGTAGTCAAAAATATTATTAATTTATATATTTCAAGTCGAAACTAGTAAAAATGTGTTCAGGGGTGGTCAGAAGGGATATTTAGAGATTCAAAGTTAAATTTTCGGTGTATGTAAGTACAGACGTGACGTTTAAACTAGTCAACATGAATTCAGGCATGGTAAAAATAGTTATTTCCGCTGACATCTTTCGATATCAGTTTCGTTATAATCTTTCGAAATTATTCTTGATTTCTATACTTCTGTTACTTTCAGTTATTAAAGAGTGAAACTTGTTTATAGCGCTTAAGTTAATCACTTCTAAAACGATATATTTTGTATTTAATTCTCATATACTTTTTTTAAATATCCCTTCTTGAACATCTTTGTTAAAGTCAGTTTTTCGTTGTATTGATATGCTTTATTGCAAAAATTACAACAAATATATTGCTACAAAAACGATGTATTTTGCATTTCATTTCACGTACTTTTTTTTAAATATCACTTCTTGAACATTTTAGTCAAACTCAGTTTTTCGTTGTGTTGATAAGCCTTATTGCAAACATTTTACCAAATATATTGCTACAAAAACGATGTATTTTGCATTTCATTCTCACGTACTTTTTTTTAAATATCACCTCTTGAACATTTTAGTCAAACTCAGTTTTTTATTGTATTGATATGCCTTATTGCAAAAATTCCAGCAAATATATTGATACAAATTGATTACATAAAGTATAGCTGCATAAAGATGATTTTACTTTAAGAATAGTTTAAGGAAATGATAATGTTTTTAAATATCACTTCTTGACCATCTTAATCAAACTCAGTTTTTCGCTGTATTGATACGCCTTATTGCAAAAATTTCAACAAATATATTGCTACAAATTAATAACATGAAGTATAGCTGCATAAGGATGATTTTAATTTAAGAATAGTTTACGGCAATGATGAAAAGTAATGATTGCTTAGAAATTTAATTTCTCGTTGTATAATACGTCTCGATTAATGGGCATTTGTTTGAGGATATACTTTTCTATTTATTTCTCAATCAGGTCGAGATTTAGAGTAATTCGAGTTCTAATAATGCGCGAGTCATGCTTTTGTTGATTTGTAAAGAGATGTAAAGAGATTAAATGCGGATCTCCTTTTATGAAATGCATCAATATATATTTGTTTTTAATGACGCTAAAATTTTAGTAAAAGAACATTTTATGACTTGTAATTCCAATAATACGCAACATTCTCTATCTTTAGAGTAGAAAAAAAATGAAAATGTCTGAAAAAATCATTTGTAGGGACGTTTATCTGCCATGAATCAAGCGCTTATTCATTGCCGTGGCTGAAACAACAGCAATCAAAGACTCTCTTCTCGTATCAACGTTCGGTTGTCGTGTAATGCTGACGTTAACCTTGGAAGGGAAAATCGGTTTTTATCACGAAACATCAAATTTTCCTTTTTATTTCTGATTCCCAACATTATTTTTGTGGCGGGTGCTTTACTGTGGTTGAGAGAAAAATTCTCAATTCACATGTATGTAAAACAATTAACGCTTCAGGGGTCTTGATAGATTCAATATATCATAATCTATAAATAATCAATATAATTTTATAAATAATTGTGAAATGTTTTACCTCTTATAAAATAATAAAGTAACTCGCTTTAATTTATTTTGTTGAAAAACATAAAATAATTTATAAAATAGAATTTTGAATAAAAATGTTTTATAATTAATGCAGCTTAATTTGAGCAATAGGTATTAGCCTGCAACTTAAATTACAGTGAACTGAATATATGCAATATCAAGAATAAATTCATAATATAAAAATCTTTTCGATATAAAAGTTGAGATACTCGTCAAAGTTCTAAAAAAGTAGAAGTAGAATAAAATTGTAACTGAACAGTCATTAAAAATAACCTAACAGTAAAATCATTTAATAATATTAATTAATCTTACAGATAGCATTGTTTTCAATAATATTTTACATCTATAGAAATTAATATTCTATCAAATAGTTTAAAATTATTCACTATACAATATTAGGAAGAAGCATGAATATAAAGAAGACAAACACCTTTTAATCTGTTTGCACTTACCTAACAATATAAAAAAATACTTGAATATAATTTTTATTTTGTTATAAAAATCCGTGTAACTCTGAATTTTTTGGGCAGTAATGAAGCTTTTGGTTTAATATTTAGGTCCAATTAAAAATATTTGTTTCATTCATCAAAATTTTATATAACCTCTGCACTTTCTCGCAGTCGGGAAAACGGTCTCACGACGTAGCTATATCAGTAATCACTTATATCGCGCATGCGCTGTTTCTCCCTCTCACAATGTTGAAAAATCAGAGAGACGATGTTTATATATCAGAGTACCATTCCTCTCATGCGCTGTTGTTCCGTCTCACAAAGTCAAGAAATTGGTAAGACGATGTTTATATATCATATTGTTTTCTGCATATGCGCTGTTGCGCCTTCTCGTAAAGTCAGAAATCGATTTAACAATTTAAATAATCGATTTAACAAGACAATCGTGTATGAGGAAAGGACCATTGAAAACACTATACCGTGCATCTCTGTTACTGAGCCATATCGGAATTAGGATATCATATAGGAGATTGGCTACAAAGCTTAAGTCTTTTAGTTATATTGGCATTCGTTGGAATACATAAAAATTAGAAAGTTCATGCCATGATGCACCACATTATATCGATATTTCACTATATATCAATAGATTGCCCAGTCCTAGAACAGACAATTTACCTTTTGAGGTTTTATTTTTTCTAATTTTTTCCTTCTTGGTAAAAGTAGAGGACAATTCCTGAAATTTAAATTATCTGTTATTATTCATAATTTTGTTATTTTAAGCAACATAATATTTTTTTAACTTTACAAAGAATTTAACTTTTTCATCAAGTATATCGACTAAAGGCATTACGAATACCTTTTTCTATTTTCACATTGCTGTAGAGTAGAATATCCTCATTATATTGATTCATTCCTTAGATAACAAATATATATTCAAATATGGAAATTTTCGAACAGATTTATTCATTGGAAATTTTTCAATCTTACGGATAGTAGTAAAAAGGATACGTGGGAGAAATAAGTCTGTAAAGTAAAATAAACCATCTTTACAAATACATTGTAGTCGGTTTATAACTCGAGTTCTTCTTGGATCTTTTTTTAATATGTTCAGAATTAATTAAAGAATAATGTTTCGTTATGAAGTTTTTTCTTTCAATTTTTCTGCTCTAAAGTAAAAGTAGCATTTGTGATGATGCGATTTAGATCAGTAATATAATTCATTAATTTATACGAGAAGTAAAATTCTTGGAATCTAAATCTGACCTCATCACATCTTTTGTAAAGGATGGAGGACCATAAAGTAGATTTTCAACGTATTTTTTCGTCTTGTGCGGTAGTCTCTGGCGGGGTTCTGATCCCAGTCCCAGATTAGAATCCCGTCTCCGTACATGACACTAAATAAGAATGTACCTTTGTGGAGTTATTTATACCTAGATTTAAACGAGAGCTACACGACAGTATTTTAATCGAGAAAACTTTCAGAGTACAGATTTTAACAAAAATACTCATTTTGACTATGTCCTAATCAATTTTTGAGAAATTTCAGTGTTAGGCTTGTACATGCGCACAAGAAAACTTTAATTTTGAAGCTTTGAGTATATTGTTTGACTATTTCTGAGCGCATTTTGATTAATTTCGTCGTGATACGTGCGTGTACTTACATATATCGCATAACATAAAAATGATTAATAATGTTAAAATTTTGAATTTCAGATTGTTATAACAACTATTAGTTGTACCTCGAGAACCAACAACTTTAAAATAAAGATTCCAGATGCGTGAGTGTCCCCAGATGAGAAGAGACATAATGACGCCTTAAAAATATTGTCACGAAGATTTGAATGAACACACCGTTTAACACGCACCAGAATTTCACGTTCCGCTTTTGTAAACATTATTTACATTTTAAAACTGCTTTATATTATTTAATTTTTATGTTTAAGTCTAACCAATGATAAATATTAGGTCCTTAATTTCTCCTTAAGTAATATTTATTCAGAGGTTCCGTTGCTATGTATGGGATAAAAAAAAGAGTTCCATGGGATAAAAAGTTTGAGAACCAAAGAAATATAAAACATTACTGCATCATGATCAAATAGATGCATGGCTTCCTAAGCATCATCCTTTTTTTAAGATTACGGGCTTCTTTGAATAGCTTTTGCAATTTTATTTTTGCTTCACAAATTCTACCTTTCTATATTTTCCTTATTTATACATACGTTTTTTTTCTTCGAACAATACCCGTACTTTTGAGTACTTGTTCCCGACTTCTTGCACCATCATTAAAATAAATGACAGCATCCATCACTCATATGTTGATGCTATCAACCGGACAAAATAATTTTTTGGTACTCTACTGTAAATGCATCTGTTAAAATTTTTATATTTGGATTTTAGGTATGATCATGAATACACTTCTTTAACAGACATTTTTCATCAGGCTTTTGAAAGCAGAAGTACAGGAATATGCGACTCTGTTTAAATTTTGTAGTCATTTCAATGGTGTGACATGGCTCTTTAAACATCCGTTTGTGATTTTGTTTTGGATATACCAATATTATTTGGTAAAAATTCATATAAATCTTATATTTTTGGAAATATTAGAATCTCCTACATTTTTTAACTTATAAACGAAAAATCTATTTTTAAAGCCCTTTCATTTTTAATTCCCTTAAGTGTTTTATATATTCTGTTCAAGTCAACTTTGATGTTATATCTGAAATACATATTGTCACGAAGATTCGAATGAACACACCGTTTAACCTAACAGACGAATTTATTGAAGCAAAGTAGCAACTCGCAACTTTACAAGATCGAGAAGTTGCCTACAACTAGTGGGTATCAGCTTTTATACCCGAACAGAATATTCGAGAAATAACTAATTTACATAATAAAAAAAGATCTAGAATGTTAGAGAACACAAAGCAACAATAAATAACATTTTTAAATTAAAAATACATACTGTGGACCAACCGCTATGGCGAGCATCGAACCCACAAACTTTGGGTTTGGATCTCGTGCTTCGATCTTTCGGCCACTAACCTCGTAGGCAAGGTTTTTTTATTCGGCAATAGAAATGAATAAATAAATAAATAAATAATTAAAAAATAAAATATGCTAGAGACACACACAAGCAAAAGAATCACGTGGAAACAGCTCAAACACGACCAGGGTTGGCCAAAATAAACATGTAATTCCAAAAATAGGCTTCCGAGGAGGGCGATCCCCCCCAAGTAAAAATATCAAGGAAAGGTGAAAAATAATTTATTTTATTATAAAATCCAATGCTTTTTAAAATTAATTTTCTATATTTTTCGTTTTTACAAAAATGCTTCTTAAGACTAATTGTTTACCAGAATTTTACAAAATATTTACCAAACACATGTTATGCTTAAATGGATATTCATTTTTAAATTTGAGTTTATTAAGCTATTAAAGCTGAATTTAAATTTAGAAATTTTGGTTTTTATGAAAATCAGTAAATGAAAAATATTTTAAATAAACGATTTAGTTTAATACCGTCTACGTTAAAATCATTTTTGTCATCATAATTTTTTTATTTTTGTATTGCAAAATTTTAATTTTACTTTAAATTTTTTTTGTTTTGTCTCTACTGCATTTTGAAAATTACAGCTGTTTAAACATTAAAAAATGTTAAAACAAAAAAATTACATTCTACATTTGAATTTAAAGCCTTTTAATACTTTTTTGGACAAAACTAAATTTTTCATGAAATTATTTTAACATTTTTCTAATAAAAATAATTAGCAACACATAAAATTATTGAAGCAAAAAGTGTAATTTTAAATGTGTATTTTAATTTTTTAATATTAAAATTGCTTTAATAAACTAAATGCGTTTTTCTCAGAACGAATAACTTTAATAAAAACGAAAAAAAATCAAAAATTGATTAAAAATATTTTTGTTGAAATTGTTATGAATGCTTTTGATAGTATTAATGAAGAAATATAAAAGGTTTTGGAATGATCAACTTTTCACAGTATTTTTTTTTACATCATTTCAAGTAAGATATTAAGTATTGAAAATTCAATAAAAAATTCAAGGTGTTGATTTTGGAGGACCAAAAATTTTTTACCAAATGTAAATTAAAAGCAAAGAGTTTAGGTGATCATTAGTCCATGTATAAAATTCGTTTGCGTAAAAATAATTATAATTTATTTTTATTAAAAAATTAGTTTAAAAAACGATTTTTTATAATTTTCTTCATTTATTTGAAATTTATAAACACCCCAGTATAAATTTAAGTGAATTCTCTATGATAATATTAAAAATAAATTAAAAAATGAAAACATGAAAATTTCTACTTTTAAAAAAATTCATCAAATAAAATATAAATAACCTTAAAAAGCAAAATAATAACCCCAAAGAGTTCAAAAATATATTTTAGATATTAATAAGGAAAAACAGAAGAGTAAAAATAGAAGAAAAATTTTAAAAAATAATATATTAGGAGCATTTTGAGAATTAACAAAATATTTAAAGTTCATCCTGAATATATGATATAGCAAAAAAACATGGTTTATATATTTTTCACCACATTTGTTATAGAGGCACAGACCAGTTATTTGCCACGGGCGCTACATGACCTAGTTTCTGCCCTGGTGGCATTCAAGCAAAATATATTTGAATAAAGTACAACCAAAAGTGTGTGTAATTTAATAGGCGTACATATAAAAAGAAATTTCCGATTTTTTAATCCACAAAATCCTTAAAACCCTTAATAAAGTGGTATCTTTTTCGAAAATAATAGTTCTTGCCCTGATCGAGGAGAAGGCGTATAAAGAGAGGATTGAAGAAAATTCTGAATCGCCTTCGAGTTCCATGATTGGTGGCTGCCTTTAACATTGCTAACCACTTCTTATCACGAAACAGATATTTTTCCCCTTCCTCGTATTTCGCAGACGTAATCCTTTTGGGAATATACTTGTTTAATGGAGAAAATACGTCGCTCATTTGATATAAAGTGTGGCTCTTTTTGTATTATGTTATATTATATTGCAGTTGGATGGGATGGGGAGAGACGCTTTTTGCTTTTCCTTATGGTTTGCCGGTTACTTATTACACTTTCGAGGAAAAAGTATGGGACTGTTTGTCTTTTGCGTTTAAAGATGGGATGCATTTGAATGTATTTTTTTCAATTTGTTATTTTATTCTTCAAAATCTGTAATTTTATCAAGATAGAATGTTATATTTTGAATAACTTGGTTACTAGTTCTTTCAGTTTCCCTGTATAACTTTTACCAGAATTTAATTAACTATATTTGTAACATTTGTAAATAGACAATTCAAAAAGTTAAAATTCGTAATATATTTCGTTTATTCAGAGCCCTGTATAACTGTAAATAGAATGCGAATTGACTCGGTTTGTAAAATTTGTAAATAGACAATTCAAAAAGTTCAAATTCGGAATATACTTCGTTTATTCAGAGCCCTGTGTAACTGTAACTAGAATGCGAATTGACCCGATTTGTAAAATTTGTAAATAGAAAATTCAAATAGTTCAAATTCGGAATATACTTCGTTTATTCAGATCCCTGTATAACTGTAACTAGAATGCAAATTGACTCGATGTGTAAAATTTGTAAATAGACAATTCAAAAAGTTAAAATTCGGAATATATTTCGTTTATTCAGAGCCCTGTATAACTGTAAATAGAATGAAATTTGACTCGGTTTGTAAAATTTGTAAATAGACAATTCAAAAAGTTCAAATTCGGAATATACTTCGTTTATTCAGAGCCCTGTGTAACTGTAACTAGAATGCGAATTGACCCGATTTGTAAAATTTGTAAATAGATAATTTAAGGAGTTCAAATTCAAAATTTGCTAAAAGATATCGAAAAAAAAATCTGTACCAAATACTTCCACTTTGCTGGAAAATGTTTCAGTCAAAATGACAAAAAAAAAAAAAAAAAAAAAAAAAAAAAAAAAAAAAAAAAAAAAAAAAAAAAAAGACATTGAAGAACCATGCAATAAGTAATTACACAATTTAAAAAGACATAATTTTGATTTACTCTTTTCAATCGATATTACTTTTAAACATATTTCTTTATTTCTAGATCAAAATTTTCTTACCCTGCAACAACATTTCCCTAGTTTTTAAGATGAACGGTGTCTAATTGAGTAGAATGCTTCTCTTCATTTCCGATTTGGTGGACATTCGGCTCACTCAGCTGGCACAGATGTTCGTAGGAGTCTAAAATAGGATTTATAATCAATAAGTAGTAATTTGTAATCATGAATGAAAACTGTTGACTGTCTCGCATCAAATAAAGCAACCAACCTCTCTTCTTGGTTTTCGAAATCTACACGACAAACGCTAATTCAGATAAAATAACAGGTATCGTAAATGAAAGAATGCTACTCACTAAATCGCCTTCTTTATACCCAGAACACTTAATTCATTTACTAATGCAAATCCCACTCATGCGTACTTTTATTTACAGTGCCAATCTTATTATTCTCTGTACTGTCATATTATGTCTGCTTCAAAATGTAAAAATTATATTTTTAAATGCCACAATGCTTCAAAATTTTCAAATAAAAGTTTTAAATGTATATATCTTACCCCAGTTATTTATTGCATGTATTTTAACCCTCTAAGCGGTTCTCACGTACAATTCCGCCGGTTGTCCCGTACAATTTTCGACTTCCAAAAACGTTCCAAAAATGGATGTATTGTACATTTCTGCCAGTGCTTTCCCCCATGGAGTTTTGAGGTAGGAGGGTCAGGTCGATTGTCTAGGAACTGCACCCCTCTTTGACTGACATTCATTGAGGGATGCACCCCTACTCCCTGAGGCACATAGACGCTGATAGCTTCTCATGGCTTTGTCAATCTCTATTTCGAAGCATTTCGTTTGCGGTAACAGATGTATCTCTAATTGCACCTCTCTTGGATGACTTCCGTAAAAAAATATAAATATTTCTCTTTAAAATATTTTTATTCGTACTTTTACAATCCATTATTTCTTATGGGATGATCGCGAATTGACGAGCTTTCTGTGTATTAAAAATTAACAATCTATAACGTCTATTTATATATTTATAACCGGAAGTAAAGGGACAATAACGAGGGTGAGTTTTCCGTATTCAAATCTAGTCGAGAAAGGGTGAAGTAAAAAATCATAGAACACTTTGGTCACTGACACAATAATATCTTAGCGTATTTTTCGAGACTTTTTTTCCTTAGTGTATTCCACTAGGAGGGTTAAAGTATTTTGTCAATTAAGAACTTTAATAATGTCCAACATCTCTGCATTGTTGTTACACCTATAGATTCTCTGAAGAGGTCAGGTTTAATTAGAATCACCTGGTATTGAATAATACACAATATATTCTGCCTTTATAAGAATGTTCCCCTTTTTAAGTTAGGTTATTATTAATTGCCAGCAAGTTTCCTTTTGGATTTTCATGCAGTTATATAAATAACTTTTAAATTTGAGTTAAGGTAACATGTCTGTTTTTCTTTATTCTCACATCACTTGATCAACTTTTCGCAATATTCGTATTTATACTTAATGTGAAATAGTACTTGCAATAGGATATATATTTTATATGTGATTAGTTGAAAATCCTGTAAAAAATGCTAAAATAATGGCACAATAGCCAAAAAGTTTCTTGAATTAATGCAATAAATCATAGAAATAATAAAATAATAAAATTCTCGTAAATACAGGAATTTGTATCTCTAAAACTAGTATAAAAGAGGTGTTTTCAAAGTACGCTTACTAATAGAAACCGTAACCTTAAATTCTTCTCAAGAACTTACAACGATACAAAATCGATTCCACGAAAAAAATACTAAATACGGAAGGATTACCAAGTTCTCCACTCTCAAGAAACAGCATCTTATACACTCAAGTTTCTAATAAAGCATAATATGAAAAGAAGTAATGGTAATGGCAACTTACTAAACACCTACGTTCACTCATCTGTGTTGTTCTAACGTAACAACCTATTATTAAAATCGTCTTGGCTAGATAAGACAAATTGTTTCCTTAAAAATATAATTAATTTAACATAAAATAAACTAAATAAATAAAAAACCACTTTTTTCTAATTTAAAAAAATAGCTTCGTAAAATTTTGAAAGGTGTCAGGAAGATCCCCTTTAACAAATTTCGTGCATGTAGGTTGTGACGTTTACGCATTGCCTAAACATTTTATGTATTCGATATAATTATCTATTTTTTCTCTTTTATTGATTAATAGCATTTTATGTTAAATTCGAACCTGCTGTTTGTGCTGAATTAAAAAAAATAGCTTCGTAAAATTTTGAAAGGTGTCAGGAAGATCCCCTTTAACAAATTTCGTGCATGTAGGTTGTGACGTTTACGCATTGTCTAAACATTTTATGTATTCGATATAATTATCTATTTTTTCTCTTTTATTGATTAATAGCATTTTATGTTAAATTCGAACCTGCTGTTTATGCGGAATTAAAAAAAATAGGTTTTAAAATTTTGCAAGGTGTCAGGAAGATCCCCTTTAACAAATTTCGTGCATGTAGGTTGTGACGTTTACGCATTGTCTAAACATTTTATGTATTCGATATAATTATCTATTTTTTCTCTTTTATTGATTAATAGCATTTTATGTTAAATTCGAACCTGCTGTTTGTTGGGTATCTTCGAAAATTATGCTTTCGTAATAAAATTTTATGTATGATATATCAATATTTTTCTTTTTTGTAAATACATTTTATTTTAAATTTAATAAAATTCTCAAATAAACTTTAAATGAAAAAAGATTTATCACTGAACATTATTCATTTTTATTTCATTATTCTATTTCCTTAACGAATTGCAACAAAACACCGAGACGCTTTTATTTAAAAATACAACTCCCTAATTGTGACGAAACATGTTTTCTCTAAAACATATATAATATCCCCCTTAATACGTTTGCGGGAATATAGCTTTTGTTGAAATATCGATGCCTCACTCTTCTGGAGAAGAATTTCTCCATTAAAGCAGTTTTAATTTCTGGTGGACATCGCTCTCCGGAATCTCGCAGGGGAAATAATTCCTGTTTCTCGATAAAAGGCATTGACTTCTTCCCAGGGTCCATTAGCATAGCACTGGACAATGCTTTCGCGATCAATACGAATATCTGTTTCGACGCTCTTGGGGAAGAAATTTATTCGACCCACAATTCTTTTCCAGCCTAATGATATTTAGTGCCAGCCGTAATTTTTCGTTCACATCGCTATAATAATTTTCTTTAACAATTGTCATTAAACTGCTATTAATAACTGGTTAGAGTGAATTTTTGAAACGCAAATTTGTTTTTAAGTGACGGGAAATATTAATAAGGTTTTGAATCACTATTAGTATTGTTGCGTGCTGCCAGATCAGATTTGGAGTACCGTATTAGCTCGTGTACAAAGCGCACTTTTTCAAACATTTAGAGCAAAAACTCAAGGTTGTCGTTATAAGCAGAATAATTTTTTACTGATACCTATAATCAGCCCATGTACATGAAATAGAGACAAATATTTATTAAAAATTGAGCCGCGGTAGCTCAGTCTGCAAAGACAGCGATCTCGTAACTGAGAGGTTGCGGGTTCGAGACTTGAGGATTCCATAAGGCCCCTCCATATTATGGTCCACTGCAAGCCGTTACCACCGTCTGGAGGGGGTATGGTTTATCGTGTTCAATGGTGGAAGACAATAAAATAGCCTTGGCAGACGATGGCTTCAGAAGCGGTTTTTCTCCAAAGATCAAAGGCAGCCAGATGCGCAACTGAAGTGCGCAGTAGATCCTATGGACGAATCCACGTTCAAGGCTCATTTAGTGGCCCAGTGTGTGGATGCAACTCGTGAACGATCGTTCAAGTTCACCATCGAGAACTGGTGAACAATTAGCCGTAGTATGGAGGCTACATAAGATCTGCAGTGTTCGTTAAAGGTGACTGGGGAACGTAAAATATGTCCATGGTCACAATGTCCTCAAAATTCTGGGACGATACCTCTGGCGTGGAAAGCCGAAACTAGGGGGTCTTCTGCTTGGTTCCTGTTTCGAAATTACTGGGACCCAGCGGGGGAATGTTATTTGCATCTCTAGCATACCTTAAGCTACATGTGCTTCCCAGCTGGTGCTAAATGGGTTACAGTTTCGCAACTTTGTAGTGGCATAAAGGCATATAATTCAGGCTGCATAAGAGAAAAAAAGTATTTATTAAAAGAAGTCTTTATCAATAGCAGTAATGATGCATCTATTCTTCATGATATTGTACCTCTTATATACAACACTGCTAGTAACACTAGTTATGAACCCTTT
This sequence comes from Pardosa pseudoannulata, assembly GCA_032207245.1. Taxonomy (NCBI): domain Eukaryota; kingdom Metazoa; phylum Arthropoda; class Arachnida; order Araneae; family Lycosidae; genus Pardosa; species Pardosa pseudoannulata. The sequence goes on from CM063506.1 coordinate 2,573,710, forward strand.
CGTGAGACATTACTTCTTGTAACAATAAGTTACATTCAGTTCAGCTTTTTTTACCTCTTCCCGTGAGTCGTCGTTAAAGGCATACCAGAACAGGATCGGTTTGAACTAGAAAGAAACTGCGGACTTCTCCCAACCAATAGAAGGGTCCGTTGGTCTGACCCCCCGCCGTTCTAGAGTGTACCCTTGTTTTTTCTCCGAGAGGCATTCTGATTTTTTTAGAGGACAGGGTTGTGACCAGAGGAGAGTAGAAGGTGAGCGTTGCTGGCATCCGCGGCTTGCGGGTTAGACCTTTTGAGAAAAATCATCGCCATACTGTTATAGGGCCGGCGCCGACTCGAGAGTAGTCTTCGATATCTACAAATGATAAGTTGATTACAGTTGTATTCCTTAGACATTTATTTAATTGTATAAATTAATTTAATAAAGACATATTTGCCCATGTGTTTATTAATGAGTATTAATTTCTTCTTTCTCAAACACTAGGCCAACGTAACTTTATTTTTTATATTTCTCTTTTGAATTCTGCCCTGCTTTTTATGCTTTACGATCAATTAAATTATATCATTTCTGGAAATACATTTTATTTTGCAGAAATTTATGTTTACTTTTGCTTTTAGAAGTGATAAGTATACTTCTCACCGAACTGTCTACTGTCATAGAGAAAATTCAATTAAAGAGGCGCATCACTTTTAAACCCTGAAAATTTGGGTTTTTTGATTTTGACATTTTTAGAATTTCTGGGCATTTATGAATTGTATAATCAAATACCATTAAAGTATTTGTATTACACCCCTAAAACTACACACTCATTGCATTTAATATCCTAGCCTTTCAGGAAACTAAGAAACTTTAAATGTAGTTTACTGAAAAAGATGTTTTTCAATTTTCGAGCACTCTAATTAAAAATCTGTTCTGGATATTGATTGCAAATTTTCACAGTAAGAGGAATATAGACGGTATAGATATAATATTCTACCTATTTTTTCAGTGTTGTTTATTTGGCATTTAGAGTTTTTGGGATGGAATTTTTAAACATTTTTTTTTTTTACATTTTTCAAAAATTTAATTCTCTGGCGTAGTATTTCTGTTACTTTTTAAGATTTCAATAGGTGGAGAATTATACCTAATGATTATTATTTTCAAAAAAGCAAAATTTATTAGTGAAACCCACTTTATGTTGTAATTCTGCTCACAGTGTATCAGAAAAAGCTCAAAAAAAATTTTTAAGTTTTCCCTTTTAACTTTTTAAATTTTTTAAAATTTTAGAAGCAAAGTAATTTTAGCAATATTAGTCAAATAAAAATAGGAAAAAACACTTCAAATTTCAGGTATTTACGATAATAATTAAAACAAGGTGAAAAATAATAAAAAAAATCTTACTTTTAAAGTTGCTTAAAGTTGATATGTCCCCTTTAATGGATATTATTTGGCATGTAGAGATGAGAAGCGTTATGCAATGCTCAAGTATACATCACATTCTGCACACATGTAGCGAATACTCTATTTTGAGCTTTTTTGCTACATTTGCTACGTTGGCTTTAATTGAAAACCAACTTTGGCATATGATTTCTCATCTTGGCTGAACATCTGGAACCGTATACTTGTTTGTTTGAAGCTAACAGGACACTTTCTTTATCTTCAACAGCCGTCCAATCGCTGGCAAACAAATGCTAAATGGAATGTTAGTTACTTACTGCATTTCATTATATTATGTAGTTGGGAAGTGTTCCAAAGGCCCATTAAAAGGTTAACTTTGAACGCCGAATTTTCCACTTGTAGAACGGTTACCATTTTCTGAAGCTTAATGCACTGCATGCAATTCAAATGTAACCTAAATCTCTTCTCCATGTTTCTTGTACGTTATCACAAAATACTCTATTCTAATGAAGAAGTGTAGAGAAAACAATCCCTAGTATCCCACTACATAGGAAAACAAATAAAATCTAATGCAGATACCACATAACGTCCTTCTACATCTATATATTATATATATCTCCTATTTTTTCATATTAAGAGTCATCAGAATAATCATACACAGGTTTGAATCCAACTGCTGGTATGAACGTTATTAACCGTTCAGAATCGACTTTAAACAGTAGGTCCTGGTCTCATTAACCTGCATGTAGGATAAAAAGGAAATGGTAGTGTTTTAAACCAACAAACAAACCTAAGCCTCGAAAAGTACTGTATAGATAATATCCAGGACTTTTCGGGACACATTAAGCAGCTATAAGAATTTGATGTCCCCAGTAAAATGCAAAATATAATTATGTATTTTTTTCTTTTAAATCAAGAGTGTGCAAGATAATACTGGGTTTTATCAAAATAGAATGTTCTTTCTATTGCTAAAATTTTATTTTATTAGGAGATATATATTTTCTAGAGAAAAGCATTTTGTATTTTTAGGGAAACTACATCCTTCCAAAAGTCCGTTTTCTCCATAAATTGTCAATTTAAGCTTGGCTGCAAAAATATGAATGTTATTTTACTAGGTTACCGGGAGGAAATGACATTTATGTTCATTTGTGAATGTGCGTTTATGAAAACTCCCTCCATGTGAACAACACATTGGGATCTTTGATTATCGGTCTCGGAGGGGAGGAATTAGTAATGCGTTTATTAACTTCTATCTATTTCAGGTCGACCCTATTATTTCAACATTTACA
>CM063506.1:2581375-2586375 GCA_032207245.1 Pardosa pseudoannulata
TATTGAATCATTTTAGTCATTTTAATGAAAGACAAAGACTTAATTAAATTGGTTTCCACAGCTTAAAGCTAATAAGGAATGACAGGGCAGTGGCCTGGAGGGGGAGTCTTCACGGGCCTTAAAAACTCCCCTAAAATTCTAGGATATTTTAACATTGAAATAAAAGAACATTTTAAAATATAAATTTTATGTTGATAATTAAACAAAATTTAATTTTTAAATTTAAAATATCTATCTATTTTTTGAATTAAATTAGTTTTGTTCTAATATGTTTTAAATATTTACTGAAACTTTCTACTCAAGATTGTGTCTATACTTTGAAGTATAGATAATATTAAGTTTTATATAACTTTTTAATATTATAATAAATATTAAATATTAATATTTAATTTTTAAATTTATGTAATTTCGTATTATATTTTTTTTAGTTAAAATATAGGGAAATATCAAGGGAAGGGTCTTAGTCCTATTTGAGCCTCCCCCTCGAGATTAAATTCTGGTCATCGGATCAAAATTTTGGTCCTGCCTCTCGATAAATATCGTTGCTGTATAGATCAGTGGCATTCTGCTATAATTAATATTAAAGATGATATAAAGCAAAAAATGTAGCGGTGTAGTACATTGCTGTTGTTACTTCAAACCCATTAATAACCCAAGGTTGCTTTATATCACTTTAATATTAATTATAGCAAAATGCCACTGATCTATATTACAATATGCAAACATATTAGTGAGAAGAAAAGATGAGGAAAAAAGTTTAAAAAATATTAAACTAATAAAAAGTAAAAGAAGCACTCCACGTGCTTTACGTGAAAGAAAAAATGCCAAAAAATTCTATATGCACTGATCATTCTTTTCCTTCCTTCTAAAAATACTCCAGTAACCCTATACTTGTTTCACCCAAAACTATTTCAATTCGTTGTCATTTAATTGTCCTGTTCTGATGCGTCCGTCGTTCCGTTGTCCTGTGCACAATGCGGCCTTTCCTGGCTCTACCAAATTCACCGGGACTCAAGGCATATTCCTCCTGGCAACCAATCACAACTCTCCAAACTTGGTGAAGTTTAAGTGCAGCCGTTTCCACTGCCCACACCACACGCCTCCTGGAGTCGAAAAAATACTTGGGCATGCAACCCACAATGTGTGCGTGCGATCAGTTCCGTAAACCTTATGTAAAACATAGCTGCACTCTCATAGTTGTCAATAACGATATTTGGATCTATGATCTTTGAAACCCTTTTTATCATTTAAAGTCTTGTCTGGTTATTTTTAACTAGTCCTTTTTGGAAATTACAGAAAATTAATTTAAGTTACTGAACAATGCTCTTTAATATTTCTGTATTTACATAAATATAAATAAACTTTTTTCTACAACTTGAGACATACTGGAGTATGCAAGGTCCAATAATACATGTAAAGACTAAGAAAATAATGTCATCTCTCTTGTAAACAAAATATTTCAGTAGCAATCAATTCTGTAAAGAATGCACAGTGTATCCAAAAGTATAACTGGGAAAAGACTGACCGGAAAATGTATTTCCTTCCCATCATTTCCCACGAGACTTGCATGCGTAGGCTTATCCTCGAACACAGATAGATTTATAGAAACAAAGATGGTCCAGCAAAGATTGCGTCTTGTTATGTTGACTCTATGAGTTTACATTATTTACTGACCTACAAAGCACATTTATAGTTTAGAGAGCCTCAAAACTTTCAATGATTTGAAAATATAACCAGTTGAACGAAATTTTACATGGGAAATTTCGAAGAACCTCCCAAAAATTTGTAAATTTAAGAGGACATATCACATTTAAGCCTTTAAACCCTTTTTTTTATGTTAACATTTTTAAAACGTCTGGATATTTCCGAATCGTATAATCCAACCCTTTTGAAATATTTCATTAAAACCTGTAAAACTATAAAATCTTTACAATTTTTAAAAATTAAAAACTGAAAATTAAAAATTAAAATTTTAAATGCATTTTACTGCAAATATTGAATTTTCAACTTGCGTGCTCTATAAATAAAATATTATTGAGCATATTGATCTGAAATTTTCACAGAAAATAAATTGATACATTGAAACTCTACTTTTTGTTGTTGTTTAGTCCATTTAGTAATTGTAGTATTTGAAATGGAATTTTTTAACATTTTTTCCTTTTTTGAAAATTCAATCCTCTGATATATTATTTGATATTTTTAAAAATATAAATAGATGGAAATTTACACCAAATAATTATTGTTTATAAAAAATCAAGAGTTATTAATAAATTCGCTTTGTGTTGTGTTGTGCACAGTGCGTCCTAAAAATTTTACAATTTTTTATTTTCAACAAAATTTAAAAAATAAAAATAAGAGAAAAATGCTGAAAATCCCATGTATTAAGGATAATTAAAAATTACGATGATTAAAAAAATTATAAAGCGAAAAACAAGAAAACATCTTCTATTTAAAACTGAAGTGTTTCCTTAAGCCATTTTATATGTTTATAAATGTATTTGCCAGAGAAACATTTGCTGGAAACACAAAGCCGGATAACTGAAGGAATGTGTGCAGTGTTGACTTACAGCTACAGAAATCCAGAGCTGAAATATCATTGGGTCTCCGCAACACACAATATGCCAACAGAAATATATGATGACTACGTTTTAATCACAATTAAAAAACTAAAAAGATATACAAGACAATAAAATCGTATTGCTAAAAAAACCTCAACATACATCTAGAAAATAAACATATATTTGAAAAATCAGCAGTTTTTGATTGAAAAATACTTCTTACTTATCTGTCAATAAAAAAAGCTAGCAAAAAGGGCACTATAAACTATACATTAAAGTCTGATTATATTAAACTGTAGGTCTCAAATTACTTAAGCAGTTACAAATATGATAAAATTGGTTGAAATAATTTGAGTTCTCAATTTTATTTTGCCTTATTTTTCATCCTGATTCATTCCTCACTCCTCACTTTGTAACAATACATATACTTAAAAACTTAAATTTCTTCGGACGTCTATCCATGAACAGCTTTAGACATCGACTTTAGCAATAGACTTTAGTGCTCAAAGCCATATTAACCAAACCATCTCCAATCAGAGGTCAGTGGCGGCCAGCGTCCCCCCATCCCAATAACACTTGTAGTGACATGCGTACAAAGCTGGGTCTTTTCATAACCTGCAAAAATTCTGCTCACACATTTTTGGAGGAAGATATGACAATTTTTATCCTCTGTTAGAACCAAAAGTGGTCTCACAAGCAGCAACAGGTGATGACTCAGCAAGATCATTTCAACAGTGATGGAGAATAGGGTAACTGAAGAAGCATCCAGATACCATTGTTGAAGGTTCTCCACCAACGTGAGACAATGCTTCAGGACTATCAATATTTCGTTGATGTTGTGTTACCTCTACAAAGAACATCATAGATGCCAATTTCAAATATACACCGATGAAAAGTTCTCAAAATCTTGTTGTGTTATTTAGATCGTTAAATTAAGTTAAATTATCTTAAGTTCTGTTTGGGTGAGGAGTATGCTTACTGCCCAATGGTTGAACATTTAGTGCTTCTTATTTCTTTTTATATTATAGCAAAATTCTTACAAAAAACTATCATACTTCAATATAAGAAAGTATAAGAAAAAAATCTAATAAACGAAAGGTTATGTGCAGGAGAAATCAGACTTCTAATGCTGTCATCGTCCAAAGTTAAACTTAATTGTTAAAACCATATTATGAGGTCAAGATATTTATTAGTTGTTTATTGTTTCTATACAAAGTGTTAGAACTGCAAGTTATTCATGGGGGAAAAGGAACTAATTGTGCTCTTTGACTGAGGATCTTTGATTAAGGTTCTTTTCTTTTTCACGACATAGAACATAAGTTTAAGAAAATATAAGATTAAAATTAGGAATGTATTTAGGATACATTTTTAATATTTGTATGTATGTACATGTATGTATATTGAGTTCGAAGTAGTAGCACAATCCCGGGGAAAGAATATAGTGCAAAAATTGTAAGGGCATAAAAAAAACTCGAAGAGGCAGAACATAAGAATCCTCTTATTGGGGAGAAATATTAAATTTTCCCTTGACACCCAGTCGTCACTGAAAATACAAAGCGAGCTCAAAATCTGAAACATGAACTTAAATTGTTTCCACAATAAGATAGCGGCTCTCAGAGGACTAGAGGCACTCACACTGGAACATGACACATCTTTTTCTATCAAGAGAGAAAAAAAAAAGATTATAGTGTCTGCATCGGACATCGATTTTCCTCTACTTCACAGTCGTCGATATGGATAACAGAATATATATATATATGCCAGCTAGAGAAGCCTGTGTGTTTCTATACAATATATAGATGTATATAAAGGACGCACAGTAAAATTCTTGACCGCCCTTTTACCCCGCAACCTTCAGTTGTAAGCATATTATAATTACAAATTATTTCAAATAAGGAAAGCATTCCATTTGTTCTATCTTTAAATATAAAAATTCTATTTTACAAAAATTACAAAATCTAAGTTTTTATATGTTCTCCCTTTCATATTATTACATTTACTAAAACTAATATGTCTTAAAAACCATAACACAAGAAGTTCCACTGCTGTAGGTCAAAAATAGAAAGAGGTTTAACAACCTCTTTCTATTTTTGACCTCTTTCAAACCTCTTCAACCTCTTTCTATTCATAGGGTACAAAAATCTACAGATTTTTTTCTTCTCCTTCGGGAAATCAATTAATTGTTTAATTACAGCGATAAGAGGTTAAAATCAGGTTGAAAAGTGTTTATTACGATAAACAGACGGGTTTCCAGACTATAAACGTTGGCTGTATTCGCAATAAATTGGATACACACTGTATTTTTCAGAAAGTGCGTTTTTAATTCAGTAATTTAAGTGGTTTAATTAAGTAGCTGCTTTTTATTCAGTTGCAATACATCAGAATTTAAATATTTATTTAAAATTCTTTTAATAAATTCTTTTAATTTAATTTGAAAGTCCA
>CM063506.1:2588875-2613875 GCA_032207245.1 Pardosa pseudoannulata
CTCAACAACTCTGGATTGAAAAATATTTCATCATATGTTAAAATACATCAGAGCAAACTCGTTAAAAATAATTAAAAGAACTTAAAGGAAAGTTTTAATGGCAGAAAAGTGCATTTTGTATAATTCATGATGTTTATGTAATACAGTCGAACTCGTTTATAACGAGCACAAAGGGACCGCAACATTTACTCGTTAAATCCGAGTGCTCGTAATAAAAGGATCCTTAAGGCAGGCGTGCAACTAGTAAGTGGGGAGGGCTTAGGAGGTCAAACGATTGAGTTTACTAAAAATTTAATTAATACTTACTTAAATTACAATAATTAATTTAATTAAATTTTTTCCTAATTTAATGAAAATTAACTCCCCTCCATTTCAGCCTTATGGAAACACTTGATGTTGCATGCTGATGTGACATTTCCCCATTCATCGTTCATCAAACATATCGCTTCCAGTGCGTTGACAGTTGTATTTGAGGCTGTTCCACCCCTCTCTCTTCGGTCCAGAATCATCAAAATCAGCTGCTGATGGAAGTGGAACTTGAAACTTCTTATGACTCCTTGGTCCATTGGCTGGATAACAGATGTAGAATTTGGTGGCAAAAATTCAATTGCACCGGATTTGATAACCATCCCTATTGCCATTGGAATGCTGGAGGATTTTTTCCTACAAAAGTATTAAACCGCGGAGAAGAAAATAAAAGATAAGATAGAAAGACTAGAAAGATGAGAAAACAGATTACAAGACAGAAAGATATTGCTCGCTAAAACCAGGTCTTGCTCGTTAAAAGCGTCTTCTGTTCAATAGACTTAACGTTGATCCAGACAAATATTCTCGCTTCCCTCGGTAAATCCGCGTTCTCGTTAAATCCGAGCTCGTTATAAACGAGTTCGACTGTATAATCAAATATATCATGTCAATTCATGCTGGATACTGCGGAAAAATGTCGATACTGGAAAAACATGAGACATAAAAGTTGAAGTAAAAGGTAAAAGATTTTTTAGAACGAGATTTAGCCGTCTTCCTGAAACCATCATAAAATTGTATTTGAAACTAGTCGAGTGGCAGTTGGTTATCCTATGAAAAATGTTTATAGGGAGAATGGAAAGGGAAGGGTTTTCAAATGACGTCGGCACAAATGAAGAGTTTATGTTGGGTAATAAAAGCTGAATGGATTAAACTATGGCTTGGCAAGTTGGCGATCTCCAACAGATTTACTATAATTTAGAAACAAAATGAGAATTTTGTCTAATGACAGGAAAGGGTTGTCTTGCACGTATTGAACTGCCAAAAAGTTTCTGACAGAATGTATATATGTGTGTGTGTTTGTGTGTAACAAGTGAAAATCTCTACCAATTACACTGAAGATTGCACTATTATTTATTTTACTCGGGTTTAATGGGTAAAAAGAACTCCTTTTAATTTCTAGTCATGACTTAATCAGAAACACAAATCCAAACTTTTGGAATTTTAAATTTACTGTGTGAGACGCATTGATTATCCGAAAGTCATTGCAGGGCAACAACTCTGAAAGGAATACCGTGGAATAATGTAATCTTTCAGCAATGTTGGAACCAAGAATGAACGAGTGACAGCATATCGTTTCAATCAGACTTAAGATGGATCAATATTTTTGGGAAATCAAGAGTAAACATTGATTGTTTAATCAAGCTATAAAACCAACAGTTCTACAATTTAGTTATTGTAGAAGCGAAACCCTTTTCCTGGGATAGCTGAAAAATGTTGCCAGTGTTCAGAAAATCAGCATTTATTCCAGCGTTAATTTTGAGAGACAGGTAAAAAAAAATTCAGGCGGAGAACACTCCTTTATCTGCTATTTTACATCTAGAAAATTTGATATTAAAAATTGAGAATGGGAGAAGGAGAATTTGAAATATATATTTCAAGGAGAACAATTTTGATGTATCACACACACGCACACATACATACATACATACATACATATATATATATATATATATATATATATATATATATATATATATATATATATATATATATATATATATATATATATATATATATATATATATATATATATATGTGTGTGTGTGTCTGTGTATGTGTGAGGTTTAAAATTTGGGGTTAAGAATTAAGTGAGTTCTAATTAAAAATAGTTGGAACACTTTAATAATAACGTTATAGGAAAAAGACACACCCTATAGCGGAACAATACAGAGTAAAGAAACTGATGCGGAAGTAGACAAGAAGAATTAGTTTAGGTAAGCAGCGCGAAAAAGACATTACTGAGCGGGGATTAGGGCTGATAACATATTCCACTCTCGCCGTCCCAAAATGTGAATAAAGGACACCTAATGGTGGAGCCATAAACAAAAGGAATATAATAAAGAAGTTTTTATACACGAACTAGTATGTGTCTTCCATGCCTGGATCACTCGGAACGTGTCATATATATATATATATATATATATATATATATATATATATATATATATATATATATATATATATATATATATATATATATATATATATATATATATATATATATATATATATATATATATATATATATATAGAGAGAGAGAGAGAGAGAGAGAGAGAGAGGGAGAGAGAGAAAGTAAGGGAGGAGGGAGAGAGAAAGAGACAAGATTTAGGTGCTGTTGAACGGGTAATTTAAAATAGACATAAGTTTTAAACTGGATCAACAATTATGTTAAAACTCTGTGGTAATATTTTACAAAATTTCTTTGTATTATTTACTGTCCCCTTAGCATTATAAAGTTTTGGTTTAATAGAGTGTTTTGCAAAGTTTAAAATTTCAACCTGCATGATCATCTTATAATAGCGAAACCTTCCCCTTTTTAATGAACTAAAAAGTCGGATAACAAGCATGAAAAATTTTGTTAAGAATGGGGTATTAGAATGCAATTGAAAGAGCATTGTAGCTTGATTCATTAGATAAGCGTAGTCATTGTTTTACAATTTAGAAAGTCAGTAGTATATCATATTTCAGATACAAATATATTATATATACACAAATAAATACGGTATTTATTCTTGCGCTGGTTTTCAGACGAACTATTAATGATCTGAAACACATTTATACTAAAATTAATTAAAAACACATCTTGAAAATTCTTTTACTAAACATTTTAAACTTGAAAAGGTTAGAAATTTGTAAATGAATGAAAAAAAATTTTCTATGAATTTACTTGTTAATATTAAAAGCGTTCTAACTAGTACGGTTGGATCGATTAATGAAAATTCTGTTTACACGAAGTTTGTGGTACAGGAACACGCAGCGTTTCAAAATTTGTAGTTAAAAAATAATTAGGCTTAGTTCCGAAGTAGTTAATAGAATTTCTAATGGAGCGAAGAACATTAATTTAACTTTATGGCTAATTAGGGAACAGAAAATTGTTGCTTTAAATAGTTGAAGATTGTAGCGGAATCAGAGATAAGGATAACTCGTCTGGTAAAAGATGCTCCTGCATGTTCTTTCTGCCGAAGTGAGAGATCTGATATTTAGGTAAGACTATCTATCATAAGTAATAATAATGTACATGGCCTATAAAGACTTTTTAACTTTTTGAAATATGAAGAAATGTGCTATATTGATAGTCGGAGTTAAGGTAAGAAAGTTATGGGAATGGTATATATTACAAATGTGATATCCAAAATTGTTTTTTACGCTGTTCGTTTATGTTTTCTCTATGATTTGTCAGTGTTTTAGCTACTAACCATCTTTTCGTACTTTCTGACTATGATTTTGGTTACCGGAAACAGGTTCTTACCCTCAGCTAACCACCGCAGGGTTTATAACTACAGATTGGCGGGAAAATAGACTTCACCACAAGCCACAGTCTCGGGAGTAGACAAATTAAAAACGTTTGAGTTAAAATAATCATTTATTATTTAGCTAAAAGAGTTACAATCTTCATCTTTTCACTGCAGGAATTTTCTCCAAATTCTTGTAGATAAAGACGGTGTTTAGTTTATCTCTCTTTCGAGTAATTTTTTTGACATGGTAATCTTATATAACATTGACAAGGAAAGAATAAAGGTAATTTTTTACGGCTGGGAGAATAACAAAAACAAAACCAATAACAAAAAGGATTGATAAAGATCACCCTAATCCATTTTATATAACAGTTGAAAAGTAGACCGAAAAGTAGACAGAAAGGTAAAACTTGGTGCATATTACGAACAAGTCTGTGCTTGTTCGTAATTGAACTTATTCCGATTGGTGGAAATGTTGGCCAACCATCTCCAAAAAGTTAATATATGTTCGCAGAACAAAGGTCTAGTTATTTATATATAATAAACACAATTTTAAACAACATAACCCTTTAACACATTCCTATAAAATCAGTTTTAAATCCAATAAATATGATAATTATTAATTTAACAATGTGTTCTGTTTTAATATAGTAATTTTTACAGAAAAAAAGGTCTTAAACTGAAGATTGCAAACAGAATTACATTTGATATAAACATATTGAATATGTTATTCATCTATAATAAAAAACTGTAAAAAAAGTATACACGTAAATACTATTATCATTAAACCTGAAATATCTAACAGGTGGAAAAGAATTGTGTTAAGTCCATTATAAATTTCATTGAGTACCATCATCTTTAATGAGGTATTGTCTATTAGTTTCGAACATTTAAAAAATATTAATTTGTTTTCCTTCAAATGTATTTATTAATTAAACTGCATTTTTCCCGTCAAAAGAGAAATTTTGGTTATGTGGTATTCAATAGATATGGCACGGGGAGTAGATCAACAGATGATATTTTGATAAAGGCTAATTTTATTTAATTTTCACTTTAACAGTTTTCAGTACTTTTTCAACTTTAAAACGTCAGATACAGTTAGTTTCTTAAATACACATTTCAAAAGTTATCTTGCGGATTATCGAATTTCGGTTTCTTTAACTTGGTCTTATGGAGACCCCTGCTATGGCTCGACGAATCTTAAAGAAGTATCCACAGGGATCCCATTATATATAAAACCATGCTCAGAAGGGATGCTTACAGTGCAGTTAAATAAAACAACTAGATCTAGACACAGTCATTTATTTATGATAGTATAAGGAATGACGTAGAGCTCTGGACATGAAACTGAACTAACGTTACAGAAGTTTAAAATACTGAACGTACATACAAGTTTCATAAACAAACATCAGCACCTTCGATGCAACGATCTATCTGCTACTGACTCTTATATAGGCAGACAACATATACATACATTACAGATATCTTATTATTTTAAAAATGCTGTGTTAACAAATAAAAATTATTTCCAAACTAATTATAAAACTTAAAAATATCAATAAGATCAATGAATTTGTTGTTTTGCGAAAATATATTACATATTTAATTATATAAAGACATATTTATAAAGACTGAACATTGCGTCAACGACCTTAATCAGAAATGATGCGTATGACGTCATTCTTCGGCGAATCAAAACGAGGCAACGACTTTAGTTGTTATTGCTTAATCACAACAGTGTATATCTATATTATTTTTTAAAATATACTTATTAAAATGTTTGAAATAAATCATTATTTCCAAACTAGAGCGTTATTGAAAAACTTCTAAAAAATTCATTCTAAAAGCAGCACAGCTTTTTTGTTTTGTGATGAATCGATAAAAGACTTTTTAATGAAGATTACATATCTTGAAAGGTACTATGTTTCCTTAAGTTAGTAATTCTAAAATTGGATCATTTTTACACTCCTTCATATATCGGTGTTCATATTATGTAAACGTAATACTAAAAGAATAGTAGTCTAAAATTTCAGTGAAATGAAAAATGTTCACTATAGATACCGATATTTCTTCTGAAATAAGAATTTTTGTGGTTATTTTGTAGCAGCTATTTTTGAATCCAGGTATATATCTTCGGCGAATATAATTTTTCTGCAGAAAAGATTTGTGTTTGGACGAATAGTTGTCGCTTTATGTATTGTAATAAATTTAAAGGTTTATTGCGTTGTCTCTTTTCTAATAAATGGTTGATTATTCAGGAAAACATTCGTAAATTTAATCTGTATCTATTCTATTCAAAAAATCTTTATTTTAGAGTTTATATTTATTCAGTCGAAAATTTGTGCTTTAAACAGTTTACTAATATTCAAAAGTTTCTCTTTTATTGACTAAGTGACTGCGGTTCATCTTTTTGATTTTTTTTTGCAATATTTCTTCACATAATTCTGTTATCTGTATCTTGACCTCTGAGAATATGTCCATATTTTCAAAAAATCTCTTATGTTGGTTGAGGATATTACCAGACAGTTTACTTATTTTATTCAGTCGAACAACCGTTGTGTATTTCTAAACACTTTACTAATAATTTTTCTGGGGATCAAATTTTCTCTTTTATTAACTAAGCGACTGCGGTTCATCTTTTTGATTCTTCTTTTGCAATTCATCATTCGTTGCGAAATATAATTCTTAACCAAATTATTTGTATCTTGACCTCTGAGAATATGTCCATATTTTCAAAAAATCTCTTATGTTGGTTGAGGATATTACCAGACAGTTTACTTATTTTAGTAAGTCGAACAACCGTGTATTTCTAAACACTTTACTAATAATTTTTCTGGGGAACAAAAATCTCTTTTTCTAACTGAGCGACCGAGTTTCATTTTTTTTTTTTTGTTCTTTTCCAGTTCATCACTCGTTGCGAAATTTAATTCTTAACCAAATTATAGTCCATAATATAAGTATGCTTTTAGAAAAAAAATTCCCTGAAACATTATTAATGATGTATTTAGAAATATACAAGAGTTATTCGACTGAATGAAGGGTGTTAACCAACATTTGTCGTTCTTAATAACAGTATAAACATTAAGTCTCGAGGCATCTTTTTTATAGCCGTATAGTACAAAAAATGCCGCATTTCCTTCTTCCCAATGAACGACAGAACAAGAATGTGATTGGAAGGTAATGTTCTCACTAAAAGCTTCCGAAGAGCAGAATAATGTCTTCTTCCCTTTGTTCACTTCATCACACAGTCAGAAAATCACTAAAAGAATGTGTGTATACATGAGATTCTGTTACCTGGGCAGTACTTAGTAAACAACACCTGACATTTTCTTTTAGTTATTATGTTCTCAACAAGTACATTTTCATTTGTATTGTTTTATAAAGTTTTGCAAGATGTAATATTTTAAACATTATATCTTATAATAACTATACATATAATAATAATATGAGTATAATAATACATCATATAATAATAATCTTAAAGATATAAAATGGTGCACCACATGACTTTCTTGTACAAGTATTCAATGATACACAATCTTTATCTTGGTTGTAAGACGAGTAATCGTAATTCTAAGCTGTATTTTCCATTAAAGTTTCAAAGTTATCTTAGTTAAAAGATTACATTTTATAATAAGATGTAATATTTAAAAATTAAAAAAGTCTGAAGTGGGCATGAGAAGACTTTTTTGTACGAGTATTAAATTATATACAATCTTTTATCTGTGTTGTAAGACGAGTAATCGTAATTATTAGCTGGATTTTCCATTAAAGTTTCAATGTTATCTTCGTTAAAAGATTACATTTTATAATAAAATCTAATATTTAAAATTTTTTAAAAATCTAAAGTTGGCATGTCAAGATTTTTTGAATGAGTATTAAATTAAACACAATCTTTCATCTTGATTGTATGATGCGTCATCATAATTATATATTGCACATTCCCTTAAAGTTTCAAGTTTATCTTCATTTCTTAAGGTAAATGGCGTTGACCGAGTAGGTCTCAAGTACGGCAATCTGGTGGTACAACTGCATATGTATCCATCAATATTAAATACTGTTGTGTTGTTGCAGTATGTTATATGCATCCTTATTATACGTTATATATAGTTTTTGTTAGAGTACATATTTTAATCGAAAGGGAAGGTGCAGAACTGTATAATAATTCTAAATACAAAGTTATATCCTTCTATGATTCATCGTTTATGAGTTATTCGAAAAACATACATGTGTACTTACAGATGGAAGACGAAACTAGTCAAAATGCACTCAAGTATGGTCAAAATGACTATTTAAAGTTTCAAGATTATAGTTTCCTAGTACGTACGTATAAACGTAACACTGACGCTTGCCAAAATGGATATTTCCATTGAAATCTGAGTGCTGAAATGTTTTGAGGTAGCAATACTTCTTTTATTTTGCATAAGAAAGTAAAAGGGTAAATTACAGAACCTTTAGTCTCCCGAAATATCATTTCTAAAGAGGTATTTTTACCAACTGAATATTAAAAAAAAGTCTATTTTTAACTTTTAATAAATTAAATTTTATTATCCTGTACTATAACCAGTTAAGTGATGATCGTGGATTATTTTTTGTAATTTTTCATTTCAACTACTATGTTAAATTAACTCTTTTTTTAAATTTTAGGCAGATTATAATTCATAAATAATCTATTTTTATTCGTGCCACTTCTTTGATTCTTTGATATGTAATATCAGCATCAATAGCAAAACTGATGATTTTTGAAGATTATTTTTTCGTAAGCGTATTATATTATACTTCACCATTTTTTCAATCTGTGTGGTTGCTTTATTTTAGTTAATATCAAATTCAAATTATGTTTACAATATTTTCACTCAAATTTCTTAAAATTTTAAACTGCTGTTTTGACGAAAATAATTTCAACACTAATAACTATTCTTTAATGAACAGGTAAATTCTCAGCTTTAATGGAATATATTATGAGTGTTTATAAAATTTACTGTTAAAAAATGTTATTTCGATCTACAAATTTAACGAATTTCTACATGATTAAAGTTTGCAATTGTAATTGAATTTTTGTATTAAATATTAAACAATATTTTATTCGTCTGAGTGTCCACTTTTTGTCTCGCTTATTAGGATTATCAGAGCAAAAACAGTATATATATGTACACTTACATACATATGTACAAATATATATATATATATATATATATATATATATATATATATACAAACAGATATATATATGTGTGTGTGTGTGTGAGGTCTAAAAAAGGGGTAGTGGGAAATTACGTGAGTTAAAAACGATTTTAAAAAGGAAACTCTTTTATAATAATAAAATAAATGAAAAAAACCCACACTTGCGTAAGCTTTTGAAATAACCCGGTCAAGCGGAAAGATATTTGAAGTATTTGATGATTAAGCGAACCGATATGACTTAGTTAGCCCGTGGACATGGAGCTGTCAACATCTTTTCCATGCTTAACTCCACCACGAAAAATGAAAATGGCGTAAGTTGCTTTTAAATGAAATGATGATTTAATAAACCTATTATTATCAAGAAAGACTGTTTTTCATTCGCCTTATCACTAGATGTTTCATATATATATATATATATATATATATATATATATATATATATATATATATATATATATATATATATATATATATATATATACATACATTAAATAATTGTTAAGTAAATCAAAAATTAAAAAGAGTATGGTCAGGTTCGAGATTTGAGAATGACATAATATTCCGGACATTTTTTCGTAAAGAATGACGTTTAGCATAACCTGTCGTGTATTTTCATTACTTGACACGCAGCGAAACAGTAGTGGGGAGAGTTGGATGTGACGATGACGAAGCACCTGCTACGTTAAAGAAAAAGGGAAAAAGTTTGTAATCACTTTGATAAACTCATTGACAAATGATGAATCTACATGAAGACGGGGGTATTGTTTTCTCGTGTTGATTCATCAACATGCATTTTAGCATTGTTTCAGAGAGTTTTGTAAAATGAGATGGGCTATTTTAATATGTAAAAGACAGATTTACTTTGAAGAAATTTTATATTAACATACAATATTTAATGTGTTTTAAACACACAATAATTTAACTATGTTTGCTTTGAAACATTATATTTAATTTATTATCTGTTTCAAAGAAAATTTTATTTATTGTTGCTATCTTAAAATTCTGAAATTAACAGTTTGTTCGCAAAAAACGAACATAAAATTGGTACTAAGTTTATATTTTAAACCAAACTTTCCTTTATGATATTATTAGTTATATTACTAACATGAACTTACTTAGTTAAAACAAAACACTGCAGATGAATTGAAATAGATTTTCTTCAAAAGCAGGTTGAAATTATTTATGAAAGACATTTTTTTGTGTGGAGAGAAATTAAACTTATAATAAAAATGCATTTGTTGGTAGTTTTTGTCAATAAACTTATATATTTCTAAAATTTTTAAGTTATTTAACGTGCTTCAACAGAGGTGTTTTAACATCTTAGTTAATTATATTCTAAATCAGAGTTGATGAGAAGATATAAAAGATTATTTTGTTAAACTTTAGAGCTTACTAAACAATTTTTTCAGTTCCTCTTTAATGTACATTTAAACTAAATTTTTTATGGTAAAACAGACATCAGCTTTTTAAAAATATCTTTGATATTTATTTGAAGTTCTTATAGTTCCCAAATAGATCTTTTAAACGAGATTAAGCTAACACATTTATTTTTAGTTAAATGGTTTCGTTTAGAGCACTACGGTCTGTTGGTTTGAGAGACCTACTTCTTAAAGCCGTACATCTAAGGAAAACCAGGCCTGCAGCGGGACTCCAGGACAGAAAACCGTTGCTCTACCATTTGGCCATTGTTTGGTTTTAGCTAAATGAAGCTAATTTTAAACCCGTTTGTTAAAAAAAAATTTGCAAAATGACTTTGAATTCAAGATTATCAAATTAAAATATATATAATTTACGAAGATGTGATAGAAATTGAAGTAGAACTATAAGAATGAAACAGAAATATAAATATAATCTTAAACATTTACTATCTAGTTTTTAAATACATGAAATATGTTATTTAAAACGTTCGAAGTTATTTATTTGTCATAAATTTTTGCATGCAAGATCGTTTCTAATGTGTTGGCAATTCTTGTCAACCATAATAAAATTATCCGTCAAGTATTTTAGTTACAAATATATTTTACATTGTTACATATTCACCATTACAAAATAATCAAGTATGTTTCACAAGTATACTTAAGTACCGCGAAGCTCGTTTTTAATTTCACAAATTGACCATCCTCCAGTGGTCTGAAAACATCTATTCAACAGTGCTGTCACTATTGTAGTTGCCCCGAAGAGGTTCCGAAAGACAAAAAAATATATATAAAAAAACTCTCTCCCGTTTGACGTTCTCTTTAGTTCACTTTTGTGTCGCCTGACGTCCGAAAGTAGCCAATAGACAGTCTCTGGGAAAGAAATGTCTGGTGTTGCGTTGATCTCTATTCCCCAAAGAATTATCGTAGCATGGAGGAAATATTTTTGCTCGACGTTTCATGTTTAATGCTAGTTTAAGGGCAACTCTCCGTATATTTATGGGATTTCTATTTTTACCAACGTTAAATTTCTCTGCATAGGAGAAAAATTGCTCGGAGGGAATATGCTGTGGAATATGAACATTTTTAGCCTATTAATAAAATCTGACAGCTTATTTTTACTTCTAGGCTCGATATAATCGACCAGAGCTAACTATTGGTTGTATACTTCATGACTAAAGCATGTTTAAGCATTAGGTTATTTACGGTAGAAGGCAGTGAACATACAATTTCTTTGGAAACAAAGCGGTATACAGGAAACTAAACTGGCACGTTTATAATTTACAGAAAAAAGATACTTTAAAATACGTTTCTTTAAAAAAAAACCTTTACATTGAGATTAACTTATGAATTTTTAGAAAGTTTCTTAATATTTAAAATGTGTGACTAAAAAAGTATAGTTTTTAATAATAAGATCAATAACTTTAATGTTCTTATCACAGTTTTTCAACTAAGCACATTTAGTGTTAAATAAATTGAGTTGTACATTTTTACATGTTTACTAATCTGGTATGACCAAACGCTCCTTAAAATGTGCATCAATATTGAGAATTTAGCTTCTTATTTCTTGAAATCAGTCGTTATTCCCCCGGCATTCCAACATCGGAAGAACAAGGCTGCCATTCTCAGCTTCTTCAACTTGCCTGGAAGTTGTCCTGAAAATTAAAAGAGAACACACACACTCTCTATTTAGATTTCCCGTTTGTTCGTCTGTTCGAAATTCTATTTAATTCCTTTTTGAGTGGCCTGGTGTTCGAAAGTAGACAATAAACCATCTGCAGAAAGAAATTTTGTTGGTTCCGTTGATCTCCAAGAAATTATCGTTGAATAAAGGAAATATTTTGACATGGCGTTTTATACTTAGTGCTTGTTTAAAGGGAAATCTCTTAAATTTCTGGGGAATCTATGTTATCAGCGTTTGTAAAAGAGAAAATATTGCTAGGAAGAAATCAATAGCAAGATGCTTTACGACAGTTAAAAGAAAAAAATTAACCTAATTGAAAAGTTGATAATTTGTTGTGGTTCTAATTTCAGCATTATCGGATAGAACTAACAATTAGCCATATATCAAAGTAAAATTGCACTTAAAATTGATTAGTTCCAATCTAATTTAGGAAATATGAACATACACACAATATGATAAACTTCCATTGTGTATTAACACCTTGCCTGTTTTGCACATACACTGTAAGGCCACGGTTACCTTGTCTTTAAGGATTTGCCCGTACGGTGTACGGGCAATCTGATTTCTTTGTCGTTCTCACTGCTTTGGGCTTATCTTTTGTATTTTTAATGTCAAATTAGTCCACAAGATGTTAGTTACCGAAGTCTATTCTATTTTATTTAAAAGGAAGGGCTTTCTGATAGGTTTTGCCTTACTCCGTGAGTTTTTATCCTTGAGTTTTTGGCTTGACTTTTTCTTGAGTTTTTGGGAGATTGACCGAAAGAAACTTTTTACGGGTAATTCCACCTACAGTCAAAAAATTAAGACCTGCAAACCAGTGCTATGTGTGTTCACTGAAAACAAATGACAGAGGCAAAGAATTAGAAAAGTGACTAGGTATTTTTTTCAGAACTGCGACTTTATACTATGTGTCTTGAGCTGTTTCAAGATTTATCACACTAAATCTGAACTTTGAATAAACAGGTTAAGAAAATGTACGTGTAGTATTTGCATTCGAAAATTATTCGTAGTAATTGTAATCGAAAATATTTGTATTTTTATATGCACAAAAATAAACGTAACTTCCCTGTCTCGCGTACATGAGAGAGAAAAAACGACTTTCAGGGAAAACATTATTTTATTTCCTGTAAAAAAGTTGATATACATGATTAAAATAATTAGAAATGTTACTTTTAATAACATTTTCCATCTTACAAATGTAAAATGAATAAAACTATGCAATAAAAAATGACATTTTTTGGATCAAATTCGTGAAAAAAATTGGACTGTTAAGGGGTTAAGTAGTTTTCAACAAGAAACTACATTGGAAATTATTCAGTACTTGATTGAGTTGGGAATTGTGTAGTATATATGGAAGGAAACTGTTATAACTAACAGAAAAAAGATAATTTAAAATATATTTGTTTTAAAGAAACTTACGAATTGGTTTCAAATGTATAATCATGAAGTTAGGATTTGCATAAATTATAAGAATAGAAAAACTTTAAATATTTATTTAATGTTTTCTAATTATTGGAAATGAGCCACTTAAAATTACATGTGGGATTATCATAAATACTTCAGAAAAGATTATTAGTAACGATGATCCTATAAAATATTTTCCATCTAAGTATTTTAGTCTTAAGTACATCGTGTCACGCATTGCTAGATTTTTGCCAATAAAAAAATTCAATTATGTTTCATAATATATGCTTAAAAACTTCTAAATTTGTCATTTAATTTAACCATCAGCCTTCTGGTGCTTGAAAAACACCTTCGTGAAACAGGGCTGTCACTCTCAACTATTGTATTTGCCCTGAAGATGTTCCGAAAGACAAAAAGAACTCTCTCCCGTTTGACGTCCTCTTCAGTTCACTCCTGTGTCGCCTAACGTCCGAGAGTATCCAATAGACAATCTCTGAAAAGAAATGTCTAGGACTACGTTGATCTTTATTCCTGAAGGAATTATCGTTGCATGGAGAAAGTATTTTTGCCCCACGTTGTATGCTTAATACTAGTTTAAGGGCAACTCACCGTCTATTTATGTGATTTCTGTTGTTAGTAGCGCCAAATTATGTACAAAAAAGAAAAAACGCATGGAGGAAATATGTTGTAGAATATATATTAGACGTGAGATATTTCACTTCCGTTCAATAAAAGCATTCAATCTATTAATAAATGTGCGTAATATTTTTGTGAGAAAATGTTACAAAAGAGTATTGAAATTGTTAAAAAAAATTATTAGAAATTTATTCTACTATCAGAAAAAATAAAATAAAAATAAGAAAAATATTTCACGTAGTACAGCAGATTGCAGTTTTTTATAAATAGCTCTGAAATTAATTTATATAATCATTAATATATATATATATATATATATATATATATATATATATATATATATATATATATATATATATATATATATATATATATATATATATATATATATGTATATATATATATATATGTATATATGCATATATATATATATATATATATATATGTATATATATATATATATATATATATATATATATATATATATATATATATACATATATACATATATATATATATATACATATATACATATATATATATATACATATATATATATATATATATATATATATATATATATATACATATATACATATATATATACATATAACATATATATACATATATACATATATACATATATACATATATATACATATATATATACATATATATATACATATATATATATATATATATATATATATATATATATATATACATATATATATATATATACATATATATATATATACATATATATATACATATATATATATATATATATATATATATATTATATATATATATTATATATATATATGTATATATATATATATATATATATATATATATACATATATATATATATATATATATATATATATATATATATATACATATATATATATATATATATATATATATATATATATTTATATATATATATATATATATATATATCAGAGTATCAATCCTTATAGAGAACAAGAAGTCTTTGTGCTAAAAATAAATTTCATGAATGAACAGCGGTTTCATTTTTACTGCAGAATATCTTTTGTGTCCTAAAGATTATTATATATTATTGGACATGACTACCTAAGAAAACATCTATTTAGGTTTGGCCTACTTGGCCTAACTCACACCGACATGACGGGAAATCATTTGCACTATTGTCCTGGACTTTGCTGTTAATGCTGCCAACTGTTTTTAAATGTTTGAACTGTACTTGGCAGAGCAAAATACATTATTGATAGTTATGCTAAAATCTGTCTTAAGACAAAAAATGTTATTAGCTAACTTTTGATATAAACATCCACAATAGCTTCTTTTCTAGCCTCCAAAAATGGTTCTTTCCGATTTATGCTACTAACAACATTTCTTTTACAGTTGTGAATAGCACTTTTAACAAATAAAATTCTATAAATTATAATTTACATGGAGCAAATTGTTACGCTGTAATAACTATCACCAGCCGAACTGTTGTGTAGCATCCACACTATGGCCAATTGTTCACCACTTCCTGATGGTGACCTAGAATGATGGTTCACGGATTGCATCCACACGCTGGGCCACTAAATGAGCCAAACAGGTGGATTCGTCCATAGGATCTACTGCGCACTTTAGTAGCGGATCAGGCTGCCTATGATCTTGGAGAAAAACCGCCTCGGAAGCCATCGTCCGCCAAGGCTATTTTATCGTCTGCTACCATCGACCATGATAAACCATACCCACTCCAGACGGTGATGATGGCTTGCAGTGGACCATAGCTTGGAGGAGCCTTTACAAATATCCCTTTATGGCCCATTTTACACATTGATGTTTATAGTCATTATCATACCGCTATGGCACAATACTATCACATGAGCATTACTTCTGACCTGCCTGGGCCAGGCCCTCTAGGTCAGAGTTACTGTAAAGCATGGATATAATGAGAATTATTAGAATTTTGCATACGATAATGAGAACTATAAGAACTAAAAGTTAAGACAGTGAAAATTTAAATACTGAAACAAAGCAAGATTCACGAATTCAGTGAAAGGGGGTACACGATACATATCAATTAAAAATAAAAATTAATTTACACAATAAAAGTTCAGTTTCAATAATACAATAGCAATACAATTAAATGAACATATTTATTATTATTATTATATTTATCAGTTAGAAATAAGCTAAGTTTCAGAGATTAGAAACTTAGAAATGACGGATCCAGGGAAAAGCTAGGAGAAAAACTATTGAAAAATTTAATAAGTTACCTGAAATCCAGGATTGTGCGTAGTACAGGAATTTGCAGTCACAATTTTCCGAATAAAAATGGCATTGTCATTAATATATAGTCATGTGTGTATGTGCGTGTTCGGGTAAATTCCGAAATTTTCTCTGCTGGTAAATTAATAAATATAAAGAAAAATATTAATGACTTATTTAATTTATCTGCATTGAATGCCTACGAATGATAAAAAAAACCTTGGAAGGAGTAGAATTTTATTTAATTTACTGTTATTTTACTGAAAAACTCAAAATTTCTTTCAGCACGTTTTGTAATTTTTTTCTCTCATTATATCCCCAAAAATAATACTTATTTATTTTTCAATAGTGTTTTTTTTTTGCCAATACTTCTCTAGTAATATATCGCTTTAATTACTCCATTATAAGACTTTAATTCATGAATGTTGTTTAATATGTTTTTTAATATTCGTACATCCTTTTTCGATTTCGTGTATGGGTTAATATTGTTTTTTTTCTTCCCCTTTAGATCTTCTTTTCATCATCTTTCACCCGAGGCCATTCAAAGCCAAATCTGATATCAATTAAGAAAACGAACTATATTTAAAATTGGACTCATGACTGTTTTTTCCCCGAAGGTAAATTTAATGAATGCCTTCGGTTTTTCAATCAGGTACGTTAAATTATATATATATATATATGAGTTTGAATTGATTTTCTTCAGATTTTCTGTCGGGGTATTTTGAGTATTCGTCTAGAACTTTGAAAAAAAAATCCAGTACATCTCATTTCCTATTGATTTCTTGATTTTTGGTATATTTTGTTTTTTTTCTTTAAGCACAGTTAATTAGAGTTAAGCGTAAGAAATTAAAATTTATTTTGCATGTGCTCTAACATCTGATGAATAACAGCAGACAACGAAAAATGAAATTTATTTGATTTAATTTATTAATGGTTAACAACCATTCTTTACTCATTGATGTAATTCAGTGAAGAATTAAGATATAAATTCGTTGAGCTCTGAAATAAAAAAAATTGCATGTTATTTCATATTGATTTCTTGTTATTTTGTATATTATTTTTTAACACAGTTAATTAGAATGGAGCTTAAGAAATTAAATTTTTTTCATTTGCGCTCTGGAGTGTTAGTAGTAACTGTTGATAAAGAATTGTAAAATTTATTTAAGTTATTAACAATTGAAAACTGCCCTTTACACAATGGTTTAACTTTTTTAATAAGACTGATAGTGAAATAAAAATTCTTTAAACACTGTCAAATTTCTTATATTTAATTTTATACTGATTTCTAAATATTTAGTTTATTTTTTTTGGTTTATTTGGTTTATTATTTTTAGTTAGATTGAAGCGTAAGATATTGAAATTTATTTCATATGTGCTCTAACATAATTATTGACTGTTTTTAACCGTCCTTTATTCATTGATGTAATTTTGGGAAGAATTACTATAATAAGGGTAAATTTTCACCAAGCACTGAAATAAACTGATTAAGTATTATTTCACACTAATTTCTTAATATTTAAAATATTTTATAAGTGCAAATTATGAGAATGAAGTTTGAAAAATTAAAATTTATTTCATATCTACTCTAATGCTTGAGGAATAACTGTAAGTAATGAATTATAAAATATATTTAATTTATTGATGGTTCATAACTGCCATTCACACAGTAATGTAATTGTGGGACGAATAAATACAGTAAAACAAATTTCTAAATCAAATAAAAATATTATTAAGTTTAATTTCATATTGATTTCTTAATATTTAACTTATTTCGAATTTCCGCCTAAGTAACAAAAATGAAATGCGAGCAGGTAATCAGAATTGTGTATATAATTTATTACTAACGTGTAGTAATAAATATAGAAATCAAAGTTTAAAATTTATTTAATTTAAAATATCTCATTTACTTTTTAAAGAAATCTTGGTACATCTTAAAACATGTTCAGACAGATGTTATGTCTTTAAATTCGAATCTAAAGATAAATCGCCAAAATATAACTCATTTATGTCTTCAGTTTACAAAAAAAAAAAAAAAAACTAAAAATTGTGTTATTCATTTTGTGAAAATTATTATGTTTAGGAATACTTTATATTACTGGTTTTGCAGGCTGTAAAAACGTGTCAGTTTAAAAAATGAATAGAACCTTCTTTTAGAAACCTTAGTTTCGTAGACAAAAGTTGATATTGCTGGTTTAATATACTGTAAAAAGTGTGTCAAATTAAAAAAGAATAGAATCTTCATTTGGGAACCTCTGTTTCCTAGACAAAGGTTTATACTACTGGTTTAGTACACTGTAGAAACGTGTGTTAATTAAAAAAATGAATAGAACCTTCATTTAGGAATCTGTTTCGTAGAGAAAAGTTGATGTTGCTGGTTTAATATACTGTTAAATGTGTTTCAAATTAAAAAAGAATAGAATCTTCATTTGGGAACTTCAGTATCCTAGACAAAGGTTCCTAGACATATTGATGTTTTATTATACTGTAAAAATGTGTGGGAGTTTAAAAAGGAATGGAACCTTAATTTGGGAACTTTAGTTATCTATAGTTAAAGGTGGCCATGAAGCGGCTAGTCACTCATATTATTATCATTATGTTACTATAAAATAATTCCCGAATTAAATAGCATTTTTTCTTTTTTATGGCATCGTTCATAATGACATATAATGTGAGTCTTACCTCTCATTTCGGTTTACGGCAAGTTAATCCTTTATTTTAAGGTGCATGGCCACGGCATTAGTGCATCCTCCGCACATCTCGCCGTATTTCGAAATATGCGGAGGCTCTACTCCCCCTCCCCTCTCCCATGTTCCCATCTTCTGCAGGAGTTAATTAACGAAGAAGCTAATTAAGGAAAATCTGACAGGAGGGAAGGAAGGATTTATGAATAAAATTTGAATTTTATATCGATTCTGGTTCATTAATTTGTAACAGAGTTCTTAAAATCCTTATTACTCAGACTGGTATATCGCTACGCGAGTTCATTCAAAAGGTTAGTGATTCTCAACCTCTATGGAATCGTGTTATTTTAAATTCTATTAATGATTCAATAGTTACATATAGGGTTATGGTTCTGAAGCTTTGTATGGTAGTATTATCTAAAGCTCCATGTTTGATTTCATGAATTTATTTATTCTCGTGCAAAGATATAGTAGAACAGGTTAAACGTTGTTTTCCTTTGCCGGAGCTCATATCGTTAGTAGATGAAAATGGTTATAATCTGTAGGTCACGATCTAATTAACCGTATTGTTACAAGAAAATTTGACAGCGCTGCTTCAAGTCAAATCATCGGATATCATAGCTTTCAACCTTTGTGAGATTTTACCAATTGAACTAATAAATTCTTCTGAATACGGCTACTCATATTTACTATTAATTTCAATTAAGTATATATCTTGAACTTAAAATTTAGACATAGAAATACAAATAAAAGTTTTCATTTTTAAAGTATTTATTTATGGAAAAATTTAAAAATTAGCATCTGCATTTTATTTTTTTATTTGGAAAAGAATATGAACAACATTACTTTTCATTAAGAATTCGAAATGTAAAATAGGAAATATAGGTATCTTTTGTTTAAAATGATAAAATAGGAAGCATATGAATGAAGCGGTGAGGATTGAGTCACTCAGAAGCTCCTATAAATAAAAGATTAATTAATTAAATCTTGTAATCTATTAATTTTTAAAATTTCTTACATTACTAAAAATTTCAAGAAATAATTTTTGTCAAAGTGACGAATAAACTCTAATAACTAAAAAGAATAATATTTGTTCCTTTTTTAATTTACAAAATTCAGACAACATCAAAGGCCTTAACTTTATTGGTTTTTGAGTGACTCAATGATCGTAAACATTAAATACTAATATACTATTTATGATTTTATATAGGGGTATACATTTTGCGCTGTTAAGTGCGCGTATATTGACTCTAAAAAATCTGCTCTCTACAAAGTTTATAGGTTTTCATGAAAAGCAAGAAGTAGAAGAAAAAAAATTTATATGTATAGGTAACCGAAACAATTTCTTTTCAATGATCAAAAATATATTATTATTTTTATTACCAAGGTTTACTGGGCCATATAACAGAAGTAGCAGTTCTGCGAGAAAGGTAATTATTTTGAACAATAAGACCTGTCGAATTCTCAACAAAAATTCTTTATTTATTTATAGTAAACTAGGGAAATGACAGACACGTCTTACACAATCAAAAGCCGTAGTATTATATTGCTGTTAGAAAAGCCGTCCCTGAGGAGGGGGTAATCACGGGGCTTATCTGCTTATGTGAGGAGACTAAAGTACTGATTTTGGTGGGGCTTGTAAAAGCAATGCATACGATGGTGTAAAATTAGCAAGAATATGTGGCTTTTCTTGGGAGAATTGTCGTCTGGTTTAGAAAAAATGTCAGAAGGCCTTACGTAGTGATTATTGGTTCTAGTCGTTATTGGAAATGTGAAGGAAATACAATCTCCAAGATCATGCACTTGATTTAATTTGGGTGGCTGTGGAATTTAAGGTAAGAATAATAGAACGTGAATGAGAGAAGTTTGAAGAACTTTAAGAGCATAAAAATCTTTAAGAACTTTAATAATTTTTATACATATTACACGTACCCGCCATATATATATATATATATATATATACATATATATATATATATACATATACTATTATATATAATATATATATATATATATATATATATACAATATATATATATATAATATATATATATATATATATATATATACATATATATATATATATATATATATATATATAATATATATATATATATATATATATATATATATATATATATATATATATATATATATATATATATATATATATATATATATATATATATATATATATATATATATATATATATTGGTATCTAAATGATGCCTCCTGCACCTTCGAATTCTCTTTTAGTCTATTATCTGTATAGAAATGAACGTTTTAAATCAACGAAGTCATTCTAAACAGTAGTAGAAGTTAAAACGAGAAGGTTAAAATTTTGTTATACAATCTTTCTAATACAGGTAAGCTTGTAAATGACATAATCATTCATATCATATGCATACATGCACACATATATATACATATGCATACAGATACGAATAAAATTGTTTCTTTATATCCTGTTTTCCCATAAAGTCTGTATGGAGCAATTTTTTTTCCATGCCTCAAGCCCTTTTTTATGAGTCTAATTTTTAACCATCATCACATTTTTCTTCGTTACGTAACCCATTTCCTGCACAACTAACAGTCGTCAAAGCGGGAAATCAGCTACCTCCCCCCTTACAATCGTAAAAAAATTCCCCACCACCTGGACTGTAGGGATTACAATACGGGGGGTATATCCATTGTACCGCGCCGGTACAGCAGATGGCCGGTGGTACGCTGGCGAAGTTGGTATGGCTTCGCGCGGTGGGTCGCTCCCGCCATGCGTTACCGCTGCTGTGTCGCGGTAGAGCCACACCTGCAATGCTCCCTCTACTCTATCGTGCTGTGCGAATGTATGCTGTTTGCACACGGTGACAGAGTGCTGTTTTCCGAAGTGGTCACCTTACATTTTACTGACCCGTTTAAGTTCTGTACACTGTGTGTGTGTGTGTGGCGGATATACCTCGATATCACGGATAAACCAAGGTGGAAAGTTTTACTGTCTTTTATACCCCAGTTTGGATTATAATTTGTGTTTGAATTTGTAAAATTGGAATAATCTTGGAGAATTATAATAACATATTAGGACAGTGTAATAAGCTACAGGTAAGACAATGTATAATTACCTTGTTTTTAACACTTATTTTACTGCTTAAACCTCATTGCATTCAAAATGCAGTTTAAATTATGATATATCACAATCTACAACATTGTATATATTAGCTATATAAGTTTAAAATTGTTTTCTTCATATATTTAATTAAATTATATATAGAATGAAGCCATATAACTAGGCAAATTTTTGTGTCTATAATATTAATGTTTTGGGTTTTGTGCTTATTTGTGAAACTGAAGGAATTTCAGACAATTATATCTTGTCATATAAAGATGTAATACATTAGACGTTAGAGAATGTGATTTTTATGTATTCTTCCATTTTAAGCCTTGCTTTTACTCTTCGTGCGATCTGAGAGATCATATAAATTTTGAAATTATATCATTACTCAATAATTAAATAAAGTACTCGCTGTATAAGCTTAAAATCTTTTTCTTTTTGTGAAATACAAAAGAAAAGATTGTAAAAAAGTTGAATTATCTACACAATAAACAGATATTTTTAAAGGGAATAATAAGCAAAATTTAGAAACTTTTATTGTTTATCTCTATTTGGATTATGCTATCAATCAGATTTGCGGAAGTAGGGGAAATCTGGAGTGAATATCCAAAAACGTGACGAAGTGTTTTAATTATTCTGTGTTATTTTGGGAAAGTGTAATAAACGAGAAAAAATAAAATGCGATTGTAACCTATTCCCTTATTTTAAGCCATTTTTTTTGTTTTGTTTTCTTTACCTTTAAGATTTCCTATACTTTCTTAAGAGTCATTTAAAAACTGAATCTTATATCACGATCCCTAACACTAAAAAGTACTGCAATCTAAAAGTGTAATTTATTCGTACTATTACATTCCTTAGTGAATTAATTTATGTCATTGAGATAAATAATCCAAATCTGCAAGTTTTTCGTTTGTTTTATCAGGGCTTGGATTATGTTTTTAATGAGATTCGTGAAGCTGGAGCAATCCGGAAAGTGTGTATTTAAGAATGTGACTAGTATTTTAATTATTCTGTATCGTAAAATAAACCAAATTGACTTGTATTTGAGTACTTAAAGGATAATACTTAACTTAGAAATTTACTGCAAAATGGCTAAATGTTAAATTACTAACATGGTGTTTTTAGTGTATTACTATGTGTGAGGAAGTTGTAACAAATTGTACTATCAAAATTCTAGAATTCATTCATATATGATTAAGTCTTGTTATACAAACTATTTTATTTCAGGGTAATTTCTTTCATGCAAGCTTTCATTTTTTTAGCGGTTATCGGTAATTTCTCGGGCAGTTTTATGTTCAAACCTTCCAAAAATTTTTGAAGGCATTCAAAACAGTGTTTACAAAATTCTGAACAAAATTTCCCCCTTTTTATTTTACTCCGTTGCTGCGTTACATCTTTCATATTTGCATTTTTAGGCATTTTAAATTGCCAGAGTTAAGGAGCACAACACAACTCTTAGAAATATAGAACATTCGTACCTCTTTGCACTGTTTCTTTACTCCTATGTGAGAGGAAAATAGTAGTACAAGTGTTTCGTTTCTGTAGTGCACATAAAGTTGATTAAAAAAATGTAAAATTCATCAAACATTCTAGCATAAAAATTTGAATTAATTCTTTAAGTCTAAACAACCCTGAACTGAAAAATATTTCATCAAATATAAGCAATAAGTAATACATATTTGCCTAGAGGCCTAAATTTATGTTTTGATCTGCTTACGTTCGGAGGTTAAAGTAAGAACTTACACTTCGCTAGGAACTCCGTAAAACCCAATTACCTTGACCTTGAAGTAATACGTTTAAGTATTTAAAAAATAAAAGAAATTAAAATTTTATTAGCTAAATATTATGATCTCCAAAAGATATTTAAAAATATTATAAACTACACTGCACACACAAAAATTTGCATAAAATATTCGAATCTAAGGACCACATTTCACATTCGAATAAATTTAAGTGCAGCCAAAAATGAGTATAGTTTAATAAACATACAAGGAAGTCATGTGTGGTCCACATCAGACTTTTTTATAGAATGTATTCTATAAAAATAAAGAACAATGTTTTGTTTATCAGGATTAATTACAATTTTAATCAATCTTATATGTAGTGACTTTTTAACTAAACGGAGTATATTTTAATTGGATCTAACTTCGTATAACCTATAGTCTAATGAGTGAAACATTTCTCTGAAAAATCAAACACATCACAGAGCTATTAAACCCATTTAATAATCATCGTTATGGAATTTTTTTTATAATTTACAATAACACAGTTCATTTGACACATGTTAGTAAATAACATCCTACAAATGCTCTTTAACAGTGGAGGGTTTACGTCTTACAATTTAAAGTATGTAAAAAAATATTTTAAAACTTCACGAAACTGAAGGTTTATTTTAATATACTACAATTCGGATTCATAATTTTGCATTTCTGTGAAATATAGTATTTTAGCATTTATCTGTTCTTTATGAAAGATTTTTCATCCTTTATTTATATGACATATTTCCACTTATAATCATGATATGTGACTATTATTTTAAAACTATAAGAATTCGTATTTAAAATACCTCTATCTATAATGCAAATGGTATTTCAGTATTCAACCATTAGGCTTATACAAATATTAATTACGACATTATTGTATTATATGAAGGCAATAAAAACATTTAAAAATATAAAATTCTTGATATCCTGGAGATCAACTTTTGAGAAAAGTTTTTAAGCTTTTCTTTTCGTAATACGTCATTTTTAAAATTAAAGGCTTTTTCTTAATTACTTTTTTGCATTTGAAGTTCACGTAATGATATGATGTTTTTTAAGAAAGATTTTTGGGGGGTGAGGTGTGAGAAAAGAGCTTAAAAGGATCGTGGACATG
>CM063506.1:2618875-2636375 GCA_032207245.1 Pardosa pseudoannulata
ATCAAAATCATTACCCCTCAAACAAATATATAAAATTTTAATTTTTACCTTCTCATTTTGTAATACCTGATTTTCCAGCCATAATATGCCAGATAAAACTATGTCCTCCAACTTAAATTATTTCTAACAATCTCTCAGAACTAGCGCTGTAATAAAAGCTAGTTTTCTGTCCATTGGCCATATTTTTCAGCTGTTTCTGGAAAGTGATTCCGCATCTTCAACAATTCACGTGGTTCGCTTGGTGTCAGACAGACATCGGTGATGTGTATATTTTTATTTTTACACAGAGCTGTTGCTTTGTAAAAACTGTCGGTTGACCGTTGAGTTTTAACCTTTAGTAAATGGGAAATTTCCCTACATTTGTTTTTTGATGTCTTCATGTCTGTCTTTCGATTAGAGGTTTCTTTTTTTTTTTTTTTTTCCCAGACAGGCCAAATTAACTAACAGGGACTAGTTTCTCGTGTAATAGGTGAATTACATTTCCCCGTTTACACACATATATATGAGTATATATCTCAATTATTAAAATTTGATTGCATGTATCTATGTGTGTGTGCGCTTATCTTCTCATGAATCTCTAGATATGGAAAGGCGCCAAAAGTGCCAAACGACCAATTTGCAATTACCTATATATGAAAAAAATTGGGACCACAGATATAAAACGTCTGAAGTACGGAAAATTCTTAAACGAGAACTTCTTAAGAGAGTTCCACAATATATATGCATATATATATATATATATATATAATAATTATTTCCTCTAGTCCCATTAATTATATAGCCCCCTTTTTTTTCTTGTCCGGGCTGCTGGGTAAGGAGAAACCTAAACAGCTAACAGTAATAACGATGAAGTCGAACAATTGAAATAGACCGGCACAAGTCAAATAAAATATATTTTAGAGCTGCTAAAACGGA
Source organism: Pardosa pseudoannulata (assembly GCA_032207245.1). Classification (NCBI taxonomy): domain Eukaryota; kingdom Metazoa; phylum Arthropoda; class Arachnida; order Araneae; family Lycosidae; genus Pardosa; species Pardosa pseudoannulata. Next base: position 2,619,791 of record CM063506.1, read on the forward strand.
CATCTTTACGAGTCAACGGCAGAATAAGAAAGGCACAAAAATCACTCTGCTCGAACAGTTGTACACCCAAGAGCGAAGACAGAAAGAATTTTTCCCATGGGACAAGAAACTTCCTCAGCGAATTTAAGTGTTAAGATCAGGAAAAACGCGGAGCCATTTTCCGGAAACAGCTGGGCCAAAAGCTGGCCGATTAGTTAGCGCGCTGATCGTCGGTACTGGAGTTCCTGGGTTCGAATCCCACTATGGCATGGATGTTCGAAGCCTTTCGGAATCGGCTTTAAGCAGTAGGTCCCGGTCTCATTAGCCCTCGTGTGCAAAACAGTAGACCGTAGCGCTCCAAACCAAACCGGCGACAGCTGGAAAACTTGTTGAATAGACAGAAAAATTACATCTATAGGAGAAAAAGCTTTGCAAAATGTATCGAAAGAATTTTAAGTTGATTACATTAAGTCGCACCTTTGATTAAAACATTTAGAAGCTGGGAAAAAGATTTTAAGGAATTAGAATGGGAGAGAGGAGGTTTTTAAGGAAATATTAAAGGGAAATAATTTTGATATTATATATATATATATATATATATATATATATATATATATATGTGTGTGTGTGTGTGTGTGTGTGTGTGTATACATACATATGTACATATATATGTATGTATTTAAACACATATGTATATATTTTATATGTATATAAAAATATATATATATATGTATATATATATATATATATATATATATATATATATATATATATATATATATATATATATATATATATATACTAAATATGCAGCGATGCAAAAGCTCTATTACATTTAATAAAGTATTAAAATGTTCCACAACTCGAGTAATTTTAGTAATATTATTTTTAATTCACAGAATTTGAAGCTCGAGTGAAAGCGGTCGAAATAAAGTGATTGCTCGGTTATTTCTCTTTCTTCGCTCTGTTTTCTACTCTGTTAAATCGCACTTTCACCCTTCGTTTAAGATACGATTTTTCATCGCCGTACGTTTCATTAGATACCAATAAAGACGAAACCAAAGAGGAAACTGAAAAATCCCAATTAAACTTTTGAAAAAAATAAGTTTAAAAAAACTATTTAACCTCCGATTTTTTTTAAGCACTAGTAAGAAAGACTTGGCCCCAGATGTTATCAAATTAGTGAAATAAAAAGAACGAAAAAGGGTAATTACAAGGATTCACGATCTTTTAATTATGCCTTTAATCACACTTATTCGTATGCAGCAGAATGTTTTGTTCGGATTTTTTGTGTGTCACTGGAGAGAAAGTTCTGAAATTGTCAATAGAGGTAAAGGAGTACGGTGTAATAAATCATTCTGTGGTGGGGTTTTTTTTGCGGTTATCTCAAGATCGTATTAGAAATAATCCGATACAAAAATTTTAAAATATAGAATTTCTCTAATGGAAACATTTTAAAGGGTCCCTAAGGTTTTTAACGTTCGAAAATTTGGAAAAAATTATAACGAGTTATTTTTAATTCATTCTTAATACATGAACATCCATTTTAAAATTTTTATTGTTGGAAAAGTGTTATAAAGCATAATATGTGTATCACTTCCAGGTTATTTAATCTATTGGGTTTTAACTTTCTTATATGAACTGATGAAAGTACTGAAATCATGAAAATTTGATGATTATATTTTAAAGGAAATAAACATTTTGACCATTTCATTTTGAATAGAATGACCTGAATCCATTTCGAATAGATAAATCGGTAGACGTACCTGGGAAAAATGAATTTTGAAACTTTAATGATCTATTTTGGCACATGTTTGCAAGAATATTTCCGAACTTCCTTTAGTATCGTTATGGACAGATATTACTATACACACACACACACACACACACACACACACATATATATATATATATATATATATATATATATATATATATATATATGTATATATATATATATACATATATATATATATATATATATATATATATATATATATATATATATATATATATATATATATATATATATATACATGTATAACAGTCTTTAGGTCGTTAAAATAGGTTGGTATACAAGCAAATTGTTATTTTTTATAAATAATTGCATATGATCATATTGAGGTAGGTAGGTCCATGTAAATGGTACTCATATGTTACCTTGTTTACTTATATATATATATATATATATATATATATATATATATATATATATATATATATATATATATATATATATATATATATATATATATATATAGTCATATATTAATATATAATATATATCTATGTATATAGCTATATAATTATGTATAATGCATAGATATAAATAATATATATAATATTCTATATAATTATAATCGATCCTCCAGGGTAGGCGAATGGAATACGCAGTCTTTTTTAGTAAATGATCTCTTTATTTCAAAGTATAGTTACCTTTTTAAGGCGTCACTTGCGCCATTTTCATTTATTCGGGACGGAGCTAAGCGTGGAGGCTGCTGACATCTCAATCACTTTGCGCCAAATGTCCTTATATCTTTGCATACTCATGAAATTCCTCCAATATGCTTCCGTTTGACCGGATTATCCTAAAAGCTTACTCGAGCGTGGTTTTTTTCATTTATTTTGCTATTACAAGGAGTTCCTTTTTAAATTGTTTACAATTCGATTAATTTTTTCCAAAACCCCCCATTTTGGGCCTGACATATATATATATATATATATATTGTCGCTTAGATACAAAGTGCTGGTTACATACTATGAAGAGTCATGATAACAAGTAATAGCATTTATTAAGTGCGAAGCCTATTTATAAATCGTAGTGAAACTGTTTGCAAGCGCGAAGCCGCCAGGCCATATTTTAGTCCATTTAGCTTTTCTTACGTAATAATAATTGTACACGTGTGCCGAAGTCACAAGTGTTTCCCGCGTGCTCTCTATAAATTGTTTTCTTTGAGTAGCTACATCCATCCCGACAAATTTTAAAAACTATTTTGTGACGTTTTCATACAGACCTAACTGAACGATTGCGAATAAGTTAAGTTGTTTTCCTTCGGTACCGGAGTTCATGGGTTCGAATCCCATAGTGGCATGGAAGTTCGTAACCGTGCGGAAACGGCATTAAGCTGTAGGTCCCGGTCTTATTAGCCCTCGTGTTGCAAAATTAGATCGTAGCACTTTAAACCAAACCAAATATCCTACAAACCAGCTCATCTTCTCATGTTAATAAAATCACGGTTCTTTTTCTTAAATTTTAATTCCTCTCTTTCCAGTCTCGACTCTTTCCGCGGCACTAAACATGGAATAACGAGACATTTATAAGTATATTATATAATATTTTTATATTAATTTATCATGAAACTCATAATGAAAAGTTTATCTTATTTATATTTCATGTTACTCTGGCTATTAGGCAACCATAACTCAGAACTTGTTTTCTCCCCAAACTCCAATATATTTTCTGCCTGAACTTCCTGCACTATCCCGTGCCAAAAAAATGTAGATTAGGAACGTCATTAAGTTCACATTTATCCTGTTAATCACAATTTTATGTCCCCTTTTAATCGAAGTTATTGCGTTAATTAGATAACATCTGCGGCACACATAGCTTTACATGATCTCGTACAAAAAAAAAGTTCCGAAACATTAAGAAATTGTCGTACGTAATGTCTTTGACATGTTAATGTTCGTCCTGTTGCCACTCTTTCTTCAGAGATTTAGTTAACACTCGGACGTAATTTCTGTTTTCGTTTTTTTATATATTACTTTTAGTAATGTTTTCGTTTATATATATGACCCTTACATTTTAATTATTAAGTATGTTTATGCTTTTCACCTAAAATTTTGAATTCGCTTAGAAATTATTAAAGGATTTTTATGCTATTATTGCTGTGGGCAATATTGTGAACATACATTTTCATAATTTGAATTTTCTGTTTTTCAAAACTTATTATATCCTGTCAACAATCTGCATCATAAGATATTTATTTAACTTTCTGTAAAAACGTCTGTCTGTAAAAATAGTTCTAAATATATATTCGAAAAATTTTGCTACCCAGACCGAAGGTTGGGTGCGAAGAAGCTAGTTAGTGTAATAACACTCACAACAATGATGAAGTGGGCACATAACATTTAAACCTTTAAAATTTCGATTTTTTAAATTTTTATGTGAACACTTCTGAATTGTTTAAAATAAATGCCATTGAAATATTCGAATTATGATCTGTGAAACAATGTAATCTTTGCATTTATTATTTTAAGCTATTATTAAAAACTAAACTTGGTGTTTTTTTTTAACTTACGCGCACTGTAAATAAAAAGTTATTGCACCTATTAATTTCAAATTTTCTCAGTAGATATATTACAGACCTACGATGAAATTCAACCAATTTTTTGTTGTTGTTTATTTTATTTAGTATTTATAGTATTTGAAATGAAATTTTTAAACATTATTTTTGCATTTTTGAAAATTCAATCTTCTGGTGCAATATTTTTGATACTTTTTAAACATCTAAATAGGTGAATAGTTATACTATTATTCACAAAAAATTTATTAATTTAACTCACTTTGTGTTGTAAGTTTACACACACTGTGTCAGAAAGTTCTTAAAATCGGTGAAACAAACTCTCACTTTTCGTTTTATAAAAAACGTTCTTTTTTTCGAAACGAAGTAAATTTAGCAAAATTAATTAAATAAAGATAGAAAAAATGCTGAAAATATTACGTATTTATGGTAATAATTATATAAAAGGTATGATAAGGTGAAAAATGAGAAATAAAATTTGCCATTTAAATTTGCATAAAGAGTATCTATTCTTTTAACGAACTATGTAGATAAAATTAAATACATATTTACCTCAATAGATATTATCTTTTATTTTTTATAATTATATCTGCATTATTAAATTAATATTAAAATAGTTTGAAGGATTTAAGATTTTTAATTAACCTTAATGTGATTGCATTAGTCCAAAATTATTTAACTCACTATCTCCTGGAACTAGTATGAGATATACGGCAAAATTACTATTTTCATGACAGATCCATTAATTTTTAAGAGCAGGAAAATGGCAGAAAACATAATTTAAATTATTAAATTATTATTAAAAATTATTAATTAAGTAGAAGATGCTATAAGAGTTGTATGTTAAAGAGAAATTTTAATATCTGTATTCGTTTAATTTCAGATTCCATTTTTTAAATGAAAGGTTATCGTTCAATAAATTTTATAAACTGTTCTATAAGCTATACGTCTTATAGCTTATAGAATTCTTTCTATATATCTTATTTTCAATACTTCAACTATTGTAGCATTAATGAAGACATATTCAAGAATTATTCTAGTTGAAATATTTTCTTCTTTTTTTGTGCTATTAATCCACTAGCGCCTTTGGATTATTAAAGCAAGCATAGTTAAAATTCAATTATACGCTTTGATAACAATTTATCTAAATATTTTCTAGAGTAATATGGAAGTGACCCTAGCTGAAAAGTTAAAAAAACGTGTAGGGCTTGCAGTTAATTGAATGTTCGAAGCTTTTCCTAATGTTCCTTTCCTTACCTCAGACTGAGACCTAAATTATTGAATACATCAAATATCAACCGTCCTTTTCCTCTCTTACCCTAAAATGTCAAGCAATTTTCCTCTAAACTCTACTTAATAGAATCTGTATAGCTACCGTAATCGAATAAAACGTCATGTAATCAAATTTAAAGGTTTCTTCACCCGTTTTATCGAGTTCGCTCTAATATCACATTCCATTCAAATTTAGAGCTACCCTTTCTCCATACATTTTTTCCATTATGCCCCATGTAATCCCGCGGGAAGGTTCACTAATTAAATAAAAGACAGCAAAAATAATATATATATTTTTTTAGGCCGAGGAGGAGAAAACTGACGTTTTTTCCCCCATTCTTGCCTTTCGGCACGTGAAGCTGAATTTAATTAAATTTCGCAATTAAAGTTCGTCTTCGAGAGACCTGTGTTCTCAAATTATGGAATCACGTCAGAGGTCATTTCGCGCTAAATTCGTTTTGTGAGAACGGTGCTCTGACATCTTTTTAGAAAATAATTTTTTTCAACAATATTGATTAAAAATCATGGTGATAAGTTTCGCTTTAGGATTTTATTCTTTTCTATATTTTTGTAGACATAGAAGATAAAAGTATATTTACTGTTACATTGCCAGAACACTTTAATATTAAACCGTACAATATCGTTAGAGCGCGCAGATCTCTTGTATTTTGCTTTAGCTAAATCTAAGCAAAACTTGGATTTTAGTTTATCACTTGGATCTATATCTGCTAAATATTTATAGAGCATAAATACTAAAATTAAAAATTAAAATACACACCCACACACCCATATATATATATATATATATATATATATATATATATATATATATATATATATATATATATATATATACGTACAGTGAAACCCACTTAAGAAGTTTTTTAAGGGGCCGAGAGATTAAAACTTCTTAAGCGAGAAAAGTAGAAAAGTGCATTAAGAAAAATATTTTACCTAATATTAATTTATTTTTCACCTATAAATATGTTTTCATAGATATATAGTGCTATTTCATAATTAAGAGCAAATTTAATATTTTTAGTTTAATTTATGATGTCTATTTTCGAAACATCTAAAATTTAATCTCAACCAAGAATAATTTAATTATTTTCAACGTTAAGGGAAAGTCAAGTACAGATATAGACTGAAAGAAACTAGAAATGATATTATTATAAAATGGTACATTGATATATTTCTAAAAATTCCTGTTTGACCTCTTTGCAGCAGATGTATTATGATAATTTAAAATTGTCATCCTTCTCTGGGATGGTTTATGAAAAGAATCAAATTAACTTTGCTTATAAAAGTTTGTATATGTTGTGTCTTACAAGCAGAGTGTCAGAATTAACTAATTTCTAAGAATTGTTGTTGTAATGATTGTTGATGTGATATTTTTTTTATATTCTCTGCAATCATTTAATTTTCCTAGAAATATATCTTTTGTATCTCTGTTTGGTAAAAAGTTAATCAAACCTCAATGAAATGGAAATAAAGATTTGGAGTAAACAAAACTTCTTAAGCGAGAAAATGTTTAAAAGTTAAACTTCTTAAACGAAGAACTTTACAATTATAACTATATGAATAAAACTGGGACTAGAGAAAAAGAACATCTTAAGTGGGAAAGCGTCTTAAAAAGGAACTACTTAAGCGGATTTCACTGTGTATATATATATATATATATATATATATATATATATATATATATATATATATATATATATATATATATATATATATATATGTGTGTGTGTGTGTGTGTGTGTGTGTGTGTGTGTGTGTGTGTGTGTGTGTGTGTGTGTAATATATCAAAATTATTTAACTTTAATATTTCCTTAAAAACCTCCTCTCTCCCATTCTAATTCCTTAAAACATTTTTCCCAGCCTCTAAATGCCTTAATCAAAAAAGCGTTCTCGACTTAAAAATTTTTAGATCCATTTCCCAAAGCTTTCTATCCTACAGATGTAAGTTTTCTGTCTGTTCAACACGTTTCCCAGCTGTCGCCGGCAAATGGCGCAGCGTTTTCCTGATTTTAAGCCTAAATTCGCTGAGTAGTGAGAAAATTCTTTCTGCAATATATATCTGCAAAAGTGCTTCGAGCGTTAATAGGACAGTATCTGATATTATAGAGACGTGTAAAATCTAATCAGTATTTTTTAGGAATTTTTTTTAATTATATTTTTTAACGCACGTCTTAAAATTAGTTTATTAATAATTTTTCCAATTTGTTTATATTTATTTATTATGGGTTAATATGCAAAATGACATAGTTATATTAAAAATGACAGCTTATTATTCATGAACAGGCTCTGTTTGCTTTACTCTATTTTCAGATTTTAATAACTTAGATTCAAAATTTTCTTCAATATATATTCTGCAAAAATGTCTCGAGTGTTAATAGGACAGTATCTCGTATTATAGATACGTGTAAAATCTAATATCTAATCAGTATTTTTTAAGAAATATTTTTTAAATCTTGTTCTTTAACGCACGTCTTAAAATTAGTTTATTAATAATTTTTCCAAGTTGTTTATATTTATTTATTCTGGTTTGATATGCAAAAATTCTTTATAAACTCTCTCTGATATGATAATCTATACAAAATTTATCATGAGGAGAAATGCCATATATGTACTCATGTCAAAAAATGCATTAGGCAAAAAAATTTATCCTTATTTTTTTAGAGTATTACTGTTGTAATAAACCAGTCTTAGCTAGTTTTTGAACTGATTTTCAAGTGTTCAGAAATATTTGAATAGTGTAATCTGATGAGTAGATACATGCAGTGTTTATTCCACGAATTGTAGAGCTTCTTACAGCTGAGGATTTTAATTGAATGTAGGGCACTGGCAATATTTGGTAAAAAAACGTTTCATGAATATAATTTAAAAAGTTAGGGTATATTACAAAAACCTACTTATATTACAGAAAATCGAATTATATATCATCTAATATCTAGTTTCCTAAAATTTTAATTTTAATGGCGAACAGAAAAAAAGGCAAACAATGATTAATTACTGAACTAGGAAATTGCTCTTTTCTCAATTTTTTATTCGATGACTAAAAAATTTAGCAAATGAATTAGTCTGGTCACGCATTTTTATCGCATTTAATACGTAAAAAATAGATGAAAGAAGAATAGTTTGCTTTTCTAAAAGATATTCTTTTTATTATATCTTTTGTTTCAGTTCATTGCTGTTGGGAATTCGAATCCCTATTGTATTTGAATTCCGCAAGAAAAACCTGTTTTTAAACTTTTTAATGTGTATTCTGTGGTATATTTTAAGTAAAACCTCTTTCTCTCTTAAGTTCAACTTTGAGACACATCTTAAGATAACATTTTTTTTTTGCTTATTTTAATTTGTTCTTAACACTTTCAGATGTACTCTACTTTACAGAATAATAGTTTTACATGCATTTACAAATTTGATATAAGTATAATATAAGAGTCACTCGGAAGCCAATGCGGTAAGTAAATAAAAACATCAATTACAAAGATTAATGATTTTATTGCATTGATTTTTAAAAATTTTGGTTTAATAAAATTATAAATTTAAAAACAATTTAAATTATTAGATAAAATATCAGTAAATACTTAATAACTAAAAATTATTTATAATATTAATATTTACAAAAGTTAAAGAAAAGAATTTTAATTGCATTGCTTTCCAAGAGATACATTACAGTCCTTTACTTTATGTATTACACTGAAATAACGAATAAATCTCAAAATTGAGTTAAAATATAATTTTCAAATTTCTGTCAATATCATTATCTCCTTAAATTGGCCTAAATAAAATTGTGTAAATAGCACGGTTGGAAAAAATCGTAATTTTTTAAAAAAATCAGATTTATTTGATTTAAATCAGATTTTTTTTTATTTAAATCGGATTTCTTTGATTTTTTTTCTGAATACTAATTTTAATTGTTGTTTTTATGTTTTTTGCAATATACATAGAATAGTTTGTTATAAGAAGTAACATCTTATCTATCTAGTATATTCTACACACTGATTACCTAAAATTAAATATATAAATTTTAATCTAAATACATTCCATTATTTTGTAATTGGATAGTGCAAACTAAATAAGATGTAAATTTAAAGAACAAATTAAATATTCATTCAATGCAAACTATTTATTTAAAAAAACAAATCACAATTATTTCAATATTTTTAAGCTAGTTATGGATTTGATTGTTTCAATAAAAACTATAGCTTTGATGCTTTATCCAGTCCTAATTGGTTATGAAAGCTAGAATGAACAATACCAAAAGAAGAAAACTGTCTTTCCAAACCAGATGAAGCCACGGCTGTTGTTATTTGGTAGACAAACTGGATTTCAAGTTCTGTACTACTATCTTTACCTCCCATTACATAAAATGAATTCCACCAGTCAATCATTTTACCTAGCCTTACTACACATTTTCTGATAACAACCCCTAAATTCTTGGAAAGCACATGCTATCTATTTACACTTATTTACTTATTGGATGATTCCCAATTCTCCTGTCTTTGGAATATAGGTTTTAAAAGAAGTTTAAAAAAAATGATTTAAATCAATGATTTTTTCAAAAAAAAATCAACTGATTTAAATCATGCCAACCCTGGCCTAGTTTCCTACTTTCTTGTAAAAAAAAATTGCAATCGCAAAAATTTTCAGTGCCCAGATTTCAAAGAAAATATGTATGTACATATGCATCTCGCATAGTTATAAACGATTAGACGTAAAATGTTCAAATTTTGTAATTAAGATTGCTGCGTGCCCACAAGGAGCAGCCTTCCCTATTGGGTTTGAGGCTTTCAAATACTTCCCTGGGGAAGAGTGCACTCCGGACTCAAAGGTAATTTTAAATAAGAAGCAATTATGCGTGAGCATCATACTTTAGATGTAAATAGTAGGAAAAACGCAGGTATGATATGGAATCTAAGTTACGTGCTTTTTATGAGCTGGGTATAACAAATAGAGGACCACACAATAATGGAGGTGGAAGAGTGCACTCCGGACTCAAAGGTAATTTTAAATAAGAAGCAATTGTGCGCGAACATCATACTTTAGATGTAAATAGTAAAGAAAAACGCAGGTATGATATGGAATCTAAGTTACGTGCTTTTTATGAGCTGGGTATAACAAATAGAGGACCACACAATAATGGAGGAGGAAGAGTGCACTCCGGACTCAAAGGTAATTTTAAATAAGAAGCAATTGTGCGCGAACATCATACTTTAGATGTCAATAGTAGGGAAAAACGCAGGTATGATATGGAATCTAAGTTACGTGCTTTTTATGAGCTGGGTATAGCAAATAGAGGACTACGCTATAATGGAGGAGGAAGAAGACTATAACAAATATATAAAAATTAATAACAATTAAAAATAGTTTAATAGTTATGTTTTGGATAGAATGAACATTTCACTGAACACCTCTCTTGTTGCACAGTTCGTTGCATATATAATGAGAAATTTCAATATGACGTATATAACGTCTCTCAGAATAACTGAAAAACGTTTCGCCGTAGAATTTTGAACTTTTGCATTTAGCACTTTACTAACATCCAGTTCTGTACTTTTATTTCATATAGCTATCGGCAGTCTAAATACGCAAAAAATCTTAATAAAAAAAAATAATACTCATCTGTGAATTCATGTATACTAATCGTTGTAGAATCAACATTTTTAAGTTTTTATTACATTTTAGCAATTAGTTAACTGTATACATCCTTTATGTAATCTTACATTCAAATAAAATAAGTTTATATGAAATACAGCAAAATAATGTGTATAACTTCATAGGCATACATGTTGTGTCCGTTTTAGAAATTTTTGCTTAAATTTTAAGAATTATTTTTTCTAGAGATATTTTATAATATTACAAAATTTTAGCAAGTAATTACGTAAGTAATTTCATTTCTAATACCCAAAGGAAATTATGTGTATAATTCTACAAGCCTCTTGTAATTGTTACCTTTGCGCTGTAAAGATCGATAAAATTTGAAACATCTAAGGAAATAAGAAAAATAACGAAGAGTGAAACTTATGAAAAACGTTTTTTTTTCTTCCAATTATGAGGAATAATTTTATACTTTTCTGATTTCATTTTTAAATCTATCTACTTTGTTTAACTTGGTCTTTTGTACAAAAACTCCGTTGAATTAGTGATTAATTACTCAATTAATAGGTTTTTACAGGTATTCGTAGTTTTCTTCCTCTCAAATAAGAAAAACTTTGATTAATTTTAGATCCCTCTTTTTTCCCCTTATACCTAATAAATCTATTTTCGTGGAAATAAATGGCTTACCCCAAAATCATTTTTTATCTCTCTCTAAGCCTGTTTTATCTTCATTAACAGTTTTTGTTTAAAGGATAATAGTTTATTTACAAATTATCAAATTACGAGATTGATATTAAAAATTTGTATTATTGCAATTTAATACTGCTGCTGTTTATTTAATTTTCTATACGGAAAAATAGAATGCTTTCATATGCACGTATCTTGTAATTATGAAACTATAAATAGATTGTCGCAGTTCAGCTCTCATCTTGAAGGATTCTAGACTGTTGTTAAACATATGTGTAAATAGAATTACAAAAAAAAAATTATTATTTGTGTATGTGTGGAACCTGCAATTTAAAAATTTGATAAATTATAATTTAAGGAAAGTAAACACAACTTTATTACTCTCTGTGGTATATTTGAAGAAATTGAGCATGCTGGCATGTTTTAATTCCATGTAAAAGAACATTTAATATTCCGGATACAACATTCATTATTTCTTTTGAATTTAGGACCCAAAATTAATTCTTTGCATCTTGAATTAATACTACATGTTTTAAATTTCATCATCATATTTGTCTCTTCTATTACAACTTTTGGATAAATTACTTAATAATCCACACACTTCATACATGCGTATAATGTGTGTAATCTCTGTGTGAAAATGGAAACACTTTTATAGTTTCTGTGATAAACTTATGATACATTCGAGAAAACATTAGTTTCACGGCCGTTTTGAAGGTTATTTGGAATGTAATGATATATTTTCTAAAGACTAAAACTGAAAAATAACTTATCGAGTACGATATCTTGGCAATACATCGACATTTAGAAATGCCAGAAAAAGAACTACATATGTTTTTTTTCCTAATCAGAGTATGTTGGTTTTTCTGCCGAATTCGTGCATTTAACCGCAAAAATCTCGAAAGGGATATCTTAGGAAGTTAGACGTTCACAAATGTATTGTTTGTAACAACCTATAAACAGTTACCCCTCTATTATTTTCAAATGCGAAGTAGGAAATAATTTTCTCTAATTGCATAACTGGAATAAACTAGCTGTATTTGTTGCATTGTAAAGTATTGAATTTAGTTATTGAGATTATTTATAGCTTATGATTTAAACAATGGATTCGATGAATATAACTGCCATTTTACTGCAGCTTATACCTCAAAACAATTTCTGTTGGACGAATTAACACTTGATTGCATATAAATACCAGATAATGAGCAGTATATTTTCTAAATGAGTGTAAAAACTTTATTGCATATATCAGGGTTTATTGTCTGTATTAATAAAACTACAGGCACAAATTTATATAGTACGTCAAAAATTAACAGAATATTTAATACCTCATTTAAAAACAGTTAAAATATTCATTTAAGAGGTATATAATATAGTTTTAGAAACATTTTGTTTCATTCACTTGTTAGAGCACGTAGTGGTATGTATCGCTCACAATAAAGTTAGAAAATTTGTCGTTATAATTATAAATCCACTATTTTTTCTTCTGTATCATATTTTATTATATATAATATTAAGATTTTTCAATCTAAATGACCCTAAATTTTTCATCTAGCATAATAATTTTGTACTTTTAATCTTTCCTATTTTATTCTCGAACAAAAGCACGTTCATTTAAAAAACATTTCATATTTTTACCTAGCCTTCATGTGTTATCATTTTCCTCTGTAATCCAAATGAAAAGCTTCCAGCATTCATTTGAAAAAAAAAGAGAGTTTGTGAACTTGGAGGACATTGAGACCACGAACTGGTTTTATATATACTACTAAATATATATATATATATATATATATATATATATATATATTATAATATATATAATATATATATATATATATATATATATATATATATATATATATATATATATATACATATATATATATATATACATATATATATACATACATATATATATATATACATATATATATATATACATACATATATATATATATATATACATACATATATATATATACATACATATATATATATACATACATATATATATATATACATATATATATATATACAATACATATATATATACATACATACATATATATATATATATATATATATATATATATATATATATATATATATATATATATATATACATACATATATATATATATACATATATATATATATAAATATATATATATATATATATATATATATATATATATATATATATATATATATATATATATAGTATACATACATATATATATACATATATACATATATAAATACATACATACATATATATATACATACATACATATACATATATATATACATACATACATATGTATATATACATATAACATACATACATATTATATATACATACATATATATATACCTACATACATACATATATATACATACATACATATATATATATATACATACATACATACATATATTATATATACATATATATATATATATATATATATATATATATATATATGTTATGTAGTAGAACGGACTTCACGATGGGTGAGTGCAATCATGGCCCATAAAAATGACACATATTTTAGTTAAAGACCCTTATTAACAGAAGGTTGAAGGACGGGTTCGAACTTCATTATAGGGACAAGACAAACTGGGGGGCGGGGCGTCAGCTAGCATGAAGTTAGAAGTGAAATGCCCTTAACACCTGGATCAACATCTTAGTCAAAATCTGTGGGAAAATCTCTAGGAAAATCTGCCTCTGACAGTCTGCATTTCCTTTTTGTTTGCAAATTTCCGAAATTGTCCACTAAGGCATGTAGAGTTATAAATGGTTAGACCCCTTTTTTGAAGGCGTAAACTGTAGTCCCAATGGTCAATTTAGGTTAGGGGTTAAAAATGAAAAAGCAAAAGAACATGGGTATTTTTGCCCTTGACTTAAGATCTGAAAAGCCCTGAGAATTTTCTTGGGGTGTCTTAGGGGTTTTATACAAATGCCTACATTAGTTTCAAATTCTAATTTTATTTACACATATATCAATACATATATATGTTCATACATACATACGTATATATACAAATAAATACATGTACATACTATACACGGTGCTGCGGATCTCCCTACCACTCCGAACTTTTTTCTTTATAAGCTGTATAAAAAGAATTTTTCTATTTGCCTTTAAATACAAATAAATGTAGTAATAAAAAGATAATAGTAAAAGATACAATTGTATTACTTGATTTCATAATGTCATTTTTATTACCAAAATTTGGCATGAAGAATATGTATATATATATATATATATATATATATATATATATATATATATATATATTCCATATGCGTGTGTATAATACTACAGGAAACATTTTAGAGAAGCTGTGCAATCCTTTAATGTTATTTAGAGTCTGAATACAGGAGATGTTTGCAGATCTTAAATTCTCAATCAAAGTAGGGATCACGTTCGGACTAAAACAAAAGGAGCTGGGATTAAATACTAATTAAGGATACTGTTAATTACTTTTTTACCCAATCGAAGTTAACGCGTAATTAAGTAAAATCCATTCTTAAGTTGATTTTTTAATTCACTCTTTGACACACACACGCCAAAAAAATTATGAAAATGGATTTTTCTTTTTTTGAAAATCGATATGTTGCCCGAATTTTTTTAACGTATCGGTGTTTTGCTCTTTTATTTCCACATGAGTTTAGACACTTAACCGGTTAAAAAGTATTATTCTGTGTTTACGATGTATCATTAAGAATAAATTACTTTTAGAGTGGTTTTTCGCTCTAATTCTTAAAACAGAAATAAAATTAATAAAAATGGTTACGGGATAAAAAATGGACATGAATAAGGTTTTACAAGGCAAATGATATGCATATATACATACAAACATAAACATATGCATATGCATATACACACAAACATACATTTATGTATATATATATATATATATCTACACTCAAGAGCCAAAACATTATGAACACCCCTAAATTTTTCAATGAACTCACCTGGATGACGTGGAAGGCACGTGATCAGGTGGAAGTGGTATTTAACTGCTGCTGGAGAGTCTGAAGAATCCTTCTTTCACTTACTTCTGTGTACAATGGGAAAGGTTGCAGATCTAAGCGATTTTGATAGAGGACAGATTGTAATGGCTCGAAGGCTCGAAAGAGTGGTTCCAGGAACATGATGCTGAATTCCAGTTAATATCCTGGTCGCTTAACTTACGGATCTCAATCCCATATAACACATTTGGGATGTCATGGGACGGCAGCTCAGAGTTCAAAGACCACCAATTCGCAATATATCAGATTTGCGTAACTGTTACTTAAACATGTAGTATAATCTGTCTCCGGCCATCTACCAAGGACTTGTGGCATCCATGCCAAGGCAGGTTGAAGCTATTTTGCTGCATGCTGCTGGATTCATTTTGGAGTAAACGCACGTCATAAGCAATAATTTTTTTTTTAATTTGAAAATTCTTCTTACCAGCTTACAGGATTCTGGAATATCTTTAAACAATAAATAAGCGCTACACATTTAGTCTTATCGTGTACGATAAATTCACATATAAATGAAGTTCAACGATGTTCAAAAGGATAGATCGCTACTCTTTGGAACAACAGTTCGTGGGTTAGAATCACTCCGCTGACATGAATTTATTATCTGTTCATAATGGGCTTAAGTTGTTAGTTTCAGTAGCTCACGCTTAGAAAAAGAAAGAAGAAAAGCATAATGTTCTTAATTAGCAACCATTATCGG
>CM063506.1:2641375-2698875 GCA_032207245.1 Pardosa pseudoannulata
TCGACAAAACTATCTTCATTTGAATTTCTTCATACACGAATTTGTGGTTAATAAAAAGATTTATAGCACGTTCAACAGATCGTTAAAAAACCACGTTCATAAATATGTTCCAATCGCTATTCATCTAATCAAAATTACTTATTCCTTGTTAACTGCTTGTTGCTATCCCATTCCTTTTAATAACTGACGTTTATTTAATTTCTCTCTTCTTGAATCGAGTATTTTTCTGGTGGTATTTTCCTCCCATTCCCAATCAATGCAACAAGGGGAAAGATCTGGTGTCTGATTTTAATATTTTCCTTCGAAACAAGATCTTTTGCATAATGTTGGGAATTTAATTTATTTTATGTATTCCGATTGTATTTTCTCCTGACATATTCTTTAAATGACAGAACATACTTAGATAGAATATTTGCTTATATATGTGTGTGTGTGTGGTGAGTGCACACGTGCTTGTTCGTATATTTGAGAGTAAATAGAGGGATAGAATCTGTATGTTAGCATACATGTATTTTATATATAAATATAAATATGTAATATATATATATATATGTGTGTGTGTGTGTGTGTGTGTGCGTGTGTAAAGAAAATTTTCAGGTTTTTTCAAATCTAAAGTCAAGGGCTAAAAAATCACGCGTCCTTTTGCATTCCCCTTGTTAACTAATAACCTAAATTGACCACTAGTTGTACAGTTTATGCTCTCAGAGAAGGTGTCTGTCCAATTATAACTCTACGATGACTTAGCGTACAATTTAGTAAATTTCCAAACAAAAAGGAAATACAGGCTTTCGGAGGCAGAGTTTTCTAGAGATTTTCCTACAGATGTTGACCCAGGTGTTAAGGGTCTTGTACATATAATTTCATGCTAGCTGACCATTCAGTTTGTCCTGTTCCTATGATGAAGTGGAAACCCGTCCTCCAACGTTACCGTAATAAAGGTCGTTATCTAAAACGGTGTCTTTTTATGGGCCATGACTGCAACCACCCATCGAGAAGTTCGTCTTATTACATATATATGTATAAACATATATATATATATATATATATATATATATATATATATATATATATATATATATATATAGAGAGAGAGAGAGAGAGAGAGAGAGAGAGAGAGAGAGAAATTGATATATAGATAAGTAAATATAGATATATTTGATACTGTGCACCTTGGCGAGGAGCAATCCTACCTACACGCCCATATATCTTTTTATATTTTATCTACAGAAACGTATTACATTTTCTGTGTATAGAAAAGTATTACAATTCTGTCCATTTCTACAATTAACTACGTTATTTTAAGCAAAGCGAACAAAAAATAAATAAATTGTTATTCGTATACAAATATGTATTTTTTTTCATTAATTTTGCTTTGCACTAAATTTAATTCACTCACACAAAACTTATTTTCGTGACTCAGTTTAGTGACCATATTTAGTGTCTTTGCATCATTATTGGTATCTATGACAGGTTATGAATTATGGAATACCATTGCACACACCAATTACACGTTTTTGTTATACAGTTTCCTAACCTAAATGAGCCTAATAAGGACATAATCATTAATATATTCTTGAAAACATAAAGAGGCTTCTGTGCAATAAATACCAGTAATATATTTTTTTAGAGAAACAAATATGAAACTTCTTGGCAAAGAAAAGGTTTCCAAAATTTTCATAAGTATCAGAAAATCAGATTCCTTTGCTCATCGCCAAGACGCTATCAGCTCTTTCATGTAAATCTGACGAATGATGACTGAATGGGTAGTATATTGTTTTTCAGAATAGGTGTTCGAGTATTCGAATCCCAGTGCTGGCATAGATCCCAGTGCTGACATAGAATTCAGACGGCGCTTTTTTTAGACAACATATATATGTTAGGGTATTTTCTACCCACTACAAACTCGAGTGGTATCCACACTGGATACAAAGCAGTTGTTACTCTAAGAAAGAATATAGCAAAAAATTTTAAGATAAAAATGTTGAGTCTATTTAGACAATTCATCTTTGTCACTCTCCCGCCAAAAAGTGTTACATTCACTTATATAGCACTGTGAGGGCGCATAGAAACCAGCTAATAAGAGTCTTTACGATTAAGAACGAAAACTAAGTTACATAAAAGAGTATTCCAAAATAGTTGAGCTGAACAGAAATCAAATTGGTGTTCTCTAAGTCTCCAAAGGTTACGAAAATTAAAAAAGTAACAAAAACATTTCGCCAAAGTTTGTAATTTTGGGTCCGGAAATTTGTTTTAGAATGCAATTGCAATTTAAGTTGGTTAGTTTGGTTTAGGTACCAATATATATATATATATATATATATATATATATATATATATATATATATATATATATATATATATATATATATATATATATATATATATATATATATATATATATATATATATATATATAATATATATATATATATATATATATATATATATATATATATATATATATATATATATATATATATATATATATACATATATATATATATATATAGATATATAATATAATATATATATGTGTGTGTATGTTTATATATATTATATATATAAACACACACATACACACACATAAAAGCCTAGAAACTCTTTAATATTTCAAAGAATGTTTGTTAAAAAAACTTGCAATTAACAAGAATCCACCCTGTCAACGAGATTGTTCTTATTGTAACCATTTATCGATGTTTTTCTTTTTTATGGCCATTTATTAATAATAAAGTATCATTCTTATAACTGTGTTTAATCAATGTTCATGTAATCACAAAATTACTCCTTCATTGTTAACCCTCCCGTCTGTGTATTTGCTGTTAATAACTGACGTTTATTTAATTGCTCTTCGTTAGAATAGAATATTTTTCTTAACCTCCCGTCTCCTTTTCCCCTCTAAATTGAAGCAACAGGTGGACGTTATGGTGTCTGATTTAACCTTTTTCGTTCAAGATTAATTTCCTTTCCTATGATGATCTGGATTTAATTAATTTTATGTATTACATTTCTTTTACTTTTCATTTGATGATACATATTTTTGGCAGAATTATTTTACGTAGGGAATATTTAGATAGATTAAAAATCATATTTGTGTGTGTGTGTGCGTGTATATATATTCACACATGTATAAGTGTGTGTTTGCGTATGTGTTTATGCACACAAACTACATACACTTATATATGTATATACGTAATGCCAAAATATTAGCACGAGACATTATTAACCGCCGAAGCACAGCCGCCCGGATTATATAGTGATTAACGTATTGTACTTCCGCCCCAAGTTTTTGGGTTCGATTCTCGAAAGTTTCGGCTGTATCTGTTTTTTCTTCATATGGAGTAGTATTATCCTCTTATAGGTGCTTTCATGATAAAATGGTCAACGAAACCTTCTGAATGGTGAAGGCCAATACCAATAAAGGCAAGTACTCCCGCATTGGAAAATGCAACTTAAGTTTATGTTTCCTCTTAATTGAAAATGAAAATATATTCATAAAGAAAAAGAGCATTTTTAAATAATTTGCTAACCTAAGTTTTTGAATCTGTGCATGCATAAACTTAGATGCCAAAATCTGTGATCTCAGCTATTTTATTTTGTATAAACCCAGATTCCTAAGAAAACACCATTTCTCCTTGTATATGGCCACAGTGTAGACGCAACCATAGAACATAGTAGAGCCCCTTTAATTTTAAATGTTTGGCATGTTTGAGTTTAAAGTGGCTAAGATTCATATTTAGCTCTAGAATGATCGATGTTTCAACTACCGAGAATAATCGTATTAATTTATACGCTTATTATAAAATATTGGTGATAAAAGTTGGTTCGCATGATGAAGCCTTATAAAAGTAATAAAAATTTACGAAACTCAGTAAGCTGATATAACTCTTCTGAAATATTCGCTTAAAATAACATTTGTAGTCAAAATGACCGCTTTGATAGTTAAATTGTAATTGAACGAGAATTTATTTGGCTATTCCTGAAAATAAATGATGCTTTGCCCATGAATGTCCAAGTTTTATAAGTTACTATTTATGGAACCTATTCTTGGATTTACATTGAATTTTGTGTTTTATTGGAGCAAATGAGTAGCGGTCGCTCAGTCGGCAAAGGCAAAGATCTGTTAACTGAAGGGTCTCGAGGATAAACCGTATTCATTAATGGGCACGTGATCACAATGTCTTCCAAGTTCCCAAACGATGTTTCTGGTGGTGGTAGGAAAGCCTGGGGGTTTCTCCTTGGTTCTTGCTTCTAAATTTCGACGACGCACTCTTAGAAGTCCAACTACTCGAGTTAATGGCAGCCATCTACTCATGAGAATTATTGACTTTTAAATGAACATGACGCCAACCAGCCAACCTTCAGAACAAATACTAGATAATTTTAACAATATTTACATTACATATATGCAAGCTGTAGTTTTATTACATAAAAGTATTAATTTTGTAAAAAAGGGAAAAGTTGTAATTTAATTCATTTAGGCTTTTTAGGCGAGTTACCGGAAGAACGTAAATGTAAAACAGATGTAGGACAGCTTTATCTTACAGCCTTATAGATAAAGTTCATTTTTTCCGACTGACCAACTTGAGCATTCTGTGCTCTTCTCTCCATCTTCATTTATTATAAAAAAAACTTTATTGTAATTTTTAGTTTAATTGTGCTGTACTCTTTTCTAGAGAACTTAAACTATTTCCTCAACTTACATTCCATTGTGGAATTTTCTCCTTCTCTTTTTATCATCTTGTTTTATTATTTGTAACTAGCCCAAACTCAAGCATTCCTTCCAATTTTGTACTCTCATTTACCATGTCAGGGCCAAATCTATTCATTAGTTTGTTTGCCAGAATCCCATGTATTGCAAAACTAGAGTGCTTGGCCCGGGGAATTCTGTGCTACCTACATCCTGTGATCATGTGATATCTTAAACGAACAAGAACTGGAAGTGAAGTGATCTGTCCGTATTAAATGTAGAACACAGTCAGATGTTTCAGTGAGCAATTGCGAGGTTGTTCAGATTAGCTGTTTTGTATAACATATAGAAGGATTAGATATGCTGTCATATTAATAAATAAGAAAATCTTCAGAAATTGTTTTGAAGACCAAGTAGATTTAGAACATAAGAAACATTTCCATTTAAATCTGTATTAAAACATCAATTACGTGTAGAACTATTTGTTTTGTTTATTTAATAAATTAAATTATTTTTTATTTCATGCATAGATCCCATTACATTTTCTGTTTATTAAATATTACTGCTCTTAAGTAGAGTTAGAATTTTATTTTGGATAATTTCACAATCGACTATTCTGTCAATTAATTTGCGATTTTAGCGAAAATATATAGTATAAGAACCTCTGTTAAAGAAATAATTTAAAATTTTTATTTACTCAATATTAATATTTAACTTAAATATTTATGTTTTTATCGAAAATGTATATAGACTCCTAATTTTTTTCACAACAAGCTAAGCAAACTAGTAAAAATGTCCATTTTTTTTTTTAGAATTTAATGAAGTAAAATATTCATCATGTTTTAGAATTTGGTAAAAAAGAGAGGAAAATCCATTAAACAGCTTATAGCTTTTCGAAGGAAAGTAGTATAACTTGAGATTTCACTTACGTTAACGTGATATTTCAATTACAAGATTGAGATGCTATCAGCTATAGTTTCAATTAGATGGGTTGAATATATGTATAGATTTATAAATTCAACCTTCTGTTTTTATTTCCTTGTTCGAAGAATATGAAGTGCAGTAATCGCGAAAACTTTAGGTCTTCAGATTTCAAAGGAAATACATATTTTGACTATGTCTGAATACATTTTGAAAAGTTTAAACATTACGTCTTTAATTTTGAATATTTAAATATTCTGTCTGACCATCCCTGAATACATTTGAAGTACCGCGGAGCGTATGTACGTACACATGAAGTATAACACAAACATTATTAGCAGTAGAATGTAAAAATTTTGATTTTCAGACTGTTATAACTTGTAGTTGTACACCTCATATTCTGGAATCCACTTTTTATTAATGAAAAATCTCAATGAATATTTACTCTGCCGGTCTCCGCCAAATGGCAGTACTTGAACTCTACTTGTTCCTCAATGGATAAGTAATTGAATTAATATGTTTTACTAATTTTATCACGATGCCTGTAGGCGTATATGCACGAACGTGCTTATGAATCTGACATAACTCAAAAACTATCAGACGGAAA
This sequence comes from Pardosa pseudoannulata, assembly GCA_032207245.1. Taxonomy (NCBI): domain Eukaryota; kingdom Metazoa; phylum Arthropoda; class Arachnida; order Araneae; family Lycosidae; genus Pardosa; species Pardosa pseudoannulata. Next base: position 2,647,591 of record CM063506.1, read on the forward strand.
ATCTCCATAAAACACATTTAAACGCTATTGGTTACCAACGGAGAGTAATTTTTGATCTCTATGAGTTGTATTAATATGTAACCAGCGAAATTACCTTTTCACCAATTACACAGGAAATTAGGATTGCCCAGGATTGCTGGGCAATAAGTAGATCTAAATAATTTGCAGTTGTGCCAACATCAGTAAAACAAGTTCAGCACTGCAAAACTTCACATTTGTTGTTTTTAAAACGCACCGGTCAACAGACTGTCTTTATAGGGGAGTCTTTTACGTTAATTGCATATTTCTTTCACAACTGTCGCACCCAAGAGGGAGTGATCTCGTAAATTTATTTCCAAGAAACTTAAGATTATTCAGCCGTTTTTGGTGAATCTTTATCTTTTAAGTTAGCTGGAAAACCACATAGGCATCAATTTATTTATTCAATAAATGAAACTATTTTTATGGAGCAGCTGAAAAATATGGCCAATAGACAGAAAATTTGCAGTTATTCTAGCGTTAGTTTGGAGAAACGAGTGAAAAGATTTCAAATCGGTGAAAATTCCTATATATCTGACACTTTAGGAAGATATGTATTAAAAAATGAGAAGAGGAAAAACCAGAGTTTTAGTTAGATATTTTTGGTGTAATAATTTTGAAATATTAAAAATAAGTACTACTTATTGTTAAATATAATTCTACTGATTGTTTATTGATATTGTATGATGTTTTAAGGATATTAAAGAGTAATATCCTTATATAATTATAAGTGTTCACTTCATTGAAAAATTGAAGGGTCGTTCTAACATTCATATAAAATAAGTGCTGCAAAAGTGCAGCAACAAAAAAGATGTGTCGAATTTAATAGAAGTACAAGGAAGTCACTTGTTCTTATCAGATTATTTCAATTTTTATTGATTTTGGTTTATGGTCCAAATAATTGTATGAACAGTTTATTTATAAAATATATTGATCTTATTTCCTTTGCTTATGCATGCATAAAATATTTTAATTGAGGAACTTAGTTAAATAACATTAGTTAAATAACACTTATTTAGTAATATCTTACATAACATTTATTTAATAATATATTTTCTCATGTTCTCACACTATAATTTTTTATTTCCAGGTTTAATTCACATGGAAACCATTAATATATTGGACATCGCAGGATATGGATACCTCTGGTGGTAAATAATATCTTTTTTATCCTTAAACATACAACATTTAGGAAAATTTTTATTCTTAGGCTGGCAGTTCTGTCAAAAAGTTTTGGGTTGTAAAGAGTAGCTCAGCTAGGTAACCACTGTAAAACAAAAGATTTGCAAGTTTAAAGGGTACTTTGATATGTGATTATGAATTAACTTTAGAAAACTATTCGTACATCTCGGAGACGTTCTGTAGTTAAACTAATAACCTTCTACTCGTTGGAAATAACTTTATGCAATACACCATTTTTTAAATAAAAGCTTATGTATTCCCTTTATTTCCTTGCTTTCAAATACATTTGATAAACTTCAAAAGTTTAAAAGGACACACACACACACACACACACACACACACACACACACATATATATATATATATATATATATATATATATATATATATATATATATATATATATATATATATATATATATATATATATATATATATATATATATATATATATATATATATATAAATATATATATAAATATATATATATATATATATATATATATATATATATATATATATATATATATATATATATATATATATATATATATATATATATATATATATATATATATATATATATATATATAAATATATTTATATATATATTAGTGTTCATGTGTCATGCTAATTCAGTGTAGAAATTTATTCACAATGAAGAACATATAATTCGTGGAAATTAAAGAATAGCGAGCTCCCGTACGTGTATAATCGTAGATGTATAACCACCAGATCATCACTTTTTAGAAATCTATATTAGAACCTGTGAGAAATCTTTCATCTCCTTTTTACTTGTGAATAGTTTTGCTTTAAACTTGAAGTGCGAAGTACGGCTGGCGATAAAATGGGTTAACTTTTGAGTTCCGAAAAGTAAAAATCATTTTGCATGACTGTCTGAATTTGATTGTGCTTTGTGGATTTACAAGGCTAATTGGCGTGCATCATAGATAATTTACACAAAGTTAAATCTATCTTCTAGCATTTTTTAAATGAAAGCGTATGTATTCCATTTATTTCCTTGCTTTCAAATACATTTGATAAACTTCAAAGATTTAAAAAGACACATCCCCTTTAAACCAACAAAATTTTGTTTTTACTTTTATATATTTAAAATATCTGGAAATTTTTAAGTCATTTAAAAGAAATTCATTTGAAAATTTGAAATTAAAACCTGTAAAACTATAAAAAATTTGTCCTTAATATCGTAGCTTAAACTATAAAAACTTTAAAGCCTTTTTATTAAAAATTTCATTTTTTAAACTTTGCACTGTAAATAAAAACTTCTTGTACATATTGATTTCAAATTTTCACAGTAAATACTTTACAAACCTGCGATGAAACTCTATCTACTTTGTTCATTGATTTTAATTAATTTTATATTTGTAGTAATTGAAAGCAAATCTAAAAAATAATTCAATTTTTTTTAAAATTCAATCCCCTACTGTAGTATTTATGATACTATTTATAATTTTTATAGGTACAGATTTATACCTAATAACTAGCGTTTACTAAAAGTAAAAATTACTATTGAAACTCATTTTATGTTGTTGTAAGTATACGCACTGTGTGTCAGAGAAATTTTCAAAGTTTTGAAACAAGCTCTCTCTTATTTCTTTGTAAAAAAATTCTTATTTTGTATAAAGTAAATTCAGCAAAATTAATTAAATAAAAGTAGAGAAGAGATACTGAAAATGCTATGCATAATAATTAAATAAGAAATGATAAGAGAAGAAAATAAAAATAAGAATAGAAATTAAAAAAGACAAAAAAAAAAGAAAAATAGACAAAATGCTATTTATAATAATTAAATAAGATATGATAAAAATAAGAAAAGAAATAAAATAAAATAAATAAGAAAAATATGACAAAATACTATGTGTAATAATTAAATAAAATATGATAAAAATAAGAAAAAATATATAAAATAAAAAATAAGAGAAATAAGACAAAATACTATGTGTAATAAATTAAATATGATAAAAATAAGAAAATAAGAAAAGATGCTATGTGTAATAATTAAATAAGATATAATAAGAATAAGAAAAGATAATAAAAATAAAAAAGAAATAAGAAAAATAAGACTAAATAGTATGTATAATAATTAAATAAGATATGATAAAAATAAGAAAGTACAATAAAAATAAGAAAATAAAATAAAAAAGATAAGACAAAATGCTATGTATAATAATTAAATAAGATATGATAAAAATAAGAAAATTGGTGATGAGTCTCCTTTAAACAAGAAAATTGAGTAGAATGCTTATGTTTTTGAATGCTATGTTTTTATCACGAAACATAAATATATTTGTATTATGTTAGGAATTTTTAAAATTAAAATTTAAGATCTACTTAATTCTCATAAACATTTTTATAAACTTTTTTCATTTTCGTAAATATTATAAATATGATGAAATAAATTTTAAAAATTCAAATCCTTGCAATTTAAATTTTAAAATTATTAAAACACTGTATTAAATATTTGTTAATTTTTGTAAATAATTAATAATGACAAAAGGAAATTTAATAATTAAAGGCGATGTTAAAATAAGACTCTAATAAAATATGAAAATGTTAAAATAAACTATCAGAATTTTATTTACATATAAATCGACTTAGCTTTCCCTCTCTTACTATAAACGTTGAAAAATTAACTGATTAGGTTATCAAACGAATATCTTCCTATGAATGAAATTTAATATCTAAAGCCGTTATTAAAATACCACTTTAGTAAAATATGAAAATGTTAAAATACACTACCAGAATTTTACTTAAATATAAATCGACTTAACTTTCCCTCTCTTACTATAAATGTTGAAAAATTAACTGATTAGTTTATCAAACGAATATCTTCCTAAGAATGAAATTTAATAACTAAGGCAGATATTAAAATACCACTTTAGTAAAATATGAAAATGTTAAAATAAACTACCAGAATTTTACTTAAACATAAATCGACTTAGCTTTCTCCCTCTTACTATAAACGTTAAAAAATTATCTGATTAGGTTATCAAGCTAATATCTTCCTATGAATGAAATTAGGTCTGAAATATGAATATGAATAACGAGGAAAAGAAGAGCAATTTATCGTGCCTAACCGTTGGCGAAGAAGTGTTAAATATTCACGCCACACCAATGAAGAACATCCTCAGTGGAGAGACCTGATACATTGCCCCTAATCTTTCACTTTCCGTTAAATGAAATTCAAATTTTCATTTCAGTCTAAATTCGCGTCTAATCTCTTGGCATGGAAATGAAGAAAAAGGAAAACGAAACAGACTTTACGACTCTCCATTTGCGTCAAAGGGATTTGTTATCACTGTATTTTATTTAATTAGGGATTTTCTCCAGGGAATTCTTTCTCCAGTAGAAGGGAAAACAATGAAGTGGATGGTAGAGCTGCGAGAATGTGCTTAGCAGATGAGATTAGAACGCATTATGTGAAAAGAAATTCAATTGCTCATACTGTGTTTTTAATTTTCCGAGATTGGAAATTTTTTTCTCGCAATTTTAAGTAAATATTTTAATATCCCTAAATCCCATTTGGAATTTGAAAGGTTATGTTTGGAGAACTACATTAATTTCACCCATAAATGTTATATTTGGTATTAAAATTTTTTTCGAATGTTTTTCTTTTTTGGACCTTCCTTTTTTTTAATTCTGTTTTTTACATTATCGGGACACATGACGTCATAAAACAAGATCAGATTACTGGATTAGTATTTTTTAAAATAAATTATATTAGTCGTGCATTTTGACGTAAACAAAGCTCGACTGAATAATCCATTCAATGTTGTAATACATTTGAAATATGAAATTCTTTAGAACTTTGGAAAAGGTTTTTTTTTCTTAAAGAAAAATATAAAAAAGTAAACAAAATCTAATTTTTTATGCTTTATTTTAGTCACTATACTTAAATATGGAAATACAAAATAAACCTCGCATCTTGAATTTAAAATCATTGTCACCGTTGATTCAAAGCTTTTAAAATGCAAGACTCTAATTCCAAAATCCAAGAAAAATCTAAAATTTGATCACTTTGATTGTATAAAAATTTTAAACAAAATCTAATTTTTCATGCTTTGTTTTAGTCATTGTATTTAAATATGGAAATACAAAATAAACCCCGTATCTTGATTTTAGAAACAGTGTCACCGTTGATGTAAAGCTTTTAAAATACAAGACTCTGAATCCAAAATCGAAGAAAAATCTAAAATTTGATCACTTTGATTATAAAAAATAAAGATGAAACTTATTTTCTTGATCTTAAATATACCTTAAGTTGGTATTAAAATAGTTTTACAACAAAGATAATGTTTTACTATCCTTTTTTTTAATTTCTAGGAATATATAAAATTATTCTTATACCTTTGTTGCAATTAGCCTTTCCTTTAATAGGAATCTTTCATATTCCCATACATGCTCACAATTATATATACTTTGCTTCCAGCCTTCAGTTTAAGTAATCAGTGTTCTACCAAATTAAGAAAAAAGTTTCATACCAATTTTTATAATGTTTCGCTTCTGTTGTATCTGAGTAATAAAAAATATGTAGATAAGAAAGCAACACAGTAACGTAAAACAAATAGCACATTTTAACAGAAATCCCAACTTTCAAGTGGTCTGCATGCCCATCTCTCCTCTCTCTTCCTCCAGGGCGAAAATTACATATTTTACTGCTGAGACACCGCCATGCATGAAAACTTTTAAAGAAATATAAAAGCAACTATTCGCATCTCATTTTCAGGCCGCTCCACACTATGGTCCACTGCAAGCCATCACCACCGTCTGGAGAGGGTGTGGCTTATAGTGGTCGATGGTGACAGAGGATTAAATAGCCTTGGCGAACGATGGCTTCCGAGGCGGTTTTTCTCCAAAGATCAACGGCAGCTAGATGCGCAACTAAAGTGCGCAGTAGACCATACGAACAAATCTATGTGTTTGCTCATTTAGTGGCCCGGCGTGTGGATGCAACCTGTGAACCATCGTTCGCTGTCACCACCAAGAAGTGGTGAACAATTGAACAGAGTGTGGACGCTACATTAGAATCATTGGATTTTTAAATGTTTTTTAAATAAGTTTGATTATTCAATGTGTGGTACACGGCTTGGCACGCTCGGTTATACCAACAAAACAGTGTAAAATTGGGTTACGAATGCTACACGGTACATAGATCAGCTATTTCTGACGAAGATTAAACATATTTCCTCTTTATATAATAGTGTGTAAATGTGTGTATATATGTGTGTCTATGTATGTATGTATGTAATAAGACGCACTTCGCGATTGGTGGTTGCAGTCATGGCCATAAAAATGACATCGTTTTAGCTAAAGACCTTTATTGAGATAACGTTGGAGAACGGGTTCCCGCTTCATCATAGGGACAGAACAAACTGAGGGGCCAGCAAACATGAAGTTATATGTAAAAAGGCCCTTAACACCTGGTCAACATCTGTGGGAAAATCTGTAGAAAAATCTAGCTCCGGCAGCGTGCATCTCCTTTTTGGTTGGAAATTGTCCGCTAGAACGATGTAGAGTTATAATTTTTTCAGACCCCTTCTCTGAGGGCGTAAACTGTAGCCCCAGTGGTCAGTTTAGGTTAGGGGTTAAAAAGGGGAATGCGGAAGGACGCGTCAATTTTTAGCCCTTGACTTCAGATTTCAACCCCCCTGAGAATTTTCCTGACATTCATATTTATGTGTGTGCCTGTATGTATATGTGTGTGTATGAATATTTAACGCATTTCGAATGATATTTGCATACACTTGTTCCAGTAAAGTACTGTTTATGGGCACTTCATAGTACCAAATTAAAACAATGTATAACTGGAAAAAATAGAATGTAATGCAAATTTTAATAAATCCTTATGTATTGTAAATGTACATAAAAGTCGTAATATTAATGTTTTATAAGGTAATATCATAAATATATTACTGAACACTTTCTTGAAAGCAGAATAATAATTAAATTTTAATTTTAATCATTTACCATAACGCGTAGAAAAAAGTTGTACTTATCCTGCTTCTGCAGTACTACCTATACCCTGTAGGTGGTCGTTTAATAAATTAAAAATCTTTAACAGTCACATAACACTTGATTAGCGGCGTGTTAAATACATGAGTTGGAATCGTATGAATTACATTGGTTGTTATTCCACTAGTATTTTGACATGAAATATAATTTTGAAGTTTCCCGACCGTGTTTATCAAAGAAAGAAAAACGGAAGGTTTGTTTTGTGCAGTAGGTTCGAATTCAGCAGAGCTGTTGCAAAATGTCATATAAATGCAAACGACGTATATACGAGAAATATAAAAATGCCTTTTTTATACACCAGAATTCACATTGAGAGCTTACGTGTGTATTACAGAAAAATTCAGATTGAGGTATTTGCAATAAATTCTTTATATAGTCATATATATATATATATATATATATATATATATATATATATATATACGGCTTTGATGAGGAGCCAAACCTCTACTTTCTTCCAGAGTCTATTTTTCTATATTCTGTATAGATTATAGGTATTGTATTTAACTATGCTACTTTAAAGAAAGGATGTTGTGGAAAAGTAATCAAAAATATAGTTACATAATTTTTTAACAATTTTTTAAATTCAGGTGTCACTTAATATGGCATAACCTTTAATATATATGCATACATATACAAATATGTGAGTGTGTGTTCATTCTTCATAGATGTTCATTCACACAAGAAATGTGTATATATGATATTTAAATGTAAAAGTCATAAAGCTAGATTTAAACAGCGTATTATTCTATTTTTATTTCAAAAGTAAAAATAATTTATAAAATACAATATATTATCTTTCATTATTTCTCTTCACAAATTTAGCAAAATAGAGTGAAATGAAACAACAATTACATAAAGCTGTAAAATCTTCATTTAATTAAATAACGTGGTTTTAAAGAAATTAAGGTATTTATAATGTAATTAAGTTGGTGAATTCATTCCGTCGAGCTCAAATTCAATACTGTCTAGTGCAGGTCTAATTTCATTCCAACTTTTGCAAGTTGAAATTAGTTGGGGAAAACTGTTGTATTTTAGATGCCCGAGTATAAAGCTAGATTTAACAAACTGTATTACACGCTATTAAAAGGAAAGGAATCATTAAGAAACTAATTTATCTATGAATTATGCAGCGGAGAAAATTTTTTAAGCATTTAAAGTGGTTTATTGTTTTTTAATATTCATAAATACTAAAAGATAATGGCTCGATGAGTTTTTGTATAATTTATTATTGTTGTAATGTACTTACAACACTAACTCCAGTGTCGGTTCTTAAAGGGGAAACAAAGTAAAAAGATAATACCTTATATTTGAACTAAAAGATTTATTTTGTACACTAATTATTAACAAACATTATTTCTTGATTAATATCTATATATAACATTCATTACTCGACGTTTATCATTACAACAATTCATTAATTTCTTTTTGTTTTTATGCGTTATTCCTTAATCAAAAGATTCCGAGACCCGAGGTAATGATTTATGAATAAGATCAAGTTTAGCTGCAGAAATTACAGGGGAGCAGGCTGGGACTTTCATTAGGCTGTACGACGGTGCTGGACATCAGGCGTAAAGGGCGTCGGTACTGGCGTAGCGGCCGTTATTTTGCTGGCATGCGGGTTCGGGAATCGATTGCTGGTCCGGGCTCTCTCTGGATGTCCAGCAACACTTCAATCCCGACTTCGACTCATTTTGCTTCACTCTCTTTCACAACTCATCACCTCGGTTTTAACGCCTCTTTTTTTTCTTTACAAATCGCTTGTTTGTGAAATTTTCTCACATCTGCACCTCCTTTGGGCATGCAGGTGGGCTCATTAAAATAGCCTCTTTTGGGCAAGCTGACATTATTTTTTTAGCCCCTGCCTCCATAACTCACGGTTACATCTCTGTGAGAACTTGACCATTACGCTTGTGCCATTTCGTGATACGTAACTCCGTGATCTGTACCTCTGCAGGGTCCCTAAACATCGAAGTCAACAGCTGCACTTAAATTCTTCTTGGAAATTTCTTCCACAGCTGTGCATGGACGTGCTGATCATCGTGGGAAAGTACATCGGTACAATTATAATTAAAGAAAATAGTTTTTTCTGATACTTAAATATCTGCGAAAAAATATTTTGGGTAAAATTTTCTATATTGTATACTTTTTTAAAGCAATGTAAATTACTGAATATTAAACTTAAACAAAAAGTTTTTAGTGCAGTTTGATATTCTGTGTTGCTACTTCTTCTGATCCATTTTATATCATAGTATTGTTATGGAATAGAAAGGAATGTTTATAATATCCAATATAAAAAACTCATCCCTTTCAAGTAAAATTAAAGGGATGATTTTTTTCTTATTTTTCACCTTATGATATCTTTTTTAATTGTTATAATGAATAATCTGATTTTCAGCATTTATTCTCTATTTTTATTTAATTAGTTTTACTGAATTTACTTTGTTTCTAAAAAGCAAGAACTTTTTATATAAAGTTAAAAGTGAGAACTTTTTCAAAAGTTTTAAAATTTTTCTGACCCAACGTGCGAAGAATTACAACAGCAAAAGCTAAGTTTCATTAATTACTTTTGCTCTTTTATAAAACACTATTAGGTACCATTGTTCATCTATTCGAATTTTTAACCCATATTGGACCGCTGTCCTATAAACAGGACAGCAAATAAAATTCCATTTAATAATAAAGTCATAAATATATTCTGATTGGATTTTATTTTAACACCTTTAAAATAGACACACTTTAGTATAGTAACAAAAAAAAAACTTAGAAATCAAACCATATTGTATTGTAAAATTTACTTTCAGCAACTCCTTAAAAATTGTCATTTTTTAATCTTTAATTTTACATTTATTATTAGTATTTTTCAAACATTTTGAAGATTACTTGCAGTTTAAAAACAAATCTAATAATTTAGCTGAAAATGTTTGTTCAAAAAATATTTTACACGTGTATTTTGTAAGTATTAAAAAAAGTGTCCTAAAATTAGGACAACGGTCCAATCCCGATTATTTTTTCAAGAATTTTGAATATAAATTATGGATGTTAGCATCCTACAACGGATATCCATTTTCTTTTACCTCTTACCAAACATGACAGATCAAGAACTGCAAGAGAAAACCAACAGCAGTGTGCTTAAAATGCGTTGGACTTTGCTTTGAGTGTTTCTCCAAATTTCACCTATGAATCAGCTTAATGCAATGTAAGTGCTATTTGTTAAATTTTTGTAGTGTATTAGACCGTTGTCCTATTTATAAAACAGCTAATTACTTAAAAAAATAAAAATATTTTTTTTCAAAATTTTGCTTTTATATCCTTTGTTACACCGTAATAATGATATAGATAAAGTTTCAATAATTTTCAGAAATATTTAGTTGGTGTGGTAGTATATGGGTCAAAAAGTAATATAAATATCACAGCAGGGAATATAATGTTCCTAAAAGATAAAATAATGTTTAAAAATTCCATTTAATAAACTATATATACTAAATAATTTAAACAACTAAAAAAGTAGGAAGAATTTTACGTAGGTCTATTATGTATTTACTGTGAAAATTTGTAATAAGTATGTGTAGTATTTTTTTATTTACAGTACACGTAAGTCGAAAAAATAGCCTTTTCAGTCAAATGCATTTAAGTCTTTTACAGTTTTCTTAAAAGTTATAATATTAATTACAAAGATTGTTGTTTGTAGACCGAAAATTTTAAAAATATAAAATTCAAAAATCAAATTTTTGAGGTTTAGAAATGATGTATCCCCTTAACGCTGCGGTTAAAGGTTAATTGATTTTAAATTTAAGTTATGCTTACACAAGTTATAGGAATGCTGTTGTTAGTAAATTAATTATACTTTATAACTACTTATACATGTATAGCTGTAGGTAAATAATTTATTACCAAATCTACATAAAGTTTACTCATGTAAGTAAATTTCGAGTTGCTAAAATTGACAATTCTCAAACAATAGCTCAAATATAAATGACTATTATTCATTTTTTCAAGCTCAGCACTTTTTCTTTGAGTTCATTGAAATAATCACTTTTAAATCCTTTCGTCTTACTCTTACAAATCAGAATATATAATTTAAGCGGACGAATTCTCCATTTCAAACGAAGGGATGAAAGGGGAAAAATGTATTCTGAAAGCGTACAGCTCTTCGACAACTTAACTCTTCCTCTATTGTCTGGCCTATTCATGTTCCTCAGAGCTGACTGCCTCCTTTTTTTGAGTACGAGGAGCGATCGAATTCCGAGAGAAGTAGGCAATTATATTTCAGACTCATTTTGCTTTATATTCCCGACTCTGGAGCATACAGATGAGTTCCAGTCAAAAATCCCTTTTTCCTTCCCTTTCTTTAGAGGTAAAAAAAGGAAGGAAAACTGAATTTTTATAATTACATCCTGTAATGAAAGTAGGGTGAATATTTCTCTATTTTATTCATTTTTTATATGAATTTATTCAACATAAGGTACTTTATAATTGCTTGTATTTTCTTTAAAGTTGCCAGCAGGCAATACTAAAAATATTCTTTAGTTGAATAAACTTGATAACTTTTTTTAGAGCTTTACCCCAACCTATGTTTCATTCACGTGTGCCTATCAGCAGCTTTTAATATCCCTCCCAGCTCTCTCTCTCTCTCTCTCTCTCTCTCTCTATATATATATATATATATATATATATATATATATATATATATATATATACATTGTCTACCAATTATTAAGTATTTGGACACCTGTGATAGAAAAGAAAAAATAACTCTATTCAAAATCAATAGTTGGTAGAGCCTCTACGAGAGGCAATTACAGCTTGAACCCTCCGGGGATTACTTTCCACAAGTCTTTGTAGTACAGCTAGTGGTATTGTCTTCCGCTCGGCTAGGAGTAGTCCTACAAGTTCCTTCACCGATTTTGGACAGGTAGTGCAGCCCTTAATTCGGCTATCCAACTAGTCCTAGAGGTTTTCGATAGGGTTCAGGACTGGCAGAACAGTCCATTTGATGAACTTCATTGACACCATACCAAGCCTTGGTTAACCGCGAAACATGACAATTGGCATTGTCGTCCTGAAAGTAACAGGGGTTCAACCCGTAAAACTACCACAACGTGAGAAGCACATTGTCATCCAAAATAGTGCAGTAGTCATCGGCGTTGAGCTTGAATGGGGACCAAGGGTGCCAGTCCATACCAGGAGAAACACCCCCAAACCATAATTACACTTCCGCCGAACTTGACTGTTGGCACAATGCATTCTAGCAGGAGACGTTCTCCAGGCAAACGTCAAACCCAGGCACTCCCATTCGAACGGTAAAGGGTGAACCTTGATTTTTCGATCAAAAGAACCTGTTTCCACTGATCTACGGTCCAATTTCGATATACTTTGTACCACATTAACCGAGCAGCGCGGTTGAACTTTGTGGTCAAAGGCAGCAGCATGACCATAAAAACCAAGCAGATGTGTTTCCATAACTACGGTATTCATTGATTTGGTTTGTTTTGGAGTGCTACGGTCTACTTTTTGCAACACGAGGGCTAATCAGACTGGGACCTACTGCTTAAAGCCGATTCCGAACGGCTACAAACATCCATGCCTCTGTGGGATTCGAACCCACGAACTCCAGTTCCGAAGGTCAGCATCCTAACCATTCGGCCATCGTTCGGCTGCGGTATTCATTGAAATAATACTCCCGTACGCCTGTTGAAACTCTTCGCGGATGAGGGCCATCGGTTGGGTGCGGTTCTTCCGAGTTTCTCTGGACATCACTCGTCGGTCTGTATCACCCAGTTCCGTTTGTCTGCCGACTCGGGGCACATTCCGACAATCACCGCTTACCTTCCACTTCTTAATTACATAGGCCACTGTCGATTTTGGGTACTTCAGATCGCTAGATATGTCCCTTAATGATTGGCCACATTTGTGATACCCGATAATTATACCTTTTCTCGAAATCAGAGAGGTCCGAACTGCGTGGCATCTTGCATGCGACTAATGCCGATGCTGTTTCCTACACCATGTATACCGACGAAGGCCGTGACGTACCTCAGGACCGCAGATATCGTCATTTGCATAGGTGTCCAAATACTTATTGGTAGACAGTTTCGATTCCGTAAACCCCGAACTCAGTTCGTCCAATGCATAATATGTAATTTACCATTTTCTTAATAAATAGTGATACTTTCCGTAGAAAAAAATTGACATTTTCACGAGATTTGTCACCATTTGTCGGATATTGTAAAGAGTTTGTGAAATTCAATTAAATCTTAGGGACATGGAATTCATGACAACTGATACGATAAAGCGAATTTTTTCACATTTTTGGCTCTTTTTACTCAAATATATTCCACAGGTAAGGAATTAAAATAATTTTATAGCTATTTTGTATACCAGAAAATGGATATTTACATTATTATGATTGCTTTCCTTTAACATTCTTAATCAATGCTTATGATATCAGCTAAGTTTTATAGTAAAGTTTAAAAGTTATTTTGTAAATACTAATGACCATATTATACATAAAAGGGTTGTGCATGAAGCGTTTTTTAACCATTACTGCTAGCATCATTTCTGTCGAATATATATTAGTGAATAATTTGAATATATATTACGAAATACTGGAAATAAACGGGATATGAAATTTAAACAACAGTAAATATTACAGTCCATCTTCAGTTAGAGTGAGCTGAAATTTTAAACATTATAAGAAATGATTTATAAAAAAAGAGAAAAAAATCGGGATTGGAGATTTATTTGCTATTTTATGCAAACACAGTAATATAATTTTGCTGAGTTAGATTTTACATAGAGAATATATTGATGTAATAAACACAGACATGGGTAGTGCAGTTGCAGAAATTTCCTGTCATAACAATGTCAAAGTAAAATAAACAATAGCCCGAAAAGCCTGAAAAGATTTACAAAGAATAACACTTATCAAAATATAGGAATACTTGTTCTGTAATGTTATCTGCTCTAAACAAATTTCTCATTTCATGCCCATTCTTGACAAATATTGACAAATAAAAATAAGAATCAACATGTGAATGCAACAGATGATAATAGCCTAATTAAATAAGTCTTTATAGATGGCAAAACAAAACTCATGCTGACATAAAATTTTGAAAAGATAAATGTCTCAAAAATTAATTTTGTACCTTTCGTAGGAAGAGAAATTTTTCATTTAAAAAGTTAAACTCGAAAACCGAAATAAATTTTCCGTAATAAATAAAACATAAATAGTTTCTTTTTCAGTCTGTTTTTATTGAAGATTGCCGAAACTTTTGTTTTTAAGAATTATTATAGCTGATGCATTATTCACATGTTAACTATACAATAACTTTTGGGATAGTTGCTAAAAATTTCCCGCTCTTAAGATAGCGATTTATATTTTATATATACAATCCATATATATATATATATATATATATATATATATATATATATATATATATATATATATATATGTGTGTGTGTGTGTGTGTGTGTGTGTGTGTGTGTGTGCGTGTGTGACATGGTGCAGAGTTAAGGCGAATGGAAAACAGTCTTATTGATAATAATAAGTTTTATTAGCTCATCGTTCTTAAAGAAAGCAACTAGCGATATTTTCATTTTTTCGTCGAAGACACGGGTAGAGTAGTGTTCACAGTTTCATGTCCACGCGTTGACTGACAACTTATCTGTTTGCAAGCTCATCAAATTGTTTCAAAATGCTTCCGCCTGACCGGATTATCCTAAAAGCTTAAGCGAGCGTGGGTCTTTTTCACTTTCAGATAAGATCTCTCAACGCGTGGACATGGAGCGGTCAACACCTATTCTACGCTTAGCTCTGTCACGAATAATGAAAATGTTGCAAGTTGCTTTCCTTAAAAACGATGAGTTAATAAAACTTATTATCAAGAAGACTGTTTTCCAGTCGCCTTAACTGTCTATCACGCCGTTACACACACACACACATGTATATATATATATATATATATATATATATATATATATATATATATATATATATATATATATATATATATATATATATATATATATATATGGGGGGTTGTGTGTAAAATCTGTTAAATATTTAACCTAAATACATCTAATTTATTTTCCCCTGTTTGTATTCTATTTCGTGCTGAACTGTCTGAAACGAACGGTGCAATTGCTTCCGTTTTCCTATGAATAAAATCCTAACTTGCGTCTTATATTTCTTTTACTTTGTGGTTCTCACGGAATCCGTATGATTCGCTGTGACCTCTAACATAGCAAAATCTGGCCCCATCAATAGGCTACAGACATGTTGAATTTCTTATTTACCTGAAATAAAGGGATGTCTTACTCTGCGGAGACAATATTTTTATCCGACTGCTGACAACGGTCTCGTAGGATGTGAAGTGAAGAAACTCCAAGACCATCTAGGAACCGAAAAACAGTTTTGTTGGAAATACATGATTAGAAGTCTTGATTTCACTTCTAAAAATTGCCCACAAGGTTTTTAGTACTGTTGATCAGTAATACATATAATAGTATATTCTCATGCAGATAGTTGTAGAATAGGTAGGAAACTTGAATATCTAGAGAGCGAAGAATTTCCTAACTGAATACTCAACTATTGTTTAACTGAACGGAGAACTTACTAACACACAGTGCTATCTGCTTTTTCATACAATAGTAGTATTCGTGAACTCTGTATCGGTATAGTAAAAAAAGTTCTAATAAATTCTAGAATTAACAGAATTAAATTAAATTAGATTAAACTCTGCAAAGCCCGTTTGGGGATTTGAACTGACAATCTTTTGCACAAAACTCCAAGGATTTACCACATTGGCACAGAGATTTTGACAAAATATTTTTTGAATTAATGTAATTGACTTTACTTCCTTCTCAATGTTCTTTATAATTTATTTTTCCATTTTATTTTCAATTTTATTATAAATTGAAAATAATTATAAATTCAATTCAATAATTCAATATTATAAATTCAATTTTATTTTCAATTTTATTTTTTATTTCCAATTTTATTAGGATTTGTGAAATTTAATATTACATATACATAAATTTATGTATATATAAAATATCATATTTATGTATAATAAGGAAAGGGGTTAAACACATAACTAATAAACTGCATCATTTCAAAACATACTAATTTAAACTTAATATTGTTTTACATGCTATTAGATAAGTAGGCAATAAATTTAAGAAGGAATGGATAACTAAAATTTCTCATTAAGTGTTTAAAATATTCATAATTATTCTCATTCTTTGTTTTATTTTAAAATTCATCTAAATGTAATATTAAATTTTCAATCATATTTCTTCTAGTCAAATTTATAGATGATGTCCAGAAAGTTGAAAGAGATCAACGAGATTGCAATGCATCAGGAACACTTGGAATTCCCTATTATAATATTAAAAAAATCCAGCTGCAAGAACTGATATTTAGTTTCTAAAACGGAAATATGCGATAATAAACAGATTTCAATGACATAATCATTCATTTGCAAAGATTCATTTATATTGGGAAGTGTACGACTAGTTTACCATGTAGGGGGTAAAGAAACTTTTCATATTTGATCAGATTCTGTCGTTTTCAAGATGATCTGTCCCATTAATTTAAAAAAAAAGAATTCTTTATTTCTATAACTGATTACTTCTTTTACATGAAAAGGCTTCATGCATTATATTTTAATCAAAATGTTCAGCTATAATCTTTGTTGTCACAATTACCTAAAAAGTTCTGCTCGTATGTTTACATTTAGTAATACCTAATGTCTATGACTGTGGGGGTTTAAAAAAAAAAGAAATCCTGTCAGAAAACATTTTCCACAGACAAAACTTTGACAGACTTTGTTTATTGTAAAATTCATCACAAGAAATAAGCATTGTCCATCCATACGGACATGTATTTCTTTTTACCTGTTTTTTTTTTCTTTGACGCGAAACTTAATACAAACTCTCATCCATTTTTTTACTTTCCTTTTTTTTTGTTATTCCCTTAAAAGCATTCTGATATCGATTTTTTTTTCTGCTTCTATTTTCTCAGTGATTCGTGATATCCTTTGTGTCTGTGTTTAATATTTTCTCTCCTTTATTTTTTTCTCCTTCCTTTTCGTTTGATAAAAGTCTCCTAAATTAAACTATAATTTTTAATAAAGAGAGATTGACTTTCATCCGAACTTTTCATCCCTTGTCGTGTGTATATTACTTTAGATTCGCTTTTTCTCTCCAGCATTAATGGCAGCTTTGTGTGCACAAGCTTTTTGCCTGGAAGGAAAAATTTTTGTGGGATGGAGGTTCTGAATATTAAAAAACCTGTTTCCTTTATATGTCTTATTTTCTTGGTGCTTTTATAAATACGCAAACGTATTTATAGAACAAAATACTTTTCGTATTAAAGAAAAAGGAAATTTTAAAACAAACTCTGAAAATGGGAAAGAATTTATTGTTCTAAATATAAAAAGTAGTCTTGATTTTCAATGGTAATTTATAAATAAAGAAATGTAATTTGAAAATGTTCCCACAGTCTTAAAATTATGGAAATATTACTGGGTAAATAATAACCCATTTTCTTTATATGTACAACAAAATACTTTTTGTATTAAAAAAATGGAAATTTCAAAGCAATCTCTGATAATGGAAAAAAAAATTATTGTTCTAAATATAAAAAGTAGTCTTGATTTTCAATGGTAATTTATAAATAAAGAAATGTAATTTACAAATGTTCCTACAGTATTGAAATTATATGAATATTACTGGGTAAATATTAACCCGTTTTCTTTATATGTACAACAAATACTTTTCGTATTAAAAAAGAAGGAAATTTTAAAACAAACTCTGAAAATGGGAAATAATTTATTGTTCTAAATATAAAAAGCAGTCTGGATTTTCAATGGTAATTTATAAATAAAGAAATGTATTTTGAAAATGTTCCTACAGTCTTGAAATTAAGGAAATATTACTGGGTAAAAATTAACCAATTTTCTTTATATGTCTTATTTCTATGGCGTTTATGAATACTCAAACGTATGTATTGAACAATATTAAATTCTTAACGCATTAAAAAATAAATTTTGAAGCAAACTCTGAAAAAAAAGAAAAAAATCATTGTTAATTTTCTTTATATGTCTTATTTCTATGGCGTTTATGAATACTCAAACGTATACATTGAACAATATTAAATTCTTAACGCATTAAAAAATAAATTTTGAAGCAAACTCTGAAAAATAAGAAAAAAATCATTCTTTATATGTCTTATTTCTATGGCGTTTATAAATACTCAAAAGTATGTATTGAACAAAATTAAATTCTTAATAAATTAAAAAATAAATTTTGAAGCAAACTCTGAAAAAAGGAAAAAAATCATTGTTAATTTTCTTTATATGTTTTATTTCTATGGCGTTTATAAATACTCAAACGTATGCATTGAACAATATTAAATTCTTAACGCATTAAAAAATAAATTTTGAAGCAAACTCTGAAAAAAAAGAAAAAAAACATTGTTAATTTTCTTTATATGTCTTATTTCTATGGCATTTATAAATACTCAAACTTATATATTGAACAAAATTAAATTTTTAACGCATTAAAAAATAAATTTTAAAGCAAACTCTGAAAAAAAAATTCATTGTTCTTTATAAAAAAAATCGGCTATATTTTAAAGTTGTAAATTATAAAGAATTATGATTGATAAATGATTTTGCAGGCTGAAATTTGGAAAATACTGTTAGGAAAACATGTTAATTTTTTTTTATATACAGACATTTAAAACTGATTATTTTTTTCTAATTTCCGATTTTAAGAAATTATTTATTTAACTGAAGGAAATTAATGTACGTTTTATTTTGAACTAGCATATAGCCCTTCATATGACGGGATAAGTAAAATTTTTAATTTTCTAGAATTGTAAAACACCCTATAAGGCAGGTTAAAAAAATAGTTTGTTTTTTGGCTGAGAATTATCTAGTACACGCTCAAAAATTTGTTTATCCTTACTGACTGCATGTTAGTTGCCAACTTTAATTTATCTTGTCATATTACGTGATAGGATGGAGAACAGAGGTTTTAATATTGACAGTGATTATTTGGAGGTATATATGAATGATATCCAAAATTTGCGAATCGATTGCAAATCGTGTGGTTACGTATAAAAAACAAACACTTATTAGTCCGTGAAATAGACTCCTAGACTATGAAAAGTATTTTTTGTTAATACCGGTGATACAATTTTCATTGCAGCAGAAAATAATCGATGATTAAATTCAAAATTAGCACATATGTACCTAATCTATTATTTAAGACAAATATAAAAGAAAATTATTTAAGTAATATCTAAGTTCAGTGATAAAACGTATGAAAATAATACCGACAATATTTAAATAATTTAAAATAAGAAATGATTATAGGAGATGGTTAAAGGAATGACTTCATAATGTTAGAAAAATGTTACTTTTACCTATTTATTATGTGATAAATTGATAAATTTAATGTTCTGCTTGACAACAGAGCTTGAAATAATGGCATTAAACACTCGAAAAGGGGGACAGGGGTAGATTCCGAAAATTTTCGAACTCGCTTTGAATTTTGCTAACCCTAACTCACCAAAAGTACAATATGGATGCCTCTATCCATTCTAGGTACACCCGCTTCATAATTTCGCGGACAGACGAAAAGACGACAGATACCTTAGGCTATTATTATATAGGGGTTTGGAAAACCAAAAATAATTTTTGGTCAATGAGCACCTTTTTGCTTGGAGCGACCTACATGTCAACGTTGATCTCTAGTTTTACCAGTAATGATCCTAAATTTAAATCAAAAAATACTTTCTGTTACTATATTTATCAAATATGATGATTTGAGGTATTTAAGATAGATATGTGTGTTAAAAAATTAAAAACACATAAAGATGTTTGGGAAAATGGTTTTACAATCATAGCTGGATACAGCTTTACAAACTCTCTTGTCACGAGAAAGTAAAAACCATTTTGAAATCATTTAATGCTCATTTTCTTACCATATTTTACAAAGGAAAAAGATCTTGCTCGTGAATATCGGAAAAAAAAGTTAATAGTGTCTTTAGATATAATTATAAAAGAGATCCCCATGTGTGTGAAAAATTAAAAAAAAATTGCAAAGCACAATGCTTCGCATCATTCCTATCACACTAGTATAGTGTATCTACTATTACCTTTTTAAATATATAAACAATTGATAAATATAACGAAACATTGTCCGTAGAGACAAATCCACTTTCAACGATACAATATTTCTCTTTGCCGCATGACATGCGACGCCGACAGTACGGGCACGAAAATATCGAACATATGACATGCGACGTGGAACAAGAAGTTAAGAGTTTAAACGCATATTTCTATTTTGATCTGCTCTTAAAATATCTGTAACGGGATATTTCTTTTTCTAATCCGAATTTAATGGCCTGAAAATGTGTGGGTTAAGGAAATTTTGGAATAAAAATATTTCTTTTAATATGACGCGTAGCTAAAGCATTATAAATTTAGTTTGTATCTTTAGGGTCATATTTTATTACTGGACTAATTAGGCTGAAACTTCCTGTTTAAAGTAGGCTTGTCTTACCCAGAAGACTGAACGGAATGTTTTAAAAATATATTTTATTCCTGCGGAAATAAAATCAATGAATATAAGGACACTTAATGCAGAATATAAAATAAGATTGCAAATAACATCTAGAGCTATATTTCAATTATTTTTTTTTAAATGCTGACAAATCCTAGCCACTACACACAATGATTATAAGATTTGGAAACCCCAGCAGCACAAATATGCTATTATTTAGATACATAAAGTAACATTTTCAGTACAATGTAAAGTTTTTATACTTATGATATTAAATGCAAAGATTGTATAGTTTTACAAATTCTAACTCGAATATTTCAGTGAAGTTTGTTTTAAACGACTAAAAAATGTCCAGAACTTGTAAAAATGTAAAAATTAAATAAATCGAATTTTGAAAGCTTGAGAGGTATTGTGTTCCTTTAATCTCTAATTTTAAACCTGCACTTCATTTTTCATATTAATGCAGTGAAATTTCCTTAGGGACCTAGACTTGAGTTCCAATATCACATAATTATAGATTAGGTGTTTTTATGTCAGATCATCATATTTTTAAAAGTGTATACATTAAAGCCATCAAATATGTGAGAGCCCTTCCTTTTCACTGGTACATAGCTGTACATTGAGCACAACGTGAGTAGCGCGTATGGTAAAATAAAACTGACTATCTTGTCCGAATAATAAAAGTGTTTTCCCCACGACTGCCTTCAAAAATGGATAATAAAAATGAAAACTATCTTACTTCACCTTCCAGTTTTTTACTATTGATAGTGATTAAAATTTTCGTTTCGTTCCAAAAGTCGACAGGAGTACCCATCTCCGTGGAGAAAACCCAAATGGATTTCTAGTGTCTATGCTTCCAAAGGGGATAATTTTTTAAAAAGTATTTTATTTAAGAATTATTTTTTTAGTGCCTAAAAATCCAATATTCTGAAAAATGAAGGTAAATTTTGAAATTAGAGTTTAATTATTTAACATATACCTTTTTACCACTACAAACATAAAAAGACATATATATATATATATATATATATATATATATATATATATATATATATATAGATAGATAGATAGATAGATATACATATACATATATACATACATATATGCACATATATATACACATATATATATACATACATATATACATATATATATATACATATATACATATATACATATATATATATATATATATATATATATATATATATATATATATATATATATATATATATATATATATATACATACATATATATATATATATATATATATATATATATATATATATATATATATATATATATATATATATATATATATATATATATATATATATATATATATACATACATCAATATATATCAGTAGTTGTGATCCTTTAGGACCTTTTAAAGACGTCTAAAAAATGATTTTTCTTCTTTGCTTCAAAAACGAGTGCATATTTATCTGTTAGGAAATACGCCAATACATTGTGATGGGAGAAGAAAAGCTCAGCATCCTTTAATTATCTAGCCTTTCTTCCGGTCGTCTTCTACCGATTACCCACTTGCCGGATATTGTCCACTTGTAGGAGGTGGACACTCTACACTCGACGACTTTTTCTAAATTGTTCCTTTTGCTCCACAACATTCTTTTTTTTCCCTACCTATTGAGAAACAATACAATCCTTAGGTTTTATGTTATATATATATATATATATATATATATATATATATATATATATATATATATATAACATTATTGCAACTTTTAGAAATTTAAAAGAATGCCTATATACCAAACTAGTCATGACGCATTGCCTCTTCTGTGTATATAATGTAAATAGTATGATATGATAATTATTTATGAAATAAACAATACATCAAAACACCAGATACATACTTGTAAAAAATTCTACTTGATAAAATAATATTTTAAATAAATGAGTTTATAAATTTTAAATCCTAGTTTAATAATTTGCTGCAGTAAATAATAATTGTAATATCTAGTCCCTACCCGAAAAATGTTTCTAACCATGGATTTCTAGTAATCCAATAATATTGCATAATTTTTATTGAAATAGAGGCTCTTTTTAATGAAGACGATGCTCAAAATGACATGTATATCATCTCATACAATAATAATATATTTTGAATATTTTACGCAAAAACTACACTTCGACTTTAATTGAGAATATTTCAGATTCCCATTAATATATCACTGTTTTACATTCTGCAACAGCGATCGGTTCCATTGACAAAAGTTCAACCTGTGCCTTTTTTTGTTACTCTTCGTCTTATATTTCGCTAAGTTGGGCCGAACGATAGCCAATTGGTTAGGGCGCTGGCCTTCGGAACCGGAGATTGTGGGTTCGAATCCCACTATTGCGTGGTTGTTCGTAGTCATTCGGAATTGGCTTTAAGCAGTAGGTCTCGGTCGATCGCTACGGACTACTTTTTGCAACACGATGCCCTCGTGTTGCAAAAAGTAGTCCGTAGCGATCGAAACCTTCACCAATATAGACTGACCCAAAATGGTCATTAAGCATTATAAAACATTTTGTTTAAATTTAATACTGTTGATTTATTTATAAAATACACTGTAAAGTACATATTTTCGCAAACTGTAGTAAAGTGTATTTATCAGTATAGTAGTAGTGAAGTTGTAAATGTAGCAAATATGATTTTACTTTTTGTGTCTGAATGTATTTTATCCTGCCCTTTTTCCTAAATTAATCTATGTTTTCAATAATATTTTCTTTTTGACACACCCTATTGAGCGTTATCACGCTCCCCCCCCTAAAAAGTCAAGCCCCGCAGAATGAGAATAATAATGTAGTTTAAATATAACAGAGAAATTTTGAAGCACTAGGTAAAGTACGGCATTTTTCAATTATACTTAATCTTTATGGAATTAATGCATAGAATGTATATCTAATAGTTACATTTCCTTGTCAAAAAATTGTAAACTTGATTTTGTGTAAACGATAAAGATTAATGATTTTGTGAATATTTCAACCATTCAAGGTGACATACAGATATTAAAATGCCACATTTTTCTAAATTGCATAAATAGTGCAAATTATTTTGCGTTGAAAAGATTATAATTCCTCTGAGATAACTTCGAATTTTTTTTCCAGAATGAAAATTGCCTCAGTAATTCCTTTGAGTAATTAGATAATTAGTAATTTAAAGAACTAATCTTTTTTTTCGAATTAGACTATGCTAGGCAAAAAAAAATCTTTCCGTATACAATTTTGCGGTTTTTTCCGTGCAAAAAAAATATTCATTAAAGCTGTAAAATAATTTCAAGTAATCCGCGATAATTTTGACGTAAAAAAGGGGGATTTATCTCAGTATTTTTTTTTCTAGAATAAAAAATAATTCTCCCTCAAAATCTATAATTAAGGGGCAAATTATGATTATTTGTGAAGAAAGGTGATGTATAAGTTTCATTAAAATTGAACATGAGTAGATATATTTAAGGTATTGCAGTCTTAATTGTTTCACACCAACAAACATTTAGTTATTCAGAAATAAATAAATTTAGCGATTTAAACAGTGCTCATCATATATGTTTTTCGATTTAAGAGTTCTCACTAAGTTCACATTTTTTATTAGAGTTATTAAGGAGTTATTGGAGTTAAATTAGAGACTAGTGAGAAATTAACACCAATACTCTGATAGGTATCAAATCAACACCAAGGCAGGTAAATTACTTTGTAAAATTCACACACACACACACACATCAGACCAGTTAGCGGACCATTAGAGGTCCCAATTTCCATATATGCACAGGACTTATAAACCAGTCCCTAGGGAATAATAGACCTAATCTCGGCTTTATATGCTTATTTGGTGTTATCCCTAATACACGTGTGGTCATCTCTGTGTAGTTTTGCTATTCCGACCACGATGATAGAAACAGTGGCACACGTGGCTCAATATCATGATGTCATCTTTATCAGAGATGGTAGGAGCTAGTTGTTTTCCATAAAGATTTTAGAAATTTACTTTTTATCTTCAAGTAATTTATTCTTTCTTGCAGTGCCCTACTAATTATTCCTTTTATCTTTTAGCTGTTTATTTTTCCGATCGTTGTTATTTTTATGCTTACTGTTAGAAATCTCTGGATTAGGTCAGTCCATAGAATCCAGATGCACCAGATTGATTAATTTTTTGCAGTTCTTTTTTAACAGCCGATAGCCCTACACAGGCCATCCTACGATGCCTAAGAGAAAATGATGCAACTGGATTCTATGGGCCGAGCCCTCTAATCCAGAGATTTCCAGCAGTAAGCAAAAAACGGACAAGGAGAGGAAAATAAACAGCTAAAAGCAGAAAGAAAGAGATAGTAGAGTGGATTTGTGAGTTCATAACACAAAAATCTAAATAGTAGAAAGTTTAGGGTTAGAAAAAATCAAAATATTTTTATGGTCATGAACATTGGTACTCTGTGACAACGAGTGGCGGAATAAGATATTTTGTGAAACCAAGCGATTCAGTTGGCCACGGAAGGACCAATCAAGCTACAGTGATTCGACCAATGAAATTTCTGGGTCTATACAGATGCAAAATAAATACGATTGCTTGATATATGTCCAAATTTATATTAATTTTAAGATTTTTTCTTACATTTTTGTATTATTATATATTTTTTTGGTTAGTTTTTATGATTTTTTACATGACAGAATACAAGGACATCTGAATGCCATGAACACTAATATCAATCTCAAATTTATCAAAAACAGTACAGTTAAAGATAATCAAATTGGAGGTAGCTCATGAATAGAATGAGCATGATGCAGGTTATATTGTAAAAGTGATAATAGCTATCAAAATGAAATATAATCACTATAGTATAAATACGCCATCGTTGAGAATCAGTATGACAATGTCAAATTTAGTAAATTATGTTTTATGAAATATGCAAACACAAATCCTTTATGTTATTAATTCTTTTTATCCCGAATGACACCCACGAGTTCATCAAGACTTACTATGTTAAATAATGCTTAAAATATTTTTTGCTTGATAAGTCAGAATTAAACTATCATATTGAATCCCTATTCCTTAGCATCTGAAGTTTGATAAAGTTATTTTATGCAAGGTTTTATTAACTCACTAGACAGTGTTTCACAGTTATATCAGAACATAATTTTGTTACTCGAATATTTCTAGAAACAAATGTGCCGCTTAAAGATTTCGAATTCCGTAGTTTCAGTTATAACTATTTAAAAAGAAACCTTCCTTGATAAATTGATAGGAGTTTGCTTAAGTGTCAATATTCCGGAATGTGCATACTTATCAGCATACTAAAATCATTAATTCAGTAAGGCAATTTTATAAATTCTAGTCAACATTCCTTGAATAGTGACAAGCAATACCTCATGCAAATCATGAAAATTAATTTTTCGTGACGTTTCGTTTGTGTTGGATGAACAGAATTTATTTAAATATAGTGCTTGTTTCAATTGTTTCCGTTAATATAAACAACTAAGGCACTGGCTTTGTCCGAGAATATATGTGTACATGCACATAGAAGTAATATATATTTCTTACATTCAGAGAAAATGTTTATTTTAGGTAATTAAATAAATATAGAAATAACATTGTTGTGTTGCCATTTGTCGTTGACCTGAAATGTCAGTCTATTAAGGTATCTGTCTACGTTGTAAACGCCATTTTTTGCCAAAAATCATAATTTTATTTTATTTCTCTATTGTAAAATTTCAACTTTTAGGTTTCTAAATCTGTTTTTGTTTTGTCTCTTACCGCCTTCTAAAGAAAAGTTACAGCTTATTAAACGTCAATGACAACTGTCAAAACAAAAAGGAAGTAGCGATTTCGGAACCGGGAGTTGTGAATTTAAAGCCTTTTAAAGAGCATTTTTTGAACAAAACTTTTTAAATTTTCATGAAGATTAGTTTAAATATTTTTCCAGTATTTTTAATAATTAGCAACTTGGCAATTAGAAAGTTTTGAAGCAAGAAAGTGTGGGGAATTTTAAACATGTATTTAAATTTTTTAATAGTTAAAGTTGCTTTCATAAACTTCAAATGCGTTTTTCTTAGAACGGTATTTTTAATAAAATACTTAAACTTGAAATGTCATTTCTCCAAAAGTTCTTACAATATTTTGTTGAAAATATTATTATGAATGCTTTTGATAGTATCTACTAGTGAATGGCATAGAAGCTTTAAATTTGGATAATTTTTAATGATGTTACTCTCATATATAGATATAAAGGTAATGAAAATTCGTTAAAAATTCAATGTGTATGATTTTGAAAGACCAAAATTTTTTACCAAATGTAAATTGAGCAAAGATTTTAGGTGATTCACTAGTCCAGTGTATAAGAAATGTGTTGCATCAAAAAATATTGAAATAATTTAATTTATTAAAAAATTAGACCTTTTGAAAAAACCCGAATTTTTTTACTAAATTTTCTTCATTAATTAGAAATTTTATAAAAAAACTTCTCCAGGAATAAATTATTTAAGTGCAATTCTCTATGATAATATAAAAAATAAATCTAAAATTGTAAAAACATGAACTAGTTTCTACGTTTAAAGAAAAAAGTTCTCCGAACGTAGACGGATACCTTAAGATAAGATATAACATGACAGGTTCGGGTTCGTAGATTTTAATGCAAGTAGTATTATTTTTCTTATTTATTTTCAATGAATAAATTTGTAGATTTATATGGATTTATATAAATAACGAACATCCAAACGCACAGGCATCCAAGTAAATAAGGCCGCACAAGGGTTCAAGCAGTAGGGGGTTGATTTTCGATACTGAAATCCTCGAGTTTGATTCTCTCTGGTGTCATGGATGTTCGTAGCATTCGATTTTGACGTATATTCAAGCTTAATGAGAACTCGTTATGAAAGAAACTGATTGTAGTGCAGTAAACTAAACTCAGCTTAAATAGACTTTTAAAGATAAAATTAACCTTAGCGTTTTAAACCAAATTCCGGTAGATAGATGCGATAAATTTTAGTCGTAAGAAGCAACCTGAAATAATTTTTGGAGCAGGAGAGAAAAACAACTATCTGCTTATGTACTATACTTTATTTATTTATTTATTTATTGTAAGAATTGCTACAACTAATACAGTATATATCTTCTTGAACCATAAATATTCAAGGTAATTTAGGTTAAATTAATCTACCGATGATTTTTGATTAATAGATGGTAAATCATAATAATCGAATTCTGCATAAATCTTAATTTTTATAGTTCTTCATCGGCTGAGGATTCTCCCCGTGATTGGCCGCCTAATAATAGGTTTCCTTTGGTCCATCCTTCCTCTGACCGATGGTCTTTTCTGCAAACACTCGACCTTAAGACAGCAAATATATTTCCCGAATCGCCTCCTTCCCTTTTTCAGAGTTCTTCGCTCCACTGCGCCCGCCTCACTGGCGACTATATTAATTGCCCTTCTGCGCCTCACCAACAAAATATTTTCGATGGTGTCTGAAAGGGGGAAAATCGGATAGGTTTATAGATTAAGGGGTCTCGAGAGTTTAAAACGTCAAAAAAATCGACAAAAATTTTATGAAGATTAATTCTTTTAGAATTAATTCAAAATATATTTAAAAAATAAAAAATACTTTTAAATATTCCTCTTGAGGGGTTAGTCATAGAGTACATTAACAGTGCCTTTTATGGGATGATTAATTTTACTGGCTTTTACCTCAAATCTATGATTTTCACAATCCTCCTTAAAATTAAAAATTTCATAAATAATTTCATAATTCAAAATTTCCATTGATGAATATATAGTATAATAACCAAGCCACCAACAGAAGATTGTCTCCGCCCACTTCAAAAGCTGATTTTAGCTGGGCGTAATAGAGTGAACAAGTACAGTAGTCTTCAAATTGTGTACCACGGAACATTGGGGTGCAGAGGGTAATTTTAAAAATGTATACAAATACAACACAGACTTTAGCTATATACTACATACACAATCTACAAAATATTATGTTGACCTTCATAAAACAAGCTCTTGTTTGGCTATCATTTTATCTTGGCTGTGCTGTAACATTGAGCTTAAGCCTGTGCTAGTAGCTTCTGCTATCAGTACAGTAATAAAAGGGTGTTTTACTTTTCCAGAAATGCTAATATAGTATATATTGCTTCAACCCTGCATCTCAACGATGTAAAAAATATACATGTGACAAATTTGAAGAAGATAATATTTTGAAGTTTCGACTCATTGTCATTTTTCACTTTTATCTCTAACTAGCGAAGTTTCTAACATTAAATTGCTTTGTATTACGGGGTTCTCGTGTATTTCTGTCATTTATTGAAAGTAATCCAACTTCAAAATAGAAACCAAAGAAGGAGTTTGGCTGCTAGAAATGGTAAGGGTTTAGGAGTTAGGCACCACCACAAGTAAATGAAAAAATTCTTGTAGATGCTGTTAAAACTAACGGTACTAAGCTATAGGACGTGTGAGGAAAAGGAAATAATGTAAAGTTTTAGAAGAAAATCTGTGCTGATATACAGAATCTGTGTAAAGATAACCAAAATATGGGTAAAGAGAAATCAAGAAACACGGACAAACAAATGTTGAAACGGTAAAAATAATAAACATGACTAGTTATTAAAGCCAGTATCTTTTAATAACCTTAAAAATCTTTAAATATTAAAAAATAAGAGTAAAAAAGTGATTTTCCTGATGGACATTGAAATCTTACATAGAAGAGGAATCCATCTTGAATGAGTATTTTCAGAGATGCTTAGCCGTCTTTTAATCAATCACGAAATAGCTTTTAAGTACTCAAATAATAAGTTCTTTTAGTAGATACCGAGGATTTGTGGGCACATTTTGTAAATTTTTAATAGAGGGAGATCAAATTTGATGCACTATTAGTAGGACCGGAAAAGGTTAAATATTTTTGCTTGCTTAACACTCATTGCTCTTGCCCTCTGGCGATTCAGAATGGTGAAACCTTGCACGCCATTGATGGTGTAAGATAATAATGAATAATGTTTTGTATCAAATCAAATATGCTCCATTTTTAAGGTGCATTAAATTAGAAATCGTCACACTCCTTACGATCTGCAAATTGAAATTTCAGTTGTCATTTTTTACCAATATTTCTTTCAGTAATTCATCTTTTTCAATCAAAAATACCATTTTAGTAGTAGTACAGAACAAATTTAGTTACTATATATTGCTATTTTATTACTGCTGAAACAAGTATATAACAAGATGGGGGATAGCATTAATAAATATATTTGAATTTTTTTATCAAGTTAAAATAGATATTTTAAAATTTCCAGGCAAGGTCGAGGTGAAGAGAGCTTTAAAATTATATCCTACTCTATATCACACTCAAAAGATTTTTTACCGTATCTATATACTAATTGCTGTTTATCTACGCATTACTCAAAAATAATACATAAGCTTTTTATAAAAGCATAAGAAACTCTATTTATTAATTATATAAATAAGATATATATTTAGGGTCTTTTGCTTTGTTACATATTAACAGAAATGAGAATAAATGTAATAAAAAATATTGCATTATATCCTTAAGTGTTTCCTTACTGGACCTGTAATAAACAGAATATATTCTAAAACCTGCACTAAAAGAACTAACACCTAATTCCTGGAAATACACTGTTTATCCCCCACAGGCTTAATATAATCCTCCTTATTCTTCTCATCCAAAGAGAACGATCCAAACATTCCATTTTTTCCCCTATACACTGGAGAACAATTAATATACAATGGCGAATGATGAGGA
Source organism: Pardosa pseudoannulata (assembly GCA_032207245.1). Classification (NCBI taxonomy): domain Eukaryota; kingdom Metazoa; phylum Arthropoda; class Arachnida; order Araneae; family Lycosidae; genus Pardosa; species Pardosa pseudoannulata. The sequence continues at coordinate 2,678,153 of CM063506.1, forward strand.
GGTAGTGAACCTTACAAAACCCCGTATACCCTTATAAGTAGATATTCTTCATAAAAACCTTTTATTTTTTGGCTTACACTAGCCAAGACTTTTTTCTCATGGAGACTAAATGAAGCAATGGTAGAATATTTACTTATGAAAGCATAACATTTTTACGACTACACTTTTGAAGACTTAGTAGAACACTTTAAGGAGAAAAGAACAATTCAAAAAGTTAAATGCATTATTATTTTTTTATTCGAACTGAAGTTTATTGAAGAGACTGTTATTTAGTTGTAATCACAAAAGAAAAATATACATTATATAAATATATCACATATAGGTATATATAGGTTCATGAACAACGATAAATTTAAATATAAAAGTTGCTTCAAATAGAAAGTGGAAAGAGCTGTTGTTATTGAGAACTTTCTTTTCAGTATAAAATATTGTTAGGTAGATAGATAGCTTCAAATAGCCTTTCCAAACTTCCTCCATACATCAGAAGCATTTAGTTCAGTCTTTAACTCATCAAACATATTTTGGTCATTTTTTGATTATTTTTGAGATTTCAGAGTTTGAGACCAGGTATCCATTCTGATTTTTTACGTCAGTCCTTCTATCTTACATACTTTGTAGCAAAATAAACCCAATTTCATTTTAAGAATCAAACAATTCTTTCTTGGGTTTGTTCTGAAGAAGTAATATGTTATGAGACTGCATTTCAGTAATAACGTTTATTTAATTTTGTATCTTAATCACATTACCTTTCCTTTCCATTTTTATGTTATTACATTACAATGTATCATATATTCAAAGAAAAGCATATTAAATATGAATTCTTTATTCTGCATAGTTTACAGCTTAAAAACCGTTATCCAATCACGACTTTAAACTTCCATCCAGGATTATTCAGACTTGTTGAATTTATAGGCTTCTTCCAATATCCTTGAACCGACTACCTTGCAGTGTTGAGAGAGCTGCATCCAACCACACATCATTAAATATTGGTTAAAGAATCGGGTTAAAGGTTATTGGTTAATATTTGGTGATTCATTAAAAAGAAATATTGAATCCTCTTTTCGCGAAATACACCGTTAATCTTCTTTGGTTACTTATAAAATAAAAGTGAAAATTTATATTAATAAAAATAAATTTTTACCTTGTTATTTGTATAACGATTTTCTACATTATACAGATATCAACACTTTTCCGACAGGATCTTGTAAAGTAAACTTGAAGGAATCCCTTAAGAGCCTTAAATGATCATAGAAGGGCAAAAATTAAAAATTAGCCCTAGAATGATACCTTTACGTATTTCCCACATATTGAAATAAAAATAATTAACTTTTGAAAGCTGAAAATAACTTTACTATATTATCATAAAACAGTTTTCTACAGTATACAGAAATCAACACTTTTCCAACACGATTTGTGAAGTAAACTCGAAGAAACCCCTTAAAAGTCTTAGATGGTTGTGGAAGGGCAAAAACTGAAAATTAACCATAGACTGATAGCTTTAAGTCTTTTCCACATATTGATATTAAAATAATTAACTGTTGAAAGCTGAAAATAACTTTAATATAAAATAATTCAATATTAAAATGAAATTAAGTGTACTACTGACCTTCCCTATCTTTAAAATAAATTTTTAGAAAGCTGGCATGCAGACGTAACATTAGTATACAACATTCGTCAAAATCAAAATAGTGGTCTGGGGTTAAACAAGCACTATCCATTTAGATGATAAATTTTATACGTATATTAAAAGTTTACTTTCTTATGAATGGTGTTTCATAAATAAGTAGTAGTTAAAGGGAGAAAACTCAAGCGTTAACAAAATGTTTTGTTCCACATCTTCGATATACATGACACATCAACTTTCCAGTCTTCCTTACCAACTGTTAACGAGAACTCATTTCAATTGGTAGCCGGGTATGAGACCTAGATGTTCCACGTGTGTCACTGGCTATAAAAGTTTGAAGGAAAATTATTAAAAACTATTTTTATTGCAGAAAATTCAATATTTTTTTCTCAAAAATATTCTTAAAATATCTGCTAACAAATCATCGTCCAAACACCTATGTGAAAGAGAATTAATAATCAGTAACCCCAGTGTTCTCTTCATAGTGTCAAGAGAGAAAAATATGCAAAATCGCTGTTTCCTAATCGTCCCCGTGTGTGTCTGGTGTAAAAACACAAAACCAATAAGCACTGGACTTCTGCCAGCAGCGGATCACTTGGTTTGATGGTCTACCAACCAGCTTCACTCCCAAGCGGGTGTAACTTGTTAACATTTGGCGGTGACAAGGCTTTTCCTTTGGTGATTAATATTTTCTCAAATTTGTGCAAAGCTTTAATTAACTCCATTATTCGAAAGTCGGAGCCATTTCTATACAAATATGTTCTACATGGCTCATTTTACGACATAACCGTAACACGGAGGATTTCGTTAATTAAACGGCTATTTGCAAATATTCAATTGGGTATCAAAACAGAGCGATGTGCATTCAAAACAGAATTATTTTCGGTTAAGTGAGCGCGACGGGGGGAAAGGAGAGCCTATTTAGCGATGAAAAATCGCAGGCCCCTTTGGCACAGGCCGGCAAGCCGAGAGACAACCAGTTTGAGAATTTCCCTTAAATGGTGTATTCCATTAAATAAGACCATGAAGATGGAGGTTGGGGTGTGATTTACTCAGAATTCTGGGAACTGCGAGAGGTTAAGTAACTGTGTTGCTCGATCCTGAGTAATGCACCGTTTATAGGTATCTCATTTATACGACCTTTACACTTATACGAAGTTTTATTACAGTTCTGAAGCTTCCATAACCATTTTAATGATGAATGTTTCGTTTATATGAGACAAAGCTTTCTTCGAATGTCATTTTTCCATTTAATAAAGGAAATTTTCCTTCCTTTATTTGGTTTGGGACGCTTCGGTCTACATTTTTGCTAGATGAGGATTAATAAAACCGTTGCCTACTGCTTCAAACTGATTTCGAAAGCTTATGAACACCTGTGAATCAGTTGGATTCAAACCCACGAACTACGGTATCGCTTTCGATAACCGTAGTTCATGGTGAAATAAACATTTAACGCATTCAGCCATTGAGGAATTTTTCCTTTGAAGAATTCCGCCAAATGGTGAGAAGATGTTTATTTATTAAGTTGTGCTCCATTAAATTGTTCTAAAATTTTATTTGTGGAGTTTTATGTTTAACTGGTGAGTGGTATGCTGGGCAATGCATCAACCATGAGTATGAAAAACAGATAATTCAAGGCAGTCGTAGAAAATGGTGGTAGCTGTGGTATTTGAGTCAAACATAACTCCACAAATAAAATTTTAAAACACTTTAATGATGCACAACTTAATAAATTCACATCGGCCCATCAACAAGCGAGCAACAACTTACGGACACAATACATTATGCGAGATTAGTAGAAGTAGTAGTTCTTTTTAGTCCAATACTTCTATTAGCAATAGTTAGTTACAGTCTAAGGGAAGTGGTATTTCTTTACAGCATGTCTAAAAAGGGAATTTCCTAATTATGCCCGAAATAAGAAAATAATAGTAAAATATTTTTAACCTTTTCAGAGAGGCTGGGACAGCATGCGTTACACAAATGCATTAGTTCTACAGAGAGCCCCTTTGAAAAAGTTAAGAGATTTTTCTGCTGTCATGGGCAACCACAGTACTGTCAAGTAACGCTTTATAATAAATAAGGCTATTCGTATTGATTTAAGTAGAATGAATAAATATATGTGCAAGTTTTGAAACATCATGTATCACCCCAAATGATAAAATTATAAATTTATTTTTTTAATATGGGATCATTTGTATGTTAAGCATTCGCCCGTAGATACTGTGGAATTTGTTGCTCAGTTTGTTAAAGACGCACTCGATAAGCGGCCAACATTGCTTCCTAGGGATAACATAAACAAAGTGGGTCCTCCTAATATTAAAGTAGGGACCAAAGAGAAAACCCCTATTTTTGCTCTGCTACCCCCAGATCTATCGTTTGTGAACGTGGCGGACACTGCAACTACTTACCTATTTTAAGTGCCCCAGGCATCATTCATGAATATGACAGATCTTTGGCCAGCTCGAGCCCCGAACGCGCAACACTGAATTCTTTCCTTTGCTGACTGAGATACCGTATCTCAAATTTTAATAATAGCAGAGACTCACAAATTTGGGAAAACATAATAGAATTTCCCTGTACCTTCTCTAAATAAGAAAAATCCTTCTCAGAAAACAAATAATTTACAACCTATTTTTAACCATCCCTCAAAAGGTACGCTATCATTAATCGGTTAATCATAGAATTCCACCTGTGTGTGGGGGGGGGGAATAGTATCGTACAGATAAAACTACACTATTCGCTAAAAATAAGATTTGTTTTTTTTTAATTAAAATTACTTGAAATTTTATTGTATTTTTCATTTTAATCGTATTAATATTTTTTTTATTTTAATAAACTAAATATAACTTATCTATTTCTTTCAAAATCTATTTTTTCCAAATTTCAGAGAGCTTTAATTCCATATACTTGTTACTCCTAATGGTTTAAAAAATATTCAATTTAGTTGTGAATTCATGACTTATCCATTTTCAATTATTTTAAATAAGAAATCAAAACATTCTGAGACAAACAGTTGATTATTTTTTTTCGTATGAGTAAAACTATTTATTATTTCAGTTGTGAGCAACAATGGGTAGATCCATTTAAGCGGCCGAATATCCCCTGCCAATTTTTTTGTCATTTCTTTCAGAGGTACACCGATTTTTTTAGACAAATACATGGATGGTTGGATTACAAACTGTTCTTTTCAATAGAAGATTTCTTGAACACACCACTTCTAAAATGTCTGTCTGGAAACTAAACCTTCATTTTATAGATCAAAATGACTCTGACAGATAGAATTTCTCTTCATGAGAAGAAAACCATATGGGGGGGAAAAACTCCATACGGTATACCTTTTTTGGAAGTCTTCTTACTGTATTATTTATAATACTTTTAGGAGAATACTAAATTTTCGCATTCAACTGATACTACCATTTCGCATTTGAAAATCTAAACATAGGCGTCTGAAGTTGCTAGGCAACCGAGAATTCAAAACACTGGTTCGGGTTTTGTTGTTCAGCCGGTGTAAAATCATAAAAATTGTGAATTTAATTTCGCCGAGAAGTACTTAAAAGTATTTCGCTAAGACGGTGGCTGCTTTAATAGTATCTCATTTGCAATAAAATTCGCCTAAAATGTGCGTGTGTGTGAATTCCTTTTGTAGATGAAGCACAGTCTGCATTAAATGCGGTATTAAAATATTTTATGGAAAGGTATAATTATATTTAAGCGAACGTTTCCGTAGGAAAGTTATGTGTTGCCTCTGTCATAACCGGGTATTATTTTACGAAGCATACGTTTTGTAAAATTCTTTTCTCGGATTGCATTTTAATAGGATGCTAAAGCCATTGAAATCGAGTTTAGTTGTTGTATTAGGATTAACGCATTAACGCCTGACGTCCTTATTTGAGGACAGTTAAAAATAGTTTTATGTACTGTTAAAACGATTTTTCTTTTAGCGAATGTAGACTGTAGACCTCTAAACAATCCCCGAAATATTCAAATATCCACTATTTTGTATAGCTGTGTCTTTTGGATCGGTATTTTGACTTGAGTCTCGTACATAAATTTACGTTTTCAACTGATACATTGGCTGAAGAGATACGAGGTAACTTTTACGGCAAAGAAAACAATCTCTTAACCGAAGGTTAGCATGATCAAAGTTCAAGCGGGCCAAAGATCCCAGTCATTTATGGCTGCTGGATTACGTGAAATAGGTTCGTGGTCGCAATGTCCTCCAAGTTCCCAAACGATACCTCTGGTGGCACAAGTCCAAGCCTGGTAGTCTTCTGCTTGGTGTCTGCTTAATCACTAAGGGTTGATCTCACCAAAGTCGTTTCACGGTAATCGTAATTAACCCAAGGTGCTAACCAATGGTGGGACTCAATTCTCCGTTTAAACAGATAAATCACTGTTAGCCGTTAAACGACTTGGGTGAGACCAGTTCTTAGCCGGCTACTAAATCTCTTTAAGAGGGTCTACTTGAGCAAAATCATTTTTTCACCCTAGCAATGTTCATCAACCGAAATCACACCCTTTCTTGAGATTCTTCAGCCCTCGTGGTTTCTCGCTCAAGTTAAGTTGAATATTATCTAAGTCACGGACGAGTTGCATATTGCGACATGGTCTATTGGACCTGGTGTACGCTTTCCTGCACCGGGAATGAGTAACTAAAATAACACTGGTGAAATTATGAAAAATATCTACAGTGGGGGGTAGAAAACATTCGTACAGGTTTAATTGGGCAATAAAACACTAACTTTTCAGGGGCATACTAAAGATTTTTTTCCATGATTTCCATCATTGTACATATTTTCTCCTCTTTTTTCCGCTGAAGACACTCCTTTTTACGTCCACTGCTTGCCATCTTTCTTTTGCGCTTGTGCGACAGTATTATGCAAACTTATATGTTGATGATGATCTAGGACGTCGATCTATTTTTATATGGTATTTGCTACTCAATCCGGCTTTTAAAGATAGATCGTTTCAGAAGCAGCGATTGTATTATCTATTTTTCGTAACATATATTTTGTAAAATTCTAATTTGGGATTTCTTTTTTTGAATATAGTTCAGTATCATGAAGCTATTGTTATCAAGCAATGTAAAATAACTTTAACGATTTCGGCTGTAAATCTGCAAAATTCAACTGACAGACATCGAATTGTAAACATCATGTTAGATGTCCTATATTTGCAGTTAAGATTCTGTCACAAAAGCAAATTAAGGGACACAAAATAAATCTTAGAAAAACTTTTGAAAAATCAGAAAAAATTGTTTCTAAATGCATGATTATATTATTATAAACCATTTATTTTCTTATTTGCATATGAATTTTTGTGAATATTTCATAAATTTTTTATATTTGGAATTTAACATTTTCTTTTCAAAATTCAAATTTTTTTCATAAGTTTTTTTTCTTATAGAAATATTTATATTACAATCTAATGCCTTTTTCAAAAATTAAATGGTTGTCAGTGAGGTTAAAGCAGATAAATAAATTTATGACATATTGATGAACTTTTTGTAATATATTAAATTTTTTATAATATTTGATGCCAATATTTGAAAATTTCTTGAAAATTATTTATTATTGAACACAAGAATAACACTATTAAGAAATTTTTTTTAATTTGTTAGCCTTTTTGCAAATTGAGTTTTTAACCAATTGAAAAACGCATAATAGAGCAAATTAAAAATTTAATTTACGTAAGATACGTAATAAGGAAGATTTAATATCATTTGGAGACTTTTATGAGATCACTAAGAAAAGTGCTCTATTAATTTCTTATATCTTTGGCATCAATTTACGAAATTGTGGCCAAAATTAGAAAAACTGCTTTTCACATTAATGCTATTATATTAGAAGTCATAATACCTGCAGTTTTCTTTCTTGTTCAAATGTATATGAGATATTAGTTGTCTAAATCAATTCTATAAACTTTTTTATATTCGGATATTTAAACCATCATCCATCTATAAGCACTGTTAAAATGTAAAATTAAATTATTTTCATAGCGAAATTTTCCCTTTTCTTTTAGACCAATATTCTGTATGCAAATTGTGTTTAGGTCGTCATTTTTAAAATTTAAAGCTTTTTCAAAATATATAAATTATATACATACTTTCAGTCGTATTTACCCCTACAATTTATTGCAATATATTCTTCTTTCAGTAATTATTGTCATCAATATCTCTGCAACAGAAAACACTGTTATTAAAAGAAGAAGCCTTTTGGTCAGCTGTCACCATTGTTTATACCTTTGCAATAGCAAACCGAACATCTTTCTGTTCGAGAACTGAACACAGACGATAATGAAAAAGTAAGAGTAAACCATCTATTAAAAGCCTGTTCTTTTCTAACGATATGGATTCTCTTTGTGTATATTACAATCAGTAGTTTTATTTATATTAGATTTTTTTTTATATGGTGGAACAAACTACAGCAGTTCTAACTCTATAAATCTTTTGTCACTATATACTGATTTGATTTATTAAAAAAAATATCTTTTACCTCAGAAATTTGCTTTTTTTATTTTAATTCTGTGCAGAGTTTAATTAAAAAATTTTTTTTAAATTACTCCTTTTATTAAGATTTTTTTAAAAAATTATTTTTTTTATTACACATGTTCAAATTTCACTCTACATATATTTTTTCTCTCAAATCTTTCTCCTCTAATACATCAAAAAAAAATTAAAAATACGAATGTTCAGTGCGATACCCTAAAATTGCAATACTCGGCATTTTTTACTTATTGTCATAATTATTGAAACATCTGTTATCGTCCCACTTCCGGTTATAAATAGAATATAAAAGACATAAATTGTTTATACCTTTCAATACACAACACGTCAACTCGAAGAACTGAAACAGACGATTAAAAGTAAAAGTAAACCATCTAAAAATATTCTTTTAAAGTGAGTGTTCTTTGTGTGAGGGGTTTTCACAAATTCATCCAAATATTTAAGTGGTGTCATTATGGATAGCATCTGAGTTGTCGAGAACGAAATACGTCGTAAATAGAATTCTGTCAGAACATATATAGTACAGGACGTTGATTTTGGGAATCTCAGAGAAACAGTAATATCTCAAATTTACCACAGAAAGTTGCTTTATTTATTTTTAGGACATACTGTAGCAGAATTTAATTAAATCTCACAATCCTTTCACCTGTGCTGAAACTTACAGATTTTAATTTCAAAATTACAATCTTTTAATTTAAAAATAATTTTTAGGTATAAAAAATTTGGATTTTTATTATTATATATGTCAAATTTCACTGTACATATTATTTTGCCTCTTAGATCTTTAACTAAACGAAGTATCTAGCTTTGCCTGATCATGTATTTACCCGCTCCCCACACACGTGTGTAGGGAGAGGGGATTGCCAACTGGTTCCAGGATAGTTCCAGTAGTTAAGTCCAAAATGTATAACTAAAGGTGCAAATCCAGGACAACATATGAATTGAACTGTACATTATTTTAAAGAGATTTTTTTTTTTTTATTGTAAAGTTAATCGTTATATCGCGAAAGCAGAACAGGTCTTTTTTCTCCGTGTAGTAAAGGTGTCCGTTGTTTATTTCCACCTTCTGCAACTCACTAGCGTCGTTCTGTTCTCTCAGTACAAGTAGCAGGTGCCGAACGATGGCCGGATGATTAGGGTACTGGCCTTTGGAACCGGAGTTCGTGGGTTCGAATCCCACTATGGCATGGATATTCGTAGTCTTTCGAAATCGGCCTTAAGCAGTAGGTCCCGGTCTCATTAGCCCTCGTGTTGCAAAAAGTAGACCGTAGCTCTCCCGAACCAAACCAAACCAAACCAAACAAAGTAGCAGGTGATCACAACAGGAGCGCTACTTTCATCGGATGGTAAAAACCGTTGCCTTCCCATATACATTAACTGTAGAGCTGATGATGAAGAATCGTGTAAACGATTTGCAAATTCTGATTCTGCTATGCTTTTTTGTCCAGAAATGACTTGAATTTTACCCGAAAGGTAATATTTAATTTATATAACGCTTATATGTAGGCAATGGAGAAGCCCCTCCCCTCAAATCTACCATACGAAGAAGGAGTTTCTGAACCTGTATAGCTTTCTGCAGTGTTAACTCACTTATTAATACCACCTCTCCCAATTGCTATTCGGTGTGGTAGTGACTACTCTATATCATCCGTGAATCACTGTATATATTAACAGGAATTTTAGATCATTAGCAAAAATTCTCGTAATTATTTTCAAAATCAATTCCGTCACAGACATTAAATTTTGTGATTATTTTTCCCAAAGAGGGGCTTAAAAATGGTCTTTTCTACGTCGATGTATTTTTTATGACAATGTGAAAAATGTGAAGGTAGTGTGTGAGGTAAGAAAAATTTTTTTAGTAGGTTATAAAAAAAAAAAGGTCGGTGTGCATTAAAAAAATGCTCTGTACATCTTGGCGATGCACTATGGATCACTTTGAATTACCAAATGAGGTAATAAACACGCTATCTCTTGGAAACTATTCTGCAATACAATATTGAAAATTTTCTAATATTCTAATTACCATTTTCTCCACGAGAATCTCGGGAGCAGCTAAGAAAAGAATTCTTTTTTAATTAAAAACGCCCAAGCACCGGCTTTGGCGAGTGAACCACTAGAATTCCAAAAATGTTCATTTCTTCTTCCTCCCCCCCTCCTTAAGAATTCATTCCGAAGAAAGAAATATTCTTTTAATAACAAAAGAGGATGACGTCTCAAAGAGGGGTGGTAGACTATTGTTCGGTTTGAAGACGGCTAAGAAAGAAAGAACTGGGCTTGACAGGACCGACTACTTGTTGCTGGTATTAAATGTTTTTCGGAAAGCAGCCATCTTGGAAAACATATAGTGTCACACCAACTACATTCTGGGATAGCCAGAACAATGCACATCACTTTTTTAATATTTTCACTGTATTATTTTTAATTGTTTAGGTATTTATGCTATTTACTTAGGTTAATATAAAACTAACCTATTTACAGAAAATACCACGAAGCTTAAATTTTTTCATTTATTTACAATTAGTGATTTTCCTCAAATATAAGTTTGTACTGTAATTTCTTTTTATGCGTATAATCTTAAAAAATATATAGAAATTTTTTTTTAATTTACAACAAAAGTAAATTTTAATATTAATCTCAAATCCATGTTTTTCACAAAAAACTTTAATTAGTTTGTTATCAGGGCTTACCTACATATTATTTATAAAAGTTTTAATAGTTATTAAAATAAAGAAATCGCATTGAAGTCAACTTTTGTTAGAAGAAAATATTTTCAAAACATTTTCTTTGAAATTCAAATCTAGCAGACAGCTTAAAAAATAAATGTCAAGGCAAAATTTCTGACCAATAACTGAACTAGAATTTTAGATATATCAAAATGAAGTTTGTTGCTTCTTAAAAACAGTTTTTCTGAAGTAACTCCTGGTAAAAAGTGTATCAGGGCTGTTAGTACAGCATAAAAAGTGTTTATGGCTTTATGTACCCATTCTAGAAACAAAATGTTTACATTTTTCATTATAAAAAAGCTGTAAAATTAATTGATATTTAAAACACTAGAAATACATTTTCGTAATATTGTGGTTGAAATCCCTCATCTATATACAAAGACGGAGTTCATTTATTTTGTGCACTTTGTATAAAAATCCACATCGTTTGTAGAACATTTATCCAATTTTGGATTTCTTTGATACCGTCGGTATTAAAATATCTTCTATCCTTCCTATCAGGTAATAGTACACTATAACGGATAATAACGTTGTCGATCGATGACATATGTAAAACATACATTTTATTGTTGTCTACCACTATAAAAATAGTTTATCAATTTCGCAACTTATCAATCAGTAACTTAACTGAATATAAAAGTCATTTCAACTTATTTTTTAAATGTTTTTGGAATTAATATATGCATAAATAATAACAAAAGAATCCTATTTGATAGCGTAGTACAATGTGATTTTCCTCAAATATAAGTTTGTACTGCAATTTCTTTTTATGCGTATAATCTTAAAAAAATATGTAATTTTTTTTTTAAATTTACAACAAAAGTAAATTTTAATATTAATCTCAAATCCATATTTTCACAAAAAACTTTAATTAGTTTGTTATCAGGGCTACCTACATATTATTTATAAAAGTTTTAATAGTTATTAAAATAAAGAAATCGCATTGAAGTCAACTTTTGTTAGAAGAAAATATTTTCAAAACATTTTCTTTGAAATTCAAATCTAGCAGACAGCTTAAAAAATAAATGTCAAGGCAAAATTTCTGACCAATAACTGAACTAGAATTTTAGATATATCAATTGAAATTTGTTGCTTCTTAAAAACAGTTTTTCTGTAGTAACTCCTGGTAAAAAGTGTGTCAGGGCTATTAGTACAGCATAAAAAGTGTTTATGGCTTTATGTACTCATTCTAGAAACAAATTGTTTACATTTTTCGTTATAAAAAAGCTGTAAAATTAATTGATATTTAAAACACTAGAAATACATTTTCGTAATATTGTGGTTGAAATCCCTCATCTATATACAAAGACGGAGTTCGTTTATTTTGTGCACTTTGTATACAAATCCACATCGTTTGTCGAACATTTATCCAATTTTGGATTTCTTTGATACCGTCGGTATTAAAATATCTTCTATCCTTCCTATCAGGTAATAGTACACTATAACGGATAATAACGTTGTCGATCGATGACATATGTAAAACATACATTTTATTGTTGTCTACCACTATAAAAAAATAGTTTATCAATTTCGCAGCTTATCAATTAGTAACTTAACTGAATATAAAAGTCATTTCAACTTATTTTTTAAATGTTTTTGGAATTAATATATGCATAAATAATAACAAAAGAATCCTATTTGATAGCATAGTACAATAAAAGTTTTGACGGACTTGCTTAAATAGAAGTTTAGTTTCTCGCAATCATTGCGAAATTTTGGTAGCCTAATTCTTCTAATTTTTTCATTATCTTCTTGATGCTCGACACTGACTTGGGTTGTATATTCATTTTTTTATGAGAAGTATCGTGGTAATTAAATATGATTATAATATACAAAAAATATGAAAATTTCAGTTATGAGAGTACAAGGATAAATCGACAAATATTGCAGAATATGGCAAGTTTATTTCTCAACTTTATTTGAAACTAAAATGCACAAAAGGATTTTAAAAGACCACAGAAGATTATTAATTATTTATACTCAAATCGTTATATGGGCACGAAACGGCTAGTTAAGAATAATAACGTTACATTCTGTAACACAGGCATTCCACACCTATATGTGTATACAACAAATAATTTTATTTTAGATTACTCTACAAAAAATAACACCACTTATTGATTCATTTTAAGTTGATATTCACTAGAATAGTCTTTTAGTTCTTTAAAATACGTTTTATATAAGCAAATTTTTAATTTTTTAAATTAAATGCATATGATCATACTAATGCAGGTAGGCCCATGTAAATGGTACATATGTAGGTATACATATGTTACCTTATTTACTTATATATATATATATATATATATATATATATATATATATATATATATATATATATATATATATATATATATATATATATATATATATATATGTATATATATATGTATATATATATATATATATGTATATATATATATGTATATATGTATATATATGTATATATATATACATATATATATATATGTATATATATATATATATATATATATATATATATATATATGTATATATATATATATGAATACATACATATATATATATATATATATATTTATTCATTTATATATATATACATATGTACATATATATGTGTATATATATAAATATATATATATATATATATATGTATATATATATGTATATATATATTTATATATATATATGTATATATATATATATATATATATATATATATATATATATATATATTTATTCATTTATATATATATATATATATATATATATAGATTCATTTATATATATATATATATATATATACATATATATATGTGTATATATATAAATATATATATATATATATATATATATATATATATATGTATATATATATATATGAATATATTTATATTTATATATTTATTTATATATATATACATATTTATATGTATATATATTTATATATATATATATATATATATATATATATATATATATATATATATATATATATAATATCAAAATCATTTAACTTTAATATTTCCTTAAAAACCTCCTCGCTCCCATTCTAATTCTTTAAAATCCTTTCCCCAGCCTCTAAATGTCTTAATCAAAGGAGTGTCTTCCACTCAAAATATTTCCAATAAATTTCCCAAAGCTTTCTGTCCAATAGGTGTAAATTTTCTGCCTATTCAACACATGTTCCAGCTGTCCCCGGCAAATGGCTCCGCGTTAATTCGCTGAGTAAGTTTCTGGTCCCTTGGGAAATACCTTTCCGTCTTCGATCTTGGGTACACCTCTGTTCGAGCAGAGTGATTTTTGTGTCTTTTTTCTTATCTGTCGTTGACTAGTAAAGATGTCCGTTTTAGAAGGTCTAAAATAAATTTTAGTTAGAGGTGTGCCAGTCTCTTTCAATGGCCCGACTGCATCGTTATTACTGTTAGCTGATCAGGCTACTCCTTGCCTAGTAGCCCGGGCAAGTAAAAACAATAGGAGCTACGTAATTATTGTGGCTAGAGGAAATAATTTATTACATATATATGCAAATATATAGATACATGTATATATGATATATGCGTGTATGTGTGTAGGCATGTATATATGATTTTGGGAGTGGGTAAATATACATAGAGAGAGAAAAAGGGAGTAATCCAAAACGATTTCCAACATAATTATAGGCATTATTATAGTGTACCATTTTTTAAAACTGCTTAAATTTTTGTTTTGAATTTATTGTAAGATTTATTCAATAACTGAATCTCATTTAAACATTTTTTCTAAATATCTGGTTTTTCTATCCTTATTTTTACGAATGAGAAATTAATATGCTTTTGTTTTGCAGGCTTGTTGATGTTTGAATAATGAAGTTATGCTATATCTGGAATAATTATAAGTAAGTAATTTTCTTCTTGTTTGGAGCCTTCAAAGTATTAACCTTAAATAAAGACTTTCTTTTTTTTTCTTTAACATACATTGACTTTGCAGTCACTTGTACAAAAATTTAGAAGTTTATAATCGTACCATATTTGTACCATTTGGTACGTGGCTTATGTCGTTTATGTCTCACGTTTATTTCGATCGTTCCTTGACTTCATGAATAACCTTTTTTTTTGCTGTTGACTTCAATATAGCACGATATCTAGCAAAATTGTAGCTAACAAAGATGAGGAAATCAAAACTAAGAATTTTGTTGAAAAAGCATCTAAAGTATCCCGAAGCTAGAAATTTAATTTTCTGTTGATATTACTATAATCCGTTGAAACAATTATTGATATACCTAGAGGTCAATTGCTACATTTCTCTCCTTTTTTTCCATAATCTATCCTTACAAATTTCCACAGAAATCTAAACAAGATGGAGTATAATGTAATTAAATTTTATTTATAGCTCTCCAAGTTATCAACACGTTAACGTGATATCCTCGATTTATTATAATCTAAACACTAGTTTAAATTTTTAAATAAATATAGCCTTCATTTGTGAATCTTAATTACACAGACTAAAGGGTGGCCGCGAAGCGAATATTTTGAAATAAATCGGCATTGTACGCTTGTGAGGAATGTGTACTATAATTCTAAATTGTTCATGCAATTTATTATTATATTTCCTTATATATAATATTTCCCTTGACCATAGAAGGAGCATCTACACAATTGTTTTAAAAGGAAATTCTTGTATGAATTGAAAATATTCTTTTTAAATGTCGTAAATCTTATAAAGATGAATAATTCATTTTCGAAAGTGTAGTTTATTATATTCTTATCCTTATTTTAATTTTATAAACATCTCACCAATTTTACCTCTTCTTTTGACACCGTTTGATACATCCGTTCTGTAATGAGTGTCAAAGATAATGTAGGGATAAACTTTCAAAAAGTAGTTTCGCTTTCTAAAATAATGATACTTGTAAACTTTCTAAACTTCATTAATCGTTATTCCTTTTATGTATGTATCTGCGTAATCAGTAAAAGGTATATTTTCTAGACATTTTTTCTACTTTCTGTATTCAGGTATTGTAACTACAGTATTTGTAGGCAATTCGTCCTTATAAATTTGATTTTATAAACACTTGAACTCAGCAGACTGCTAGCCCTGATGATCGAGGTCAGAGACATAAAACGTATATAGGCCCCGCCACACTATGGTCCACTGCAAGCCATTACCACTGTCGAGGGGATAAGGCTTATCGAGGTCAACGATGGCAGACGATAAAACGGCCTTGGAGGAGGATAGCTTCGGAAGGGGTTTTCTCCAAAGATCGAAGGCAGCCAGATGCTCAACTAAAGTGCGCAGTAGACTCTATTGATGAATCCAAGCGCTAGGCTCATTTAGTGGCCCAGTGTGTGGATGCAATCTGTAAATCATTCCATCTAAGGTCACCTTCAGGAAGTGGTGAACAGTTAGTCATAGTGTGGAGTCTACATACTAGTGATCTTTTTAATCTCACTAATCACCCTGATATTCTGGCAAATGGAACATGGGATAAAGATGTCTTAGCATAAAGATGAAAATGCATGATCGTTGAAATTCAAAATAACTATTTACAAGTCCTACACTTATTCTTTTATGAACAGATACGACACTGAGATATTCCGTATATAAATGTGTTCAACAGCCGTATATAAAACACATGTACTCATCAACTAGTTTCCTTGAGTCACATTGCTGGAATAGATGTTAATACAATTTATGAATAGGTTTGAAAACTTTCTCTTTCGTGAAATAAATTTCCGTTCTGTTAAAAAAATTAATGTGTACTGAACCCAAAACACTTATACTTAGCTATGTAATAAACACAAAGACTATTCATTACCACAATCTGTAATTATCGCTGCAACGAGAAGAGAAATTACGTCTGGATTCTCAAACATAAAACAATGCGTAGTCTTATATTTGAGAACCCCAACTATTCTTAAAACTCTTTATATTTCACAACTAATTACACAAATAAAATAAAAGATGCCCTAGCGTGGAAAATAATTTATTTAAAAATGAGCGCTAACTTGGTGTTGAACTCCATTAGCAATCATTTAATTAAAAATTGATTGAGGAGTTATAGACATTTCTTTCACGTCCCCACTTTAATTTGGGCTCTTTAGGAGCGACTCCCGTGGGAAAAGCCCTTATCTTAAAGACCCTCAAAGCCTCGAAAATTCCTCCAAACTGTGAGCCATCATTTTTTCCGCAGGCCTGCTCTGACGTAGGCCTGTCAGAAAGGTCAATCGATTGGAGTGCTCCACCCTTTGTGTTGAATGAAAATTCGCCGCCACATTCCAGCATTTATCTCGGGTGCACTGGGAGATTGGGCCGGCATCTCAAAGTCAGAGTCCAATCTTTATTATTTATCCCAAAGCTATTGGAGAAATTCTTAGAGACACATTTTAACCCTTTGGATCTCAAAAAACTCCAAACTGCAAAATATTTCCACAAATGTTAGAATACATTACAAACGCAAGGAAAAAATAATTAAAAGATTTCGATGCATAAAAATAAAAAATATTGGTAAAAAAGAATATTTTCAACAAAAAGTAAAATAAATCTTATTTTTTATAATATTGTAAATTACTTTTAACACATTGACGGACAGTAGGAACATATAAAGTTCGAAATTAACACTATATGTTGTTGTAGTTTTTAAAATATTAAAAGTATTATTTTACTCTTCTGCTTAAATAAACTTAATTTTGATTAATTCAGCACTTTTAATTACGTTGCGGCTATAACCGTCATGGCGCCAGCGGACTCTAGACACTAGTAATGGGACGATGGCGGCTATAACAGCAAATATTTAAAAACGTAAATGGCAGGTTTAACGATTCAAATGAGCAATTTATTGTGTATAGCAAAGTATTTTCGGGACTTTTACAGGAAATCAATAACAACTATAAATTCAAGTGAAAACACGATCGCCTACTCCCTTCCCAACCAGTTGCATACTGAAGCTGTAAGTCGTGTAACAGGTTGAATAAGAAATTTAACCTAAAAATTATTTCCAAAGCATGATACTAAACTTCTACTTGTAGGCTCGTAAATACACATTTGTGCCACTATAGCCGTAGTGTCTGAAAACGATCGTTTCGTTTTTGGACGGGTATTGCCGACATGCCACATAGTGAACTTCGATTTCACGGCTATAGACGTAAGTGTCCGTCAACGTGGTACAAAATATAGCTTTGTACTCAGAAACTACCTTTGTGAGAAATCAACTACCCTCGGATTTTTTTTCTCCTCTTCGAAATTACAAAATTTATTTCAATATAAATAATCGTGTAACTGTTCAGTGTCACAGCGCAGTGGTTGAGAATCATTGTTCTAGGTCAGTGGTCGCCAAACTTATTATCCAAAGAGCCAAATATGAACATTACAACAATTTTTTAAAAAATTGGGAGCCAAATCTGCCTGTTTAGTAAACTTTTATTCCACTAAATTAGTAGTACACTAAATAAAACTAAATTTCATACTCAATAAATATTTATTACTGATATTTATTAATGGTAGATAAGCCAAAACTGTTCACACTGCAACTGCTGGTCTGTGATGCCAATTTGTACCCCCCACTACTTTAGAAAAAGTATATGCACGCGCATGCCAGTGGTACCTTTCGGAGTTCGCCAGAAACATACGTACAATTTCAGCCGGTACCTTGTACATGGTTTGTGTTTACGTTTAAGAAAACTAATAAAATTAAACTCGATGTTTGTTAAGTATTTTTACAACAACATGAAACTTTAATTACCTATCCATCTTTTAACTTAAACAAAAAAATATACCTGTTCTCCATTTATAGAAGAATTTTGATTTATCAAAATAAGATGTAATTTTTTTCTTACCAAGTTTTTTTTTTAAATGAAAATATTATTGCACCTTTCGTGGATATTTGTGTCAGAGCCGCACTTAAGAAGACAAAGAGCCACATGCGGCTCTGGAGCCGCACTTTGCCGACCACTGCTCTAGGTAGAGGTGCAATTTTAATTTCTTTTTTTCCCCTGTTACACACTTTCACCGCTTAACTTAAAAACTATGTCGCATCTTTGGAAAACTATTACAGTAAATACTGAGTAAAGTTACAAACTGTCTTTAGCTCAAATTACCCGGAAAAGTTTTCATCGCCATTATAGTGTCGTTTCCTCAATTTTTTTCTCATGTGTTTTAAAAATTTTGTCTGGAAATTTAGTTTTATACAAAGTTGTTATCTAAAAAGTTATTAGCCAGTGATCAATGTGCCGTGTGCGCTGTCATATTAGTTTTGTTCTTTTTCGCATTAAATTCTAAGTATTCCTCTATACCTAGTGAAGGCGATAAGAATTAACCGCCATAATCACTTTTTTCACACAATTAACACATTATTATTTTTACTTACCTTTTTTGGACAAATAAT
The DNA here is from genome assembly GCA_032207245.1 of Pardosa pseudoannulata. Lineage (NCBI taxonomy): Eukaryota > Metazoa > Arthropoda > Arachnida > Araneae > Lycosidae > Pardosa > Pardosa pseudoannulata. The sequence continues at coordinate 2,697,346 of CM063506.1, forward strand.
GTAATGTAGTCACAAAGAAATATTGGTCTTGAAATATTGATGTTTTTTAGCTTCCCGAAGTCCCAAACTGTTAGTTTTGAACTGGTATTATTTTGGATTTAGAACCAGAATTGGATCTAACAATTTTGTTATCCCAGGATAGAAATAGTAAAATGCTGCTTTTGCTCCCCTAAAATAAAAATTACTTTAAAATTTTTCCCATAGGCTGTAGCCATATTTTGAAAAAAACAATGTATAAACATCTAATAAATATTCAATTTATTCATCTCAAAAATTTTACAACGCTGATTACTTATTCTCTTGAATTATCTAAACGATCTATATTGAATTTCAGACCCCGTAAGTTCACTAAATTGTAGAAAAGTAGAATATCTGGTTGTGTCATATATAAGTACCGTTGAATGAGGTTGATTGGTTTGTTTGGTTTGTTTTGGAGTGCTACGGTCTAATTTTTGCAACACGAGGGCTAATGAGACCGCGACCTACAGCTTAAAACCGATTCCGAACGGCTACAAACATCCATGCCACTATAGGATTCGAACCCACGAACTCCGGTACCAAAGGCCAGCACCCTAACCAATCGGCCATCGTTTGACTTGAATGAGGTTGAAGGGACAGATCGGAGGCTTTATGAAATAAAAGGCAGAAGGACACCAAATGATGTGTTTTTGAATTTGTATTAGAATTAACCACTCTTGCCTGAGATGACCAAGTGGTAAAGATTCTTACACTACTAGAAATGTCTAGGAAACTTTGCTAGAGGACAGCGTGTGAGGCTAGTATCCCGAGGAGCCTGATTCTTTTAAAAGTGGAAGAAAAAAGAACTCCAAATAATGTGTTTTTGAATTTTTATAAGAACCAAGCATGCTTGCCCGAGATGACCTAGTGGCAAAGTTTGCTAGAACTGTCTAAGCAGTTTGGCTGTTGGTCAGAGTGTAGGGATAGTAGCTTGGAGAGCTTGGATCGAGCGTGGCAGGGGAATTAAACTTGTTACCATACACCCAGAGAACGCACACGTGAAATATGTGAGTGGGCGCAGGTAGAAGAGAGGTAAGAAATCAGGAACAAATCTAAGATCAAGATTGAGAAAACTCTTCACCATGCATCACGAAAGCTGTGCAACCGTCATGGTAGGTCGCTCATTGGAAGATATTAAATATATTATTTAATCAGCACTTTGAAAACTGTCAAATTATAAAAGTGACGATATTATGAGAATTTGAGGCAATTTATTAGAAAAAAACCAGTTTCCCCTCCTCTCCTTTTTTTAAACCAGTAGGTGGTGATTGGAGTTTTATTCTTAACTTGGGAACAGAGAGGATTGTGGTTCACTTTACCGCGTTTGCCTCGTTCGCCGGGGAATGGATTCCCATTGCACCCATTCAAGGAAGGTTTATGTGCCTAAGTTCTCAGCAGATATCTTGCACTTCTATTATGCAGGAGGGAAACCAGGAAAGACTTGTCTCGTGCGTAATGAGTGAAGAAGCTCCCTTCTCGGTTTCAAAGACGAAAGGGAAATTTTTAGTTCTG
>CM063506.1:2706375-2761375 GCA_032207245.1 Pardosa pseudoannulata
TATATATATATATATATATATATATATATATATATATATATGTATATATATATATATATATATATATATATATATATATATATATATATATATATATATATATATATATATATATATGTATATATATATGTATATATATATATATATGTATATATAAATATATATATATTTATATATATATATATATATATATTGCATAAAGACACCTATAAAGAAAATATGATTTTACTATAGAAAATGTTACAAACGTTTATAAAATTCAACCTTTTTTTGTTGACGGTATAGTACAAATGTCTGAAATTGCTTTCTGCTCATACAGAAGCAATATCCAGGATTTAGATTCAGGGGGGGCGGTCATACCGGACTGATACACTCATATATCTATTTGAGATGGACCTCTTAATCCAAGAATGTTAAAAATTGCACTTTTTTAAAAAAATTTATTTAAAATTTGGAAAATTTCATTGCAATAATTTTTTTTGTTTCACTGATTTTTTTAACTGTTCTGAAAGGTAAAAATCAACATATTTACTTCGAGGCCTTATTATAACAGCGAAATACAACCCCTTCTCGAACTAAAACACCCAGTTGAAAAAATACTGTGTGTGCTCTCAGATATAAAAAAAATTCCAATCAAAGATTGTGAAGGCAAAAGCCTATTGCCTGAATTGCCTAATTCATGTTGGTGGGGTACAAAGATAGAGCAACATGTATGATACGCTGATATAAGGAAAGAGGTGAATAAAATGGTTCATTATGAAAAGAAAATTTCATACTTACGATACAATATCAATTTAATTTAATTATTTACCAAAAATACCACGTTGCACTTAAAATCTTCTCCTGCATTACTGTGTCGAGACACTTAGTTTGAGAATCACTGGTCAAATTGAACAAATTGAAAATCGTAATGTCTAAAGAAAAGGCTGCTTTTCTGTCTATTTGAAAGTGGTCAAATTTTGCCATATAATCTGTTATTTTTATCAAGAATAATTATGATTGCTTAGATGAAGGAACTACCAATTTTGAATCCCCTCGATTTGGAAAACAGGATATATAACATTTGCTTTTGATTTCTGCATTCAATTATCTTGTTAGCTATGCAACAGATATACGAATTACGTGTTATGTTTAAGTTTTGTGTGCGTTACTGTGTCGTGGCACTTAGGTTGAGAATCACTTGTCAAATTGCACAAATTGTAAAGCATAATGTCTAAAGAAAAGGCTGCTTTTCTGTCTATTTGAAAGTGGTCAAATTTTGCCATATAATCTGTTATTTTTATCAAGAATAATTATGATTGCTTAGATGAAGGAACTACCAATTTTGAATCCCCTCGATTTGGAAAACAGGATATATAACATTTACTTTTGATTTCTGCATTCAATTATCTTGTTAGCTATGCAACAGATATACGAATTACGTGTTATGTTTAAGTTTTGTGTGCGTTACTTTGTCGTGGCACTTAGGTTGAGAATCACTTGTCAAATTGCACAAATTGTAAAGCATAATGTCTAAAGAAAAGGCTGCTTTTCTGTCTATTTGAAAGTGGTCAAATTTTGCCATATAATCTGTTATTTTTATCAAGAATAATTATGATTGCTTAGATGAAGGAACTACCAATTTTGAATCCCCTCGATTTGGAAAACAGGATATATAACATTTGCTTTTGATTTCTGCATTCAATTATCTTGTTAGCTATGCAACAGATATACGAATTACGTGTTATGTTTAAGTTTTGTGTGCGTTACTGTGTCGTGGCACTTAGGTTGAGAATCACTTGTCAAATTGCACAAATTGTAAAGCATAATGTCTAAAGAAAAGGCTGCTTTTCTGTCTATTTGAAAGTGGTCAAATTTTGCCATATAATCTGTTATTTTTATCAAGAATAATTATGATTGCTTAGATGAAGGAACTACCAATTTTGAATCCCCTCGATTTGGATAACAGGATATATAACATTTGCTTATGATTTCTGCATTCAATTATCTTGTTAGCTATGCAACAGATGTACAAATTCGCAAGCAAACTGTGAAACAGAAAGTGGCATTTATTTGATTATAGCTATGAGGGAGCAAATCCCAAGGGCTTCAGCCATCGGGAAAAAATTGATTACTGCATATTTAATTTTTTATGGTCGTAAATTTTTCCATGTTTGTATATAATTGAATAACTAACGTAATAAAATGCTTGACTCAGCATCTAGGATCCTCTAACTGATTACATAACGATCAAATAAACTACATTTCTGTTATATGTAAGAGAAAAACATAAGTTGCAGAAAGTTTTCTGAAATAATTTTTTTTACCAGTTTATATTGATGTAAGAACTATTAGCATATATATGAAGATTTAAATGTTAGAACACCAGTACATATAAGAAATGGACTGAGTAAAGCATGAAATATGAAATGTATTGATTGTATGATTTTTTATCGTTATTAAAAAATTCACTAAAATATTATTTGTGTGGGTGATTTACATGCCTGAACATGTGTGTAAATAAATTTGATTTTTACCAAATAAAATCATAACATGCTTGTAATCGCATGTAAACTTCCCCTATGCATAAAAATTACAGATTTATGTTTTTACTAATTGTGGGTAAATAAATTAAATATATTGACGAATTTAAAGGTCAGAAAATTTTGAATTAATTTCTTGGTACCATGTAATGGGTAATTCATCGATGTAAAACTACAATGCATTTAGTATAGAAAATAATATAATTAATTAAATAAAATTGTCTTTTCTTACTATTTTAATTTTTTTCTTTTGTCTTTACTTTTAAAGAATATACCCCCATTAGGAAACTTAACGGCATGCACTTGTAGTAAACTTTTGCATTTTACTTGCTCAAAACCTCTCAAACTCAAAGACATCTCCCTCTTAAATCCCCAGAAACATTCTTATGAAACACACGGCTTAAGGGTCGACTGTTTTTATCAATTAATTATCTTTTAATTAAACTGCCATTTGCTTTCTTTTCAGATCGCCCGGGGCACTGGATCACTTTAGATTCCTCTTTTGTTTAGCTTCACTGCGTGTCTAGTGTCGAGGCATTAGAAAAAATTTAAAGGAGCAACTTTAAACCTAATTTATGCGATAGCACCGACTGTTTTAATCCCTTTTAAATTGTGTTCACAGTTGAAGATAGGATGAAATAAGTTTAGAAAACATTTTTGCTTTGTAGTGTCTCTCTCCCATCGCTTAAAATACTAAAATGCAATTTTAATATTTTTTCTTTTGCTTTAAAAAGAGAATATAACTAAAATATGTTTCCTCATAAAATTAAAACGAAAAATAACCTATTTTTTAAATTTTGTAAATTTTTTTAGAATATAATAAACTCATAAAATTTTCTTCAGACCGAAATAAATATATTATTCTACTAATTATAATGGTTTACGTTTAACCTTCTCTTTTGCGTTATTTGCAGCTATTAAAAAATAAAAAAAATTCTTATTGACAATAATTCTTAAGCAAACTTTCATCATCAGTGTAACACCCGTTATACATCCAGGTCTCAAAAATAGTTTTAGATTTGATAGTTCTCTATGACAGTTAGTAACACGATATTGAATATTCGATGTCTCAAATTGGTCGTTAATGCGGAAAGAAAATTATTTTTGTCTGTTTATCAATAATAGAGTTTTAAATAATTATAAACAATAATGCATACGCAAAATTTTATCATCAGCGATATACTGCTTATACATCCAGGCTTCATACACAGCTTCAAATTTGATTCAGTTTTCGATAACAGTCGATAGCGTACGATATTGAATGTCTGAGATTGATCAAAGAAATGAATAAGAAAAGAAAATCTTTTGCGTTTTATTTTTGTTTCTCTACCGATAAAATTATTTTGAACCACCATCTATAACAATGTAAAATTGCAATATAATTATAACTTTTAACATCTAAATTCACTCAGTGTTTTGTTGAATTCACTGCAGTCACTTTTATTCTTGCCTTTCACCCTTTGTATTAATCTTCTTATGTTTTATTTAATATTAATTTAGCTAAGCCCTTTATCTTTTTCATACTTAAACTATAATACCATTTTAATATAATAATTAGCATAAGGAATTTTTAGCTTGAATTTCATATATTAATGATTGAAAGGTTTAAAATAACAATTCAAACACATGATTAGACAGGTAAACGTTTAAGGAAAAAATTTCAAGTAATGATCAAAATCTTTTGTTCACAATATAGTGATTATATTTACGATTAGTATGTCATCTAAAATAATTTAAATAAAAAATTAATTCTGATCTTGGAAATTAATGCGAAATTAACAAAATTAGGGAACGTCTCCACTATGTATACCTATGAAAGGATATAATCGTTATTATACGAATAGAAATTGATTTCAAACTACTTAGTCAGTGAGAAAATATGCCTGAGAGTTCACCTTCCGGCATTTGTTTAGGTGTTATTCGTCTCTTATCTGTAATTAATGGATAAAACATTCTACTGTGAAATCGAAATTATCTCCAAACTGTTCTAATTGTTGTGAATGGTGTTAACAAAACTAGTGTGCTACAGTGTCAAGATTCGAGTATGGTTACACAAGGCTGGACACTCTATCAACTATGTTACATGAGAAATGAATGGGTTAATAGGCAATTTGGAGGCTAGAATACAATGGTAGGTGACTGAAAGCACCCTAACACAGTGACCAATCACTAGATAAACAGGCTAGCGGAATAAGAGAATAGGAGCTGAGAATTCTCCAGATTGATCATATGGTTATCAATAGAGAAACAAATTTAATGATTATAGATTTAAAAATAACTAATCCATTCAGGGATGAGAGGTTTATGAACGTAAGTACAAAATAATATTTATCTAAAAATTTTCGTGATGCAGGATTATACATAGAGATTTTATTTAATTTATATATGTTTTCTATGACTTACAGGATATCTAGTTCCCCTCAAAAAAAAAAAAAATCCAAATTCACCAAAACCTCCCTGATGCATGCTTAGAGGGAGAGGGGTTAGCTAATATAATATGTTCGTGACTGAAATTAATTATTTTGATTACATCATCATCATTATTATTATTATTATTATTATTATTATTTATTACTTATTATTATTATTAATTACATTAATTGAATAACTGAAGTCATGTGTCGTACATCACTTCGTTTCTATTCGGAGAGAATACTTTACCTTTTATACGAGGATATAAAATATATTTGACCCTTTAATACGAGGGGTGTATTTTCTCCATTCCTCCTTATTCTGTAAATAAAGGGTGTTTTCTGACCACGCACGAGTAAAATGAACATATCTAATTATACAGTAGTATATAAGTTGCAAGTTGTTCAGTATACAAATTGAAATGGAAATTGCGCTTCAAGTTGAAAATTCAGCGGTGAAAGTTAATAATTAAAATCGCTAGCAGTATTGTTTAAAAAAAGTGATTTAGTAATGAAATATAGATGCCATAAATCTTCAGTTGAATTAGATTTTTACCTTTTCTTCAAAAGACACATGCCTTTAACAACTTTCAATGGAAGAGTTTTTCTTATAATTCGCCTTATCATATTTTGATATGATTCGAATAATTTATGTTATATCTAGTGGCCCCGAGCTGACTTCTGTAGTGTTTCGTTCTTACCGAATTGATCTAAATTATAATCGGATCATACTGGGTATCTCTTAGGTCAACAACAGCTAGGTAGCAACTTCGTGTTGATATCGTTGCGTCAGGTTGTTCAGTTTGTACAGGTGCTATCGTACGCCCTGGGAAGCATTGAAATACATATACCTCGAATTCCATGCATTAAAAAATGCTAAAGAGTTTTTAATATTTAGGACACAAGTGTTTTTTATGCAGGTTTTCTATAAAGTGTAAAATAAAACTGCTCATAGAATTCGCGATAATTTACGAATTTTTATACAGAAAATATACAGGAAATTCTGAAATTTCATATTTTTTTCATTCAATGAATAAAAAAATTATAAACATTATTATCGCATATGCATGGGAATTCAAGCATTTATTATCTATTTTTTTAATTAGTTTTGCTTGATTTATTTTATCTCTATAAAAGAACTTTTTTATATAAAGGGAAAAATGAGAGCTTATTTCAAAAATTTTCTTACACATTGTGCGCAAATTTATGATTACACAAAGTAAATTTCATTAATAATGTTTGTAACAGGCATAATTTTCTACCTATTTAAATTTTTAAAAAGTATCAGAAATATTACAGCAGGTGATTAAATTTTGAAAAACCTAAAATAATATTTAAAAATTCCATTTTACACCTGTAACAAGTTACATTCGGTTCAGCTCTTTTTACCTCCTCCCCGTGAGTCATCGTCAAAGACATACCAGAACAGGACCAGTTTGAACTAGAAAGAAACTTCGGACTTTCCCAACCAATAGAAGGGGCCGTTGGTTTGACTTTTTCTGACCCCTCCATTCGGGAGTGGACCCCTGATTTTTCTCAAAGAGGCAGTTGAATTTTTTTAGAGGATAAGGTTGTGACCAGAGGAGAGTAGAAGGTGAACACTGCTGGCATCCGCGACATGAGGGATAGACCTTTTGAGAAAAATCATCGCCATATTGTTTTCTAGGGCCGGCGCCGACTCGAGAGCAGTCTTCGATATCTACAAATGATAAGTTGATTACAGTTGCATTCCTTAGGCATTTATTTAATTGTATAAAATCATTTAATCAAGACTTATTTGTCCATGTGTTTTTTAATGAGTTTAGATTTCTTCTTTCTCAAACACTAAGCCAACATAATATTATTTTTACAACACCAATAATACAAGATGAAATAAACAACATCGAAAAAAGTAGGTAAAGTTTCATCCTAGATGCATAATATATTTACTGTAAAAATTTAAAATCAATATGTGCAAGCGTTTTTTTATTTACAAGTTAAAAGAACACGATTTTCAGTTTAATGCCTTTAGAGTTTTTATAGTTTTCTTTGCAGTTATGATATTAAATTCAAAGGCCACAATGTTTCACAGTTTTTTAATTTGAATATTTTGGTAGGTTTTGTTTTAAATGATACAGAAATGCCCAAAATTTTTAAAAATTGAAATAAAATCGAATTTTTAATTGTATAAGGATGATTGCTTCCAGTTATACACCTGTCTTTATTCATACGTATATTGAGTGATTAAGGAAGCAGTAACAGTTATTCAGTTTGTCCCGCACAACTTGAGTTTACGAGACTAAGTACTAACTGTACTAAGTTTATGAGAAAAAAAGCAAGTAAATAAGGTTTATATGTCCAACTGTTTAAAAATCTTTTATGATATATAATGGTCAATATCGGTACCTATTGAATCACACAGGAATCTTAAAAAGAAAAATCTTATCTAATCATTGTTTGTCATCTGTAAATGGATGATTTTTTTTTCTGTATAATCTCAAACCCGTACACACTCTACAGTCCCCCACCGTTCTAAATTGCGTTCTCTGAATGTTTGCTTCACTGCTCGGCCCCACTCTTTTGAAGCAGTGGAGCTCGATGTGGAAGAAGAGACTGTGGGAACAAGTGATGCTCGAAAATAAAAGGGAAAAAAAAGACGGACTGAAAGTTTAATTAACAGATAATTAATGACGACAAAGCGTAGGGAAAAAGTGTTTGTTCAGTATCTTTAAATTCTTTTCGAAAACCGGGAAATGGGAAGTATTTCACTTCACTTGTCATGCCGAGTTTTGGGAAATAAAATTTTAGGGAGGAAATAGTCAGCAAATAGCAGTAGCAAATGATTTATTTGTACCTCTGTAGCCATTACTTGGTATGATTTATACACACATATATATGTTTGTGTGTGTGTGTTTATTTATGTATATATATATACATATATATATATACATATATACATATATATATATATATATATATACATATATATATATACATATATATACATATATACGTATATATATACATATATATACATATATATATATATATATATATATATATATATATATATATATATATATATACAATATACATATATATATACATACATATATATATATATATATATATATATATATATATATATATAGATATATATATAATATATATATATGTATGACATATATATATATATATGTATGTGTGTGTGTTTGTATGTTTAAGCCAAAATAATTCAACCAGTTTTGTTCATTGAAAAAAATAAGAAAGCTATTGGGTGGAGAATTTCTCAAAAATTCCACGCACACACACACACACACCTATGTACATATATATGTATGTACGTATGTATATATATGTACATATATATGTATATAAGTATATGTACACATATATACATATATATGTACATGTATATACATATGTACATACATATATATACATATGTATATGTATGTTCGTATGTATATATATGTACATATATATGTATATATGTATATGTGTAACTGTAATTTTAAATAATTCTCGATCCAATAGCTTTCTTATTTCTTTAATAAATAAAACTGGTTGAATTATTTTGTCTTTTTGAAAATATTACTTGCGAAAAATTTTAAAAAAGTAAAATGTGTTTCAAAATTTTCCATATAATTAAAAATTACGAAAGTAAATGCAACATAATGAATTAGAAATTTTTGGCAAAAATGTTTCTATAATTAAATAGAATAAAATTTGAGGTATTATATGACTGGACGTTGTAGATTGGAAATTTAGTAGAGAGTAAGAAATTTGGAAGAGAAAGAATATTTAGTTCATGAATTTTATCACTTCGAAAATACCAGGTGTTACATCATGTATGTGTGTGTATGTTTGAGTATTTATGTATGCATGTAAAACAATTTCTAATTTTATGCAAGTGAATAGTAAAAAGGCTATTCTTTCCTTTTATAATTTAAAATCATAAAAAATATTTGTTTATTATAGATCACTTATAACGGTTTTCCTTTTGAAACTTTTGAAACTTTACTTCAAAACTTTGTTGACTTTCGTTTTTGGCTCTAAAAAATTGGTATTAATTTCTCGTCTTGTTTAAAATACGAAAATAGTAATGATATATGTCATTATAAATCAAAATATAGAAGTTAGAAAATTTTATCTTATATGCAGATGTCTCTTATTCTATTTTTCAAATATTTTAAACTTTAAAAGCAACTAATGCCATGTTGAATTTGTTTAAAGAGAAAATTTAAATACTTAGCAGCAATTTGATGTAATTATGTTAAAGTAAACAGGAAAAGATATACTTAGTAGTAAATGGGTTATTTTTTTTTTTTTTTTAGTTTTTTTTAAATGGATTATTTTTTTAATTTGTGTGTTAAATCTGAGTGTGAAATGTATTTAATTAGAAAAGGACTAATTTAAAAGCATTTCATTTGATTAATTTTCCCCTCTCATTATAATTCTTTTCTGTGTTTTGTAGGCGTCTCACTCTCACTCTTTTAATTCAACTACAATGCCCTTCCTCCCTTAATCATTTCTGATAGAACATAAACGCATGTCAAGCTCTAAACGATTAAATAATTGCTTTAAAACACTGTAAGGTGTAATAAATCTTTTCTTTACGCGGCTATCTCAGCTTTAAATTCCTCCATTCTTGAAGCATTTAGTACAAGAGAAAAGTCTCAAGTTTAAAGAAAGGTCAATTTTCTTCGATTATTCTCTTTAAATATGAATATTAAATGTAAAGTATATATCTTAATATCGCTGAAATACAATTTAAATTATGATTTTTCAGATACTCAAAAAAAAAAAATCGTTGTTTAAGGAAAATTGTCTCGGTCAATTTGTCAAATATTATAAGCATTAAGATAATGACTTTTTCTTTTTCTAATAGATCTCCATTTTAAAATTTAGAGTATGTTTTAGAATCTCGCTAAAAATCAGTTTGAAAATATGAATTACGCATCTCGCAATCTGTGTAACATCGATTTAGATAAATCTTATTTCTTTGTTCTTTTTACAAATCAACAATTTTTGGCAGATTTTCTCCAAAGTGATGTAATAAAAGTGATTTTATCCATATAAAGTGATGTAATTCTTGTATTTTAATTTATTTTTCTTTTCGGGCTAAAAATCTTTGATACCACAACATAAATGAAGATCTATGGTTTAATGTTTAGCAAAAATTATAGCCTTTTTACGTAAATGATTTTACAAGTTATTTAAGACTAGTGGATAGTACTTTCATATTTATTAAGTCAAATCATTGTTTCTTTCATTTTTCTTCCAACTCGATTTTAATACTTCAGGGGATAAATGAAGAAAAATTCTTTCTTTGTTATTCACAATAAAAGCAACCGTTATTCCAATTTTCAAATTCCTATCTGGAATACTACCAGCCTTAATTTTACATATCAATGGTTTTCTTTTAAATCAGACATTTCTGAACTTTTTTTTCCCGTAGACCACTTGCAAATTTTTTTTTTTTTTTTAAGATATTTTTCTAGGTTTTGTTTCAAAACCAGACTGGCACTGTAATATCTATGCTGCAATACTCCAAAATACAGTGAAAAAAAGGATAAAAATGCAAATAAAGCAGTCCAAAATACTGTCGAGAAAGCAAAAAAATTATAAATCTTACTATGACAAGTGCAAAATTTACCTGACAGTAGAGACTTACTCAGGTGAAAGTATATACACTGACTTGGTTTTGGAACGCTATCCTAATATAAAATTTTGCAAACAAAGTGGATTAGCAACTAAGCAAATTTATAAAATGTACTTAATACAGTAATGTAATTGTAACAGTGTAATAATAATTTAAATGTAACAATGTAATAAAAGTTTAAATGTTACAATGTAATAATAATTTAAATGTAACACTGTATTAATAATTTAAATGTAACAATGTAATAAAAATTTGAATGTACTTAATTGATTAGTTAATTTATATAGTGGTAAATAAGTATTGTGTAAGTGCATAAATCAAATCTGTGGTAGGTGCTTTATGATATTTCTCGGATGCTAAATGTTTATGAATAACTTGCTTATAAGTAATCTAGAATCATTTGCCACTATTTACATTTCTTGACGCAACGTTTTTTATCTCATTGATATAGACTTCTTGTAAGTCTGTGTCAAGCCCTGGGTGTCTATATAGAACACTTTTGGAACCTGCGATGATATAAATGAATATTTTCAATTTACCGAGAAGCTCACAATGAGTCCTTTGAAGTCTTTCCTTGTTAAAATAGAATAAATCCACAGAAATCAACTTTTTCTTCCGTTTACACATTTTTAGCTCCTTTTTAGCTTTCAAATTTGAGAATTTTATTTTTTAGTGCACTATAGGGGACTACTTAAGAATTGGGTTCCCCTTGGCAAATTTGGCTAAAATATTGGCGATATTTACTAAAACACATAGGTAATCCATCCAAACATTGTATTTCTTGCTTTTTCTGGAGAATTTAATTAATGCATAGTGCGACATCGTAATAGAATTACATACTCTTATTTAATTAAAGAAAACTATTTAAAAAACGGACATTTATATTTATGGGCAATTAATCCCTTAACAGTTTACGAACGCAACAGCTCTAAATTATTAAAAATCAGCCATAGTGGACCATTAATGGTTTGTTATATCTAATTTTTTAAGCAAGACACAAGGTGACACAAGGAGAGTTGGATGCAAATACCATATAAATTATTAATAGTATATACAGATTCTTTGTACACGGTGAGATCAGGGGAAAATGCTAGGCGACCATACTCAAACCATTATCGCCAAATTGACGGGGGTACCCAATTCTTCAGTCAACCCCACTATAGTCGCTATACTCAACTTCATCGAACTCACCTTACTTAAAATAAGTGTGCCTGATTAAAGCATGGGCCGACTGGGCCTAGGCCATGGACCCCCTAATTTTAAGGGCTCTCTAAAATTTAGTAATTTTGGTAAAATTTGGTTGAAAATTGTATTTCAAATGTTTTTTTCCTTAAAATTTTTATAAATTAAGGTGAGTAAGCATAAATTTAATGTCTCTTGTTTTTTTACAATAATGAGTTATTATAAAATGAAAAAAACTTTTTATAAAATTGTAATTTTTTTTCTAAAGAGAAGAATTATTGATTTAAAAGTTATTATTGCAGATTTTATTCTCTTATTAGAAACTATGAAATTAAATCAAAAATTTTCAGTTTAAACTTTTAGTATTTATTTATAAATAGCTCATAGCATACATGAAGAAATTTATTATGGTTTGCAGTAATTAAAGAAACATAATACTGGAATAACAGTTTATTACATTTAACATTTATAATATGAATCATTAAGAAAATAATTTACAAAATATTAAAGGAAAAAAGCATTTATCTTATATATTATATAGTATAAATTAGTAATAAATTAAAAATTTCAGTCAGTTATAAAGAAATATTAGCACTTTTTATTATATTTTACGAAACTTAGATACAATTGTTATTTACTTAAGAATTTTTTATTTTATTATTTTTTCTGTTATTAATTTTGCCTTAAAATCTACGAAATATTTGTTGATCTTAACTATGTTATTTTATTTTATTTTTTATTTAAAAACTTAATTGCAAGTGTTACAGTTTACATCGTTGAGATTACACAGATTTTTGGCATTCGACTGTACTACAAAGTTATGTAAACGTAAAAAATATAATATAAACTTTTCTCCAAAAATATTCGTTTGTATCCTCTTTTATAAACTATTTTTTTTTTTTTGCCTTGAAAGGAGGGTAGGATGGGCCGAAAGACTACCAGGCCCTGGGCTCAACTTTGCCTTGATCAGGCCCTGGTAGTCAATAAGTCAGTGGTATTGAGTTTTTCTTTTTTAAGAGCGTGAAAGCTCTAATGAGCTTTTTAGCAACATTCTCTTAAATTTCTGAAAATGTCAAACATTTCCAGAATTTTTTTTTAAACTTTAAAACCAATTTAACCTGTTTTAAGAACGAAATTTGAGAAATCCATTTTTATTGCACACCTGGAGTGTATGGCAACTTACCGTGCGATATTTGAGCTTTCTAAGCTTGTCTTTCATGACATAGAATGATCAGTGAGTGAATCAGGGGTATTTCATTTATGACTGAACATTAGGTTACTTTTGTTGAATACTGTAGCAGTTAAAATGCCTGTGAAGTCCAAAACATTTATACCTAAGCATCAAAATACATTAAAAATTTCTCATTAAAACATATTGCTCTGTATTAGCTTTTATACTCATAAATCTTCCGAGTTATCGTTTAGAACTTATATATTAAAATTTAATCGATTTTGATATTTTCTTGGAAAATGTCTGTTTTCGAAAACTTCACAGCACACCAAATGTGACGGATACTTTCAAAACAGCCTTAATAGCTTGTAGTAAAAAAATAATATTCCTAGAACATTTATTATAATCCCAGCCCGATAAAATAAATGCATGATGAAAACTTTTAATGCATCAGCAGACGGCCGGGTCTTTTATCGAAAGACCAATTTCCGCTGAGCTTTTTGAAAAGTGGAAGTTCACCAATAGAATTAAGAGCAATTTCGCCAAGAAATTATGTGAGAAGAAATTAAATTGGTCTCGTGAACTTTTTTATATAGTATTTTATTTTTTTTGTCTGGCAGTTTTTATTTTTATTCCTATGGAAATTAAATTATTACTGCGAAGGAAAGAGAATTTTCCTTAAATGTAGAAGGAGTAAAATGTTTTCCTGACATATTATTTATGCATTAATGAGAGTAATGTTCTTTAAAACAACTTCCTGATTGCATTATGTTTCAAAATACCTGTGACGTTATTTTTTAATAATTTTAAAAGCATTGAAAGCCCGAACTGTTTGTATTTAAATCTACGTATTAGTGCATTAAATTTCAATTTTAAAATTTTCTTCAAATATTTGATCTGTTCGTACGACGTATCCAATCTAGTTTACTTTTTTGAAATTTGCTGCCTTTGGTTGTTTCAGTACAAATAAAGTTGCTTGAAGACGGAAAATCTTCAAAATTACCTGAAACAAATTGACTATTTCAGATACCTTACTATGGAATCACAAAATATTAAAATACTTTTCGGAGCCTGAACCATGTTAGTTAAAGGTGACTATGGTTCACAGTGTCCTCCTTGGGTCTACTTAAGAATTGGGTTCCCCTTGACAAATTTGGCTAAAATATTGGCGATATTTACTAAAACACAAAGGTAATCCATCCAAACATTTTATTTCTTGCTTTTTCTGGCGACTTTAATTAATGCACAGTGCACCATCGTAATAGAATTATATGCTCTTACTTAATTAAAGAGAATGACTTAAAAACCAGACATTTATACTTATAGGCAATTAACCTCTTAACAGTTTACAAACGCAACAGCTCCAAATTATTAGAAATCAGTCATAGTGAACCTTTAATGGTTTGTTATATCTAATTTTTTTTAACCATTGCTCATCTTTATTATGTAAGAAAAGAGTTACACAAGGAGAGTTGGATGCAAATATCATAAGTTATAGTATAGATACAGATTGTTTGGACACGGTGAGATCAGGAGAAAATGTTAGGCAACCATATTTAAACTATTATCGCCAAGAAGGCTGGGAAACCCAATTCTTAAGTCAGCCCTCCTCCAAGTTCTCAGTCAATACCTCTGGTGGTGGCAGGCCAAGCCTATGAGTCTTCTACTTGGTGTCATCTTCTAAATTACGAGGGCTCATTTGAGCATAAGTAGTACTTTTACACTAGTGGTGCTAATTAAAATGAAAGGCTCACCCCTTTGCCTTAAAACTAGTAGCGTATGGCTCAATCGTACTCTGTTTGACGAAGTGGCATCAGAAACAACAACAAAAAAAAAATATTTTAATTTAGTAAGAACTGTTGAAGAAATTTGGAGGATTAAGTATTGAAATTCATGAATACAGGTAAAAATTCTTTCTAAATTTCGAAGGATTTTCAATTTGGAATATGGCGAGACGACGTTTTTTTTTCTTTGTGCGAAGTATTGTAATCCTGAAAAATTTCAGTGTTCAGATTTCAACGAAAATA
Organism: Pardosa pseudoannulata; assembly: GCA_032207245.1. Lineage (NCBI taxonomy): Eukaryota > Metazoa > Arthropoda > Arachnida > Araneae > Lycosidae > Pardosa > Pardosa pseudoannulata. The sequence goes on from CM063506.1 coordinate 2,721,333, forward strand.
CTCATTTTGATCATGCCGGAATTAGTTTTGACAAATGTTCGCTGTTATACCTGTACTTACGTACAAATATAGATTAATGTTTAAACTTTATCTATTCATTTTGACCATCCCGAGGTGCTTTTAGACTAGTTTTGTTGTATCTCGCATAACTCAAAAACGATTAGCAGAATGTTGAAATTTTGTATTAAAAACTTTTGTTGTGTACTAATAATTTTGGTTGATATCTACTCTCTCTATATATAAAGAAAAATTTCGGTGTAACAAAACATTTGCTCAAACATTTTACATCAATGCAACACAAAGATATGGATATATTCATTATGCGTTGTAACAATGCTTTTAAAATAGTTTAAATAATACTTTGAAAATTTATTTTAAAATGTAATAATCTATTGTTTGCAAGGAATAATTTTGAATTTTTACCTGTTTTCTGTTTAAATATAATGAAATATCTATGTAACGAATACAAACGTTTTGAATCGCCGCCAGAGGGCAGTACTTGAGCTACCTTGAAACGACCTTGGGTTTTACTCAACAATTTTTGGGTATGCACATGAGCTGGAAAAGATTGTAAAAGCTACTTATTTAATTGAATTACCTTTTATTGTTGCGAATAAATTAATATATTGCTAACTACAACTGATTACCTCGAAGGGCGTAGCAAGAATTGTTCCATATGAGAGGAGAGATGCCGTATCTCAAATGTCAATTCTCATATCGAAATCTCAAATCTCAAAACTGAATTCTCAAAATTAATACAGTAATTTTTATTACACAATATTTGTACATTGAAACCTTTATGGGGGACTTAATCCCTCTCATCACCCTTCACTAGAACACTAAGAATGTCTAAAGTACATATCAATAACTTTTTTCTAGGGTGTATTCTTAGATTTATAAAAACAATTGAAGAAATTGCAGAAATATAGAAAAATTACTATTTTAGAATTGTGCTAAACAAATTGTATGTATAATTTCACAAGAAAATTACAAAAAAAATGAAAAAAATAACGATTAAGAAATGGACATATTTTAAAGACATTTGAGTTTGCACAATGTGTGAAGTTTTTTAAGATTTGATATGTAAGATCTTAAACTATTTCTTCAACAAATTTCTAAGTAAAAGTCTCTTATAAGCGGATAATGAAGTTGAATTTTTCTTTTTTTATTCTATATAATTTAATCACCTCTGAATTATTCACTATATTTGTCAACTTTACCATCAGTGCGGGCTACTTCCGTAGGCCTCGTGGTCAACGTCTTTTGCCAGCCCTTTTATATAATACAATATTTTAGACATTTTTTTACTTAAATTTATTTATAAAAAGGAACTTATGGTAAAAACCTTTGAGCATGAGTCTTAAAAATTAAATTTATATGTGCTTATTTGTACCACATTCATTTTTTTTTATAGATTTATAAAGAGTTGTGATTTTTAAAATAATTTATTGAAAGGAATTTTTAGTATTTAATTTACATATTTTTATTTATTTAATTATTTATTTATTTTGCACATAACTACATTTGAATATTTGCATCTCTAGTGCCGTAATCAATAAGTTGATACAAGAAGATAGCATCTTATTGTGAATTCAGCTGCGAAATTCTGATCCTAGATTTTCTTTTAATCTGATTGAAATAATACAAACTGAATGCCATCTCGATAATGTAAATTCCTAGGTTGACACCCCCACCCATTTCGCATAATTTAAACTCCTGCGACTATTACAAAATTCTTTTTTATAAATACATTCATCGCGCTAGAACAAAAAAGAACTTTTTATGCCAGATTGACTCAAAACATCGAAGACCAATTTCCTTTATGATCATGACTTTTATTCATTCAATAAATTTAAGAGCAATTTAGAGCGAAATAGAGTCGAAAATCGGATTTCATCGCTGCTGACGTTTATGACGCATAGCCGCCCCGAATAAGAAATAATGATGAACAAAAAAAGTTTTTATTTGCTCCTTCAATATGACAGCGATTTTACGCTTGTTAATATACGTCATTGGACGGAAATGACGCATCTCTTTGCGACTGCTCCGTAATTGTTCCGAGTTGGGAAAACTATTGAATTTTTTTCTCTAATTTCTTTTTTAAATATAGGGAAATATTGTAACGTGCTTATCACTCTTTTAAGACAAAACTTGACTCTCTGCTTTTTTTTTCTATACGTACTGGTATGCATAAACCCGACTGAAACAGTCTGAGGCACATCACTCATGGGACTGCTCTTTCCCTCGATGGAAAAACAAAAATATTCTAATAAATTTTTTTTTTTTTTTTTTTTTTTTTTTTAAGGGGGGGGGTTAGTATTTTCCAACATTTGGAATTATTTTAAGTTTTTATTAAATGAAAACTTAAACTGAGAATGTCTGTAAATGAAATTCTTTCAAACATATTTTATTCCATAAAGGATTAATTTTCCACAACATATCACTGTGAAGAAATTAAATGAGTTAGACAGTTAGACATAGCACCTTTTGAAACTTAAAATCCTAGAGAGTCAATATCAAGGTAATTGGGTTTAACGGAGTACCTAGTGAAGTGGAACGTCTTCACTTTAACCTCCGAACGTAATCAGATCAAAACATAAATTTAAGCCTCAAGGCAAAAAGTAATCCAAACAAAAATTTAATACACTCCAGCTCACAAGGGAGCGAGGAGGTGAGAACGTTCTCATAAAAAATTATGAGTAACCAACGCGTTGTCTAATTAAAGGATAATTAGACTGTAACCTTGACAATGACCATTTGGCCATTTGTAACAGCATTACACAGATTCTACAACATGATGCTCATAAAATAACACAGTTAGGTAATACAATAAGCAAAAATGGGGACTATAAAAATTGCAACTTGGTACATCAAATAAAAAATAGCAAAAGTGACAGCACTAACAAAAAGATATGTTTTTGGTTTTTATAAAATTTATATTTTTATTAAGCATTTTTTCAGTTTTTTATATTTTTATAACATAAAACAAGACGATACATTACAAAAAAAAAACAAAATGAGCTAGAGCAAAGTAACGGAATGATATGATACCCCAAAAAAATTGGAAAAATTAAATAAAAATAGCCAAAAAATAAAGAAAACGGTACTTCACTAATAAAAAATAGTGGAAAACAATTTAAAAGATTAAAATACAAAAAATCAGAAATATTGAAAAATTGCCGGTAGTAGTCGTCGCCGGGGTTCGAACCATCAACCGCAGGATTGAGCGCAAATGAGCGGACACGCTACCAAGCGTGCCACTCGGACTTAAAATCTTAGATAATACTCTAATTGCTACTATTTAATAAATCTTAGATAATAGAAAGCTATCTTAGAAACTAAGATAACTTTTTTTATTCATCATAAAACAAAAGGACCTGCTTCTTTTAAAATATTTTTTCAAGTTGTTTAAAAGTGCCTTACTGTTTATAAAAATTATTTATTTTTCTCATTGCAAATAATATATTTTTAAATAACGTAGGAATACACGCCAAAACAAATGAAAATTGACTTCCCCAATAAAACAGCTTTCGAGATATATATTATAAGAAACTAAATTTTTACATAAAAAAAAGTAAACTGTATATTTATTTTGTAAACATAGATTTTTAAAGGTATGTGACATTTTAAAATTAAAAAATTAAAATTCATAAGAATTTTAAAATATGAAGATAAAAATGGTATTTTTCAGGTTGTAGAATAAAATATATCATTCGTATAGCTGAGGTTTGTAGAGTTAAAAAAAATAATTAACTAAAAAATAGTGGTACTTTATAAAAAAAAAATAAGTTTATAATTTGCAAATTCCAAAAGTTTTTTTTTTTTCAGGTAAGTTGATTTCTATTGTTTTCGCTTGGTACGCATAGTTTGTTTTTTAAATGTATTATTTTATATAATAAAAGTTAAGTAAGTAATCTTTATAAAGCTTTTCTTTTTATCAACTTTTTATGTGGAAGTATAAATCTTTATTGGAATAATGAATGTTCTTCAGCTCTTAAAGTACTACATCCCCATAACTACAAATTGTAATTTGTATCTTTGAGATAAATTGTATTCCTAAAAGTTGAATATCTATTTGCCTTGAAATCTATCATTTTCAACTTATAGCCTTTTTTTAGATATATTCAGTCGATCTACGCCTACCGGTTTTACAATTTCCCATTTTTATTCTCATTTAAAAGAATACAAGATATTTGAAAAATTAAAATATGTACCGTTAAACTGGACAAATATTTTACGACTTCCAGTCTTAATTGATGTGAACACCATCACTGAGTTAGATTGTCATGCGTGTCGCACAATAGAATGTTTTGCCGTTACAGTTACAGTAAATACACAGCTTCGATTAAAAACAATCTAAAAATACTTTTTTTGTGAACATACTAATATATTAGTCATATTTCCTCCTTTACATAAATTAGTTCTAGACGAAGTATAAACTAAATTCCTCAGCTTAACAGGCCGAACGCTGGCCGATTGGTTAGGGCGCTGATCGTCGGTACCAGAGTTCGTGGGTTCGAATCCCACTATGGCATGGATGTTCGTAGCCGTTTGGAATCGGCTTTAAGCAGTAGGTCCCGGTCTCATTAGCCCACGTGTGCAAAACAGTAGACCGTAGTGCTCCAAACCAAACCTCAGCTTAACAGCTGTATTTGAGAACCATGGTCTACGTTGCTAAACAGTTTTCGAGACCGAGTGCTCTGAATCGAGAAACATATGTCCGGCATAGGTAGTCAACGCCTTCAGTGTTTAGTTTTCAAGCATGGGTGTCGAACAGCACAATGTTTTATCGTTGCAACTACGGTAAATATACAACTTCGATTCAAAACAGTCTGAAAATACTTTTTGTTTGAACATACTAATATATCATTCCTATTCCCTCTTTTACGAAATTAGTTCTAGACGAAAGATAAACTAAACTCCTCAGCGCAACAGCTGTACTTGAGAGCCAAGGTCTACGTTGCTAAACAGTTTTCGAGACCGGGGGCTCTGAATCGCGAAACATATGTCGGTCATAGGTGGTCAAACTTAAGTGGAACACTTCCAGTGTTTAGTTTTCAAGCATGATAGGTTAAATTACTCACCTACGGAAGGTATGATAGACTGGGTCAACTTTGCTCTGCCCAAAGTTCGAACTTTGTACCTCTACCTGGGAAGTGCGAATTGCTGCCCCTAAGCCACCGGGCTTCTCTAAACTAAGGATATTGAATCAAATTTTTTCTTTTAGTGTGTATAGTAAAAAGGTTTCCCATGCTTACATATTCGCTTAATGATTGTTTATAATGTTGAATTTCAAGTCATTTTCAAAATATGTCTATTTTATAGACAGAAACAGAGATCATTCATTCGAGCTACCACATATTTCGGACTTCGACATTGTTGGGCAAAATTTCTATATATTTCAAGCGTGCATACTTGAAATCTGTAGATATTATCCATGACCAAACTAGCAAAATTTGGTTAATCCACTAAAATATTTAATATGTTAAACGTTTTATCTGTTGTCGTGTTGGCTTTACCGTCCTGAATCAACAATCTTTAGATAAACTGATATGTTATTGCATTTCGAAATATTGTCAGGTCTTCATGATGTATAAGGCCATTACTAACAATCGCAAAGAAATCTCTTTGGGGCAAAACCAAAGCTGGTTAAATGTGTTCTTTAAAAGTAATGTGTCCCATTCTAATATCCTACCCTAAATCGGAAAAAACTTCAGAAAAAGACCATAGCCTTTCAAATTAAATCCGACCATAGCCTTCCACATTAAATCAGATCATGGCTACAAAATATATATTTTATTTCATAGCAATTTTTAGATAAGTCAGACATTGGTAAGAAAATATTATGCATATATCCCTATTACATAGGGAAAAATTATTGCTTCGAAAAATTTGCATTATTGCAATATATTTTGTATTTAGTCAACAAGACTTATGGCGCAATAATCTACATTAACAACTGCGGTCCATTTTATGAGAATCCCCCCAGATAAAACGTCGGGAAGAATTATGAGTTCATACAAATTGTCTGTTACTCAATATGCGGCTGGTTCATGAATATTATTATTAAATTTGATAAACATTTATCCGGTTGAAACTCCTACTCATTTCCTAACCGTAACCGTGCGGACCATTAAGGGATTGACACGTCATGTCGGAGTCGTCCAATCCCAGAGCCCGGAATTACCTCCAAAATATCTGAATATTCCGTGTTCCGCCCATCTACCGTTTCTGAAATACCAATCATTTCACCGGAAATTGCAGCTGAGGGGCGTTAATTGAAAGCGACTTTTCACAAATTGGAAAGCAACATCTTTATAGATGTGTTACGAAAAGAGAGGAAATTCAATAATAATAAAAATTCTCTCCCAACTCTCCAAAAAGATGAGCAAACACTTCCCTTCGCCGGGATTTTTGTGCGAACCCCTTCACGTCAATGTTTGCCCTCAAATTTTAAGCGATTTCTGATTGGGCGGAGAGATGAAGTGGCGAAGAGAGTTGAGGTGTTCGCCGCTTGTCAAACGCTCGGAAAATGACGTCATGGCTTTTACCCTTTGATGCATCAAAAGGACACTTAAAGATAAGTATTTCTGAGTGGCAATGGTGTTAAATAAGCTGTAAGCATTTTCTGTACTGATGTAGGGAAAGTCTGAGAATTGAATTTTTGAACAACCGTAGATGGTTGCCAGATAAGAAACAGTTCTCTGGACTTTAATTAATGAACTTGTGTCAAACAAAAAATAATAATTTGAAGTCTGAGTCATACAGTTCTTAGAAAAGAGACAATATAGATAGGATATCTGCTTTGGCTATTTCTCCAATTAAAACTTAATTATTTTGTTCAGTATAAGAAAATTAAAAAAACAGACAACTTTCTTATGATTGTCGTATTTTAAATTATGAAAATTTATTTTAATCGTTAGTTATAAGAAAGAAGAGATGCATTGTTAAAATTCTTAACGATCGAAAATAGAATCCATCTCCATTCATTTCATGAGGACATTTTATCAATATTACATTTTTAGCACTCTAACCAACACATCTCAAAAATAATTTACTTGTAATAGTCATTAGATCTCGCCAATATTCATTTGTATACTTTATATTCTGGGACCTCTATACAATTTTACTGACATTAAAATTCACTTAAAAATTCAGATTGTTTGAAAGTATATAGCATTATTCACCATTATGATCATAACTGGACAGACAGCCCATGATGGACCACTGCATTTGCTTGAATATTTATCCTAGATGACTTAATCCTCCCCCCTGGTTATCCAGTTCATTCAAAGATGATGATTCAAGAAATGAAAAACCGCATTTAGCTGATATTAGCTGTTGTTTGCCTTATTTTCTTCTATAGTTACAATAGGCTTATTAAACCTGCTTAACTTGTTTAATCATCTCACTCACGAATAAGAAAATCAAATACAAAATTCATTTCGTGAATTCGTAACTGGAAATCTCAAAGAATCTCATAAGATCCTTGAATGAAATAAAAGAGGCTGTAAATGAAACAAAACCGATTATGTATTCATATAAATCTTATACATTTATTAACATTTTATATTGTTAGAAAAGGTATTTAAAAAAATTAATGATGATAAAGGCACAAAAGATAAACCAAAAACAATGTTTCTGTATTTACTTCTTCGGCAAATCTGAGAGGTTTTCAATCTCATGATATCGGATGTATCGAGAACTCAATAAGTCTGAAGTTAAATATAAGGAAAGATTATTAGTAAAAATAAAAATCTGGTAAAAAATTATTTAATATTTTTTATTACAGAGATTAAGATCTTCATAGGATGTTTAGGCAGATGATCAAAACTGATTTCTGACGGCACAAAATTCGTGCCATGTGATTTTCATATTTTTTTCTACTACAGACACTTTTATCATGAGAGTGTTACGTAGATGATCAGCATTTCTTCCTGAAAAAAGGACACTCGCCTATGGGTCCTTATCACTCGTCTACAGGTAGGTCACTGTCGACTCACACATGCACATCTCTTGCTTGGTGAGGCGCCTCCACAGTGTGCGTATTGTAAGACTACTTATGCAGTCGCACATATTTTAACGTCTTGTGTTTGTTTTAAAACTCTGTACATAAAATTCTTTGGAAATTCGTCACCTAATCTTAATTCCATCTTTGGGAAAATGCCGCATCCTGCCTTATTCCCTTTTCTTCACTGTACTGACTTGTACTTTGAAATCTGATCTGTAATTGTTTTCTAACTTTTGATATTCAATTTTATAATATTTAATTCTTAATCTTTTAATTCTTGATTTTAATTTTATATTTTAATAAATTTGAATCTTTAAATTATTAATTTTCTTTTTTGTGCTGTATGTTTTTCAATTTTTCAGCTTCTCTTTTACATTTTAATTTTTAATTTTTAATCAAACTTTGCTCATTATCGTGTTAACTTTGTGTCTTTCTAAGTTTTCTACCTATTTATTTGTTTTTAAATGTTTTTTCTTTTAGATTCAAACATTATTCTTTTTTAACGTTTAATCAAAATTGATTTTTTTCAAAATTGTTTCGAAATTTTGTTGGGTTTTTCGTCATGTTTGGCGCAGTTTGTCCCAAGAGGAATTACCGCCACTAAATTTCAAACAACCAACCAACCAACCAACCTGAAAAAGGACACAAAAAAATGGCAATTAAGACATACGCGGGATTTAAACCCACACACACTAGGGTGGTAGGCGAATGCTCTAAACTCTTTGCCAACCGAGCGGCGTGGCATGGGATTTAACCCCGTAAACTCTGTTACTAAATAGATAAACATATTTAAATATCATTTCATTGTAGCTGAATGACTCATTTCTAAACCGACATATTCAGATGTATTTCGCATAAAGGGGTCATCATTCACGCCAAAATTTTGACTTCCACCGCGTCTGTTAATAAAATTCCTCAGTTTTTCCCATACCCGAATTTCTCTCTAAGTTCTAGCGAAGTCGGGCATAAATCAGGTATGTAGAAATATAATATGGAGCCGCGAAAATGATATACAAAGGCAGGGGCGGATAAAAGAGGGCGTATTTTATTACGTAAAGGACTTTATTGCTGGAAAAGGAATTACGGTTGTCAACAAAAATGAAAAATGGAAATTGATTTGAGAACTTTCCGTGTTTTAAAAGTTAGCGTTTCATTTTTCAAAACAGATTTTCCCCGGGGACGTTCCGGAATGAGTTATAGTTATTGCCTTTTAATGCAGTATGTGTTGCTGCTGTTCAATATTTCTTAATATGGAGAACAATTCGTGATTCATATCGAAGCGGGAAATCTTTATTGTGGGATGTCTGACAAAACTAGGAGAAATAGATACTAAAATAACTTGAGATATTGATAATTTCAATTTTTCTTTTAGATTCAGAATTCATCTTTTTTGAATGTGTTTCTTCCAGTTTGAATTTTATGTATATTAAAAAAAGGCTTTGATTCTGTAGCCACAATTTGTATTTTGATCTTGTATATGTCAAGCACGTCAGTCAAATGTCTGTGATGCACATATTTTTAAAAATAATTTAACTTATTTTTTCTTGAGTTATGTTATGTAATAGTCGAAAACTATTAATATTAAACCTTCATTAAGGAATAAACCTTTGGTTATATTATTCACTTTAGATCATGCTTTTTAAAAAAATGTTAAGCTATAACAAATATCTATTCCCTCTGTATTATTCTTTAAATTGTAAGGATTTTAATCTGTCAAATATCTGTTATCTTTTAAATTTTTAATATTGAATAACATAGGCTATTTTTATATTTTTTTAATTCATAACACTATTTCATAAATAAATATTTTATCTTTGGATTTGATAATATGCAGTTATAGTAATTACATACAATTTTATTTGTGAAATAATTAGTTTTGTGAATGTAAAATATTTTCTAATACCTTGCATGCTAGACTTTCTGTCAATTTTACATTTTAATTATGAGGCTAAAAATTTTATTATATTTTTTTTTCAAATACTGAGCACTATATATATATATATATATATATATATATATATATATATATATATATATATATATATATATATATATATATATATATATATATATATATATATATGTGTGTGTGTGTGTGTATGCGTGTGTATGTGTGTGTGTGCATTTAATAACTACTAGAACAAAATAGTTCAACAGAAGTAACAAAAATACCAGTTGAAAAGATTTAAAGAATTTTTTAAATTCCGAAAACAGTTAATTGTTTTCATTTTTTGTCTTATCATTATTTCTTATAACTCTTAAGAATACATAATACCTTTCTACACTTAAAATTTGCATTATAACGATTTTCTTCGATTCACCATACAATATTTTTTTTGCTTTTATTATAATCTATTATTTATAAATTTTTTCGTAATCTCTCTATCTTTTAAAAAAATATTTAATTTTTCCACTTTTAAAAAATAACACAGAAATTATACACCAGATAAAAAAGATGGAATTCTCTTATCAGTTAAATAACTTTTTTAATGTCTAAATTGAAAGCTAAATTTTTATTTTAAATTAAAGATAATTATATATTTTATTCGGTAACTTTAATATTTTAAAAGCATCTGACATTTTAAAGTGCAAAAAATCTCTAAAATCTGTTGAGAAGTTGAAAATTTAAAGAAAACTTAACCTTTATCATTTTAAATAATAAAATATTAATGTAACTGAGTTTACTGAATAAAAATATGATTAGGTACTATTTGATATAAATTAATTTCTGAGTTACAACATTCAAAAATAATTTTGCATGTTACTGGATTTCTACTTCATTTTTTTACTTAACTGCCTATTTTATAAATTAAAAAAAATATTTTGCTTCATATAACGAAAACAAGATAATTTTAATAAAGTTAAAACCTTTATAATGATTTTGACCTTTATAAAAAAATTATTTTAAACACAGAGCAAAAGTTTTATTTTATATTTAATTAAAAATAGGCTATAGTAGAGAATAATTTACAGCTCGAAAGGATGTAAGTCTCCTTAAGGGTCAACTGTTGTTACCTTGAAAACTACCAGTTTTACAAACATAATTTTTTAACATAGTTGGAACAAACGATTATCTTTACACACATATCTCATTCATTTTTTAAACATAGTTGGAACAAACAATTATCTTTACACACATATCTCATTCATTTTTAAACATAGTTGGAACAAACAATTATCTTTACACACATATCTCATTCATTTTTTAAGTATAGTTGGAACAAACAATTATCTTTACACACATATCTCATTCATTTTTTAAGTATAGTTGGAACAAACAATTATCTTTACACACATATCTCATTTGTTTTTTAAACATAGTTGGAACAAACAATTATCTTTACAAACATATCTCATTCATTTTTTAAACATAGAAAAACTTTTCTCAAAAAGTTTAAAATAATAGAAGCTATGTTGATATCAAAAAATGATATCTAGACTATCGTGCATAATTACTAAAAATATAATTAAGTTTAATACAAACTTATTGTTTTAAAACATACTACAATACCTCAAAATAACTTTGAACCAAAGTGATTTTTTTATTAAAAACTAAAAATTTATTATTGAAAAAAACTTAGTTTGGGAAATATACAAGAAAATATATTCTCAATCTGAGGAAAATTATATTGTATATAGCATCTAAATATTTTATGAAAAAGTATTAAAAACTTTTTGAGATATGCGCGTTACATGGAAAAAACACAATTTGAGAAAAAAAGTTAAAGTATTATAAGCTTAAATTTGTTTACAATAAACTTCTGACACGTTTTTTATTCATAACTACACTCAATATTGGAATTTTTTTAAAGCGTAATGTTTAACAAGGTTCAGAACTGAATTCCTTTTCACAAATATTTTTTCTGAAAAATCTAATTTTTTGTCGATTTAACAGTCGTATGACCCCTTAAAGGGATACATGTTTTAATCCCTTCTACATCTTAACACATTGTATGCGAGACACGTACTAGTAAGTTTTCTGATTATTGGTACTTGAACGCGGGACACGTACTAGTACGTTTACTGACGATTGATGCTTGAGCGCGGGTCACGTACTAGTCCTGGTTAGTATAACAACATGGTTTGTTTGAGGGTACAAAAATAACGGTATATACAGGAATATGAAGCCGAATGTTCTTGTCTACGACATAGATTCTGGAATAATTTAGACAAATAAAAAATAGTTTTTACATTATTAGTTTTATGATTGCTCTTTTCATTTCTTTATAATGTAAAAATGTTTATCTATAACATAATTCGAAAAAATTAAAACTATATACTACTATTTCTATTTGATTTTTCATATTTACGATACTATTATAAATTTATCCACTAAAAAATATATTTTTTGTTTACAAAAATCTTATGGTTGTTATTTATATATTTGTTTATATATTTCAATATAAAATACGAAAAGTTGGTTAAAAAATTAAATAATTTTCGATCTATTGAGATTTAACTGAATAACTAAATTTACGCCCAAAACGCCCGCTCCCGGTACAATTCCGCTGCGAAATGTACCCGCACACAATGTGTTAATATACCACAGCATTCTTACATTAAGTACAGATATGCAGTTTTACTCATTATTACCCTCGTACACAAATGCACAATTTAGCAAATAGAACACGGATCTTATGCAACGAATTTAACTAATGCTATTCCAGTTGATTATTCACGCGTCCCATTAGATGTGAATGTGTCCCCTTGCAGCAATCTGTCATTTTAAGGGGATGAGTTTCTTAAAGGATATTCTAGGGGAAAGAGCTCGCATTTACTTTACATACTAACTACGATGATACTGCTGCCTCGAATCTAACCGCAAGGTTTAACATCCAATCTCAACAACCTCGGATCGAATGCAGTTCCTGATTGGCTTCCATTAGGTACAGAGCAGGAAGGACTAAACATATCAATATACTCTCAATGAGATTATCTTTCGGAAGGAAGGGGACGTCTGTATTGTACTAGGAAGGCAGTAATAGAATGACAAGAACCTGGGACATCGTGCTGTTTCTTGCTTTGTCGCAAGAGGAGTATTTAATCACTTCGTTTAATGGAAGGGAGATTTGTGCTGACTGCAGCCTCTGTAGATAAAATTCTTTTCGTGTATGTACCGAAATCAGCAACCTAAATGTAAAAATAATAGAGGGTAGAATAGAGGTAGAAATAAAGAAATATGCTGAAAATGAAGTAAAGTTCCATGAAATTATTTCCTGTGGTAAACAGATAACTGAATATTAAATACTCATACTGAATATTAAAAGACACTGTTGGAGTAGTATTAGCGATCAGATTTTAAGTCTTTTTTTCACTTTTTTGGTGATCGAATGGGTAGGGCGCTACTCTTCGTGGAATTAAATTCCGCTGCTGGTATAGATGTCCGTAGCCGTCTGAAATTATATCTTAACAGTAGGTCCCGATTTCATTAGTTCTCGGGCAGCAAGGCTCTTCAACCAAATGAAACGCTCTCCTGGCTGTTATGTAATCTTAAAACAGATCAGTTTATGCTGTGCTCAATGCTAACACTGTTTTTTTTTTTTGTGAATTTTAAAAATATTTATAAATGCACACCTAAGCACATTATGCTTAATATATTTAATAATTTGTGAGATTTGAGATTATATCAGCATATTTATTATTTCTAAATTATCAACACCTTGCATATGTAGCTTTTTGCGCACGCTGCGTTAAATGAATTTTTACATAGATAATACTAGATTTGATACGTCTTATTTTCATTTTCGTCCCTACGTTAAGAATAAGCATATATGCTTGGTTAATCATGTTTGTTGTAATTAAAAACTCCACTTTATTTCATTTAAAAAAAAACCTGCTTAGATGTTAAAGTTAATTGAATCTTTAATGAATGATATTTTTGCTAATGTTTACGTCTTTGAATTATTAAGATTGCACTTTTCATAAAAGAGTGTTCTGAGTGCTAAATATATACAGGATTGTTTATATATCAGCAATTTTTAACAAAGTATGTGGTCGAGTAATAGCTGAAAGACATTAAAATGGCAGGGGCTTCACTGAACTCCTTCTTGAAACAAAGGGAACTACCCCTTTTACGTTTGGGAGTTTTTAAAGATTTTATTTTTCCTTTTTCCTTCTCCTTTTCCTCACAACAATGCGGCTTTATTAAGTCTGTAAATATCCCCGCATCGTATGCTCGGAAAGGGGGATGCGAAGGCAAAGGGGTGTCTGATTTATGCCACGTAGCGTTAAATGATTGGATGGGCGAGGAGGCGATTTCACGGCTTGGTGAGGATCTTATTAATAGCTACCTAGGATTCGTCGTAAAGGATGGCCTCTCTTTCTCATAGTGGACCCTTCCACTTCCACCCGCGTTCACACGCTTTTGTTAAATGGTAATGAGTTTATGCGGGTGGGGGAGGAAGGTAGGTAGCGTGTTGATGGTCGGAACGTCTTATAAGGTGTGTTTTTAGCTGGAACTTACCCGAGTAGGTATTTATTACTTTCCGTTGGAGAAGTGTATGTATGTGCATTTCTTCATTTTAACTTCCGAAATAGTGTCACGTCTTAAGGCGTCTGCATCTGATAAGAGGGGGGAGTTTTGCAGTGCTTCCTGTTATGCTGATATGACAATTAAATGGGTGAGAAATTATTGCCAGATTCTTCCCTAAAATTCGATGCATTTTCAGTTAAGAATAGAATTCCATAAAATTTAATACCATATTTTCGATTTTTTATTACTGTCAAATCTACGTTGTTTTAAAATTATTTTTATATTGTTAGCATTTAGAATGGCTCTATGAAGAAAAGTTTCTGTTTATTGTTTATTGCATACTAGCAACGGCCACTGGTTTTCCCAGCTCTTTCAACTGCCTAGCTGGCATACTGGTAGACTAACAGACTGTCTTTTAACTACAAAGTGTCCCCACACATGCGCTGTGATGTCGCCTTTGCACATCGAGAGGTATGAGCACGTACCTGGTGTATATTAAGTAAGCCCTGCTGAATGTTGCTATATGTGAGCCCTGGAGGTATGCAGGCCTAGCTCAGACAGGATTTTGCTTGGTTGATCTGAGGAAAAAAGGGCTTGGAGTTCGATTCGTTTATTCAAGTCTAATTCTTTTTATCTAAAGTTTAGTTAAATTTACCCCAGACACGTCATTTGTAGACTCTAATATGAGGGTAAGATAGAGAATTATCTTTTGGATATAATAATACAAGATTTATTCCAAGAATATTTTAGTGGTATATGCTAGTATTTCTGAATATCTGTCGAATGTTTTGAGACAGAAAAGGTGTATGAATTATCTTTTTTATCCTAGAATACTATTTTTTTTTCTTCTCAAACGTTACTATTTTTTCACCTGCAGAGCAACTTAAAAAATGTTTTTAAAATAAGGGAAGGCAAGTAATGCAACTCCTTTATTTAACACATTATTACTTGCAAATTAAAGTTATTTTCAGCTTTTGACAGTTTATGTTTTAATTCCAAAGCTTCTCCAAGACGTTAAGATTTTCGTCATCAGTGACATGCTATTTTTGTGACATTTGTATATCATATAGCCTGACTTAATTTTACTAAATGAACTTCCCCCAGGGGCAGACCTCCGTTAGGTGTGTACGGGCTTCATGGTCCCGGGGTACCTGAGTGATCTTTTATTAGCGTTCTTCCTAGTAGTCTCGAGCTTACCTCTGTCGTGTTTGCTCCTTACCGAGTTGGACCACATTAAAATCGGACCATGACGGGCCTCTCGTAGGTCAGCTGTGGCTTGGTAGCCATTTTGGAGTCCCTGTCATCTTTAGTTGCTGCTGTATGTCTTCGGATGGGTCAGCGTAAAACACACTTACTAAATGAATTTCTCTATATATATCTAGAGTGTTACTTTAATAAAAATATACATGTGACCAGCAATTTTAAGGTACCAACGTGGTAAAATTGGATTGAAAGTTAGCTGTCAAATATCAAAACCTTACCAAGTTAACTTCAAATTTCACCCACCGAAGTGCACTTTACTTACTTTTGGGATTTCAACTCCCTCCCCCCCTTCCTATTCACAATTCTAACAATATTAAATAAAATGAATACTTTTAATATACTACTTCTACATTAAGTATTTTAAATCCCTTTAATTTAACACACATAACACTTAGTAAAATTAATTAATCGTTATACATTAAAACATATTATTATATTATCCACAATTTCTTAAAGCATTAATTTTTTATTATCAATAAAGAATTGTATTTGTTAAGTGTCTTGTATCTCTGGAATTTAGAATCCATGTTCCCAACTTTATAAAAATACGAAAATTTTTAACTTATAATAATTAAAACATTTTATTGATTTTATTACAATTGTTTTATCACAAAGGGATTCATTGGATCATATATGAGGGGTACTAAATATCACAATGGAACCAAGTGGTTCCCAAAACTTATTCGGGGAATTTTTAAAATCTTTTTCCTCTCCAAGTATAAATTCCGAACAGAAATATTTTCTAGCGGGGAACACAAAGTCATAAAATTCTGAGAGCCGGCCATCGAAACCTTGGCGTCCTCTTTCTATGCAACACACAATATATAGATCATAAATCCTAAGATTATTTTTCATCCATTAAACTAAGGAATGGAATGCAGATTTTGACAAAGGCTACGAAAGAATTCCAATATAAAAGGATTTCTTGCTCTAATATCTCGATATTAAATAGATTCCATTCTTTTAAACCGATTAGATAATTAAATATTGCGGATTATTAGAACTACGTTATTTTACTCCCAGACCACTGTGCGGATGACGGTATTATTCAAGCTGTTTAGTGGTCTCTTTTAGTTATTTATTTTCGAAAATGAGCATATTTCGCAAAGTTCTTTTTTCTCATTTTCTTGGGAAATACTTAGTTCGACGTCGCCTTTGGAGGCTTGCGATCAGTTATGGTAGGTTGTTTTATTGGCGGTTTGATCCCAAAAGTATCTTAAGCTGGAATTTAGTTAAACATTGTCTTACTCATCTTATTACAAATCGTTACCATTTCTTAGCAATTATCAGATATTATCGAATGTTTCTTTCATGCTCTTGTGGTTGTGTCTATGCAAACAGCTTGCATTATGTTTATTTTTGTCCATGTTTAAGCTTACTTTATATTTATTGATCTCAGGTTCTGTCTCAAAATATTCCATTCAGTCGTTTGGTTTACAATTTAGTTTCCCATCTTATCACTCCCATACTGTATGTTTTAACATTGACTGCCAATGTTATTATTTAAGAGCCAATCAGGCTGCAGCGTGTGAATAAAGGTGATGTTTTAAAATTCTGTTTTCTCCATTCTCTATCTCATTCATTCTTTCAGTTCATTCTTTATTGCATGCAGGGTATATCTGCTGCAATACGGTGATGATCAGAAACTAGGTATAAATAATCGGTTTGGAAATTAAATTTCCTATAATAAATATGTTAACATTTGGATCCAATCTTCTCCCATTTTATGGCAATATCTATCAATCTCATTATAGTGACCTGGCAATCAATGCGGTATAAACGATATCTTCATGTACACTTCTCTTGATTTTGGGTAACAAGCCTCTTGGTTGATTGTAGAGTTGACCTCTACCTTTATGTATATATATATATTATATATATATATATTATATGTATATATATATATACATATATATATATATATTATATATATATTATATATATATATATATACATATATATGTAATAAGACGGACTTCACGATGGGTGGTTGCAGTCATGGCCCATAAAAATGACACCGTTTCAGCTAAAGACCTTTATTAACATAACGTTGGAGGATGGGTTCCCACTTCATCATAGGTACAGGACAAACTGAGGGGTCAGCTAGCATGAAGTTATAAGTAAAAAGGACCTTAACGCCTGCTCAACATCTGTGGGAAAATCTCTAGAAAAATCTGCCTCCGATAGCGCTCATCTCTTTTTTGTTTGGAAATTTTCTAAATTGTTTGCTAGGACAAATTAGAGTTATAATTGGTTAGACCCCTTCTCTGGGGGGTTAAACTGTAGCCCCAGTGGACAATTTAGGTTAGGGGTTAAAAAGGGGAAAGCAAAAAGAATTTTTAGCCCTTCACTTCAGATTTGAAAACCCCTGAGAATTTTCTAGGGGTGTCTTAGGGGTTTGATTCAAAATGCCTACACTAGATTCCCGATCCAGTTTACTTTTCTTTATATATATATATATATATATATATATATATATATATATATATATATATATATATATATATATATATATATATATATATATATATACATATATATATATATCAGCTTTCACAGTTTTTATGTATATTGTTTTTCATCTAAATTTAAGGTATGCGCATTATTTCTAATTGCTTGGGAGCATGATTAGGCATGACTTCGCTTGATGTGTGGGGGTTTGGAATTTTGCGACTTTTATCCTGGGAGCCATATATTTTAGATCACTTTCCTCTATTTGGCGTTTCCACAGTTGTGTCAGCAAGGAAAAGATCAATCTTCTCAAGTAAAATTTTACACAGTTTTGAGGAATTCAGGAGGTTAATGTTCTGATATGCAAGTTCTAGCATATAGAAACATTATAGTTCACTAATATACTCTACTACAAAATAGTGCTACTACTCTAACAGCACACAGGATTCCTCTGACATCTATCCAACATTCAGGGTGTAATATGGATCTCAAAGGAATATTTTGGATTCCTAGCGAATGACCAATAAAACGTGTGTACTTCCAAGACATAAAAAAAATCTGTTTTGAAAAATTTTTCGACAGTATCACGAGTTCTCAGTGTTCCCGTAAACTCTCCTAGACTATTTTGATGCAAACTTATTTAATTTTTTCCCATTCCATTTTTGTATGAAAATCAAAGAAAATATTTAATTTGGAAGTTATTAATCTTAAAATATTATTCTAGATTATATAGAAAAATCTTTTTTCAGCATGATTATGCAGAATTCACAGATACCCGTATAAAACTGCTTCAATGGCTGCAAAAGCATGTACATTAAAACAGGCAATTCATTTAACTGGTGAATTTTAGACTAATATTAACAGTATTAACAGTTTATATCGGTATAAGTAGTATTTAAAAAACATTTGTTGTCACGAGAGCAAAATCAAACATGAAATTTTGTTTTCTGCATTTGCTCTTTCTACAAATCTGAAACTTTTTTCACTCCTGTGCAACCAATAGTTACAGGATACTAGATCCTGTGAAGCCATTTATAACTACCAGATGTATAAGAGGCATCACTGGAGATAAAAATGTATCATCCTTAAATGATCCTTTCAGTAGGATCGTCATGTACACTGAAAAGCTATTGCCGTCAAATCCCTGGGTTTTTTTTTAATTAAATAGAATAAATAATATTCGATTTAATTATTAAAGAGAATTTTTCGCTGCTTTTGACAATAATTATTTATTATTACTATTCTTTATATATATATATATATATATATATATATATATATATATATATATATATATATATATATATATATATATATATATATATATATATATATATCGTCAGGGTGTATCACCTTTCTCAGACACTATGATACATCCTTCTTGAAAGGGTTAAATTGTCTTTTTATTGCTTGCAATTTACACCTCGTTTGAAGCTCTGGCGAGTAAGGGGGCTAAATGTCAAAGACAAAACTCATTACCACACTAACGGAATGTTTTTTTTTCCTAATATATTTGATTCGAGAGCCACCAACTTTTTCAGGTTTTCGAATCTGTTCGGCTGTTCATCGACGACCCTTTGCAGCCGCCGTTAATAAAGTCGGCAAACATCACCGTGCCAGGATATTGGCGAGGCTGTTCCGTCGCATGTTGCATTAAACGACTGGATGGGCTAGAAAACGATTTCACGGATAGGTGGGGTTCTTATTAATAGAGGGCAGAGGGGGAGGAAAGGGATGAAGCCTCGGGGTGGAGGAAGCCTCCTTCTCCTCCGAATACACCGTTTGCACATCTTCTCCCTCTCCCATTTCCAGTTTGCTCACCCAGTTATTTCGTGATAATGGCTCGGGGAGGAATTGTCTTTAGTTGTATCGATGATGGCGCGAGTGCGGCATGTTGAGGGTGATATGTGGATGGTGCAGCTTGCATTACATTTAGTGCGCTGGACGGGGTATTAAGCGGTCCCTCTAAACATCTGTTTATTGATGGAGGAATGATAATGGGATCAAGGGACGACGTTCGTTGGTTTTATTTATTTTTTTACCTTAAAACAGTGGTTCTCAGACTTTATTCCCCATGGAACCCGTCTTTTACTACATATACTGTGACGGGACCCCTGAATAAATGTTACGTAATGAGAAATGGGCCTATTATTTATTACTGATTAAGCATAAACATAAAAATTAAACCGTATAAAGCAGTTTAAAAATGTATATAATGCCTATAAAACGTGAGAGGAAGCAAGAATATTTTAATGAAATACATTGATGAAAAGTATCAATGGGATAAATGGCATTAATTTTGACTCTCATAAATTTATTTAAAGTTGGGTGCATTGGAGAAAGTTTTAAGTCATATCATACTCTGCATCTAACATATATCGGTATTTAGTTTTCGATAAGACATATGGAGAAAAACCAGTTTTGCATATCTAGATCGTTGTAAATGGTAACAGCAGAGCCTTTTCGGATAGTGAAAGATATTCTATTTTCAAATAACACCAGAATGACACTGACGCTTTTTTTACAATGAGATAATATTGAAAAGTCTGATGTCAGATCAATAATTTTTTTATACTCTTATGGAAAACAAGAAAGTTTTTCGTTTACGACAAATAGATTTTTGATTCATAAGTGTTTTTTTTTTTAATTTTCGGTTTGTTCTTTATGGAAATATTGCTATATACTTCCCTATCAGAAAAAAATCCATGGCGCTTAAAAATTTCTCAAGGAACCTCTGAAAGATCATTGTGAAACCATTATGGTTCAGCAGAATACACTTTGAGAAAACCTACCTTAATTTAAGTGTTCTCTTGGGCATATTAACCCTAAGATCATGATAAATAAACGTATCCCCAAAACACCTCTTTTAAATGAGTATGGTAAACCATTTTACTACCCCAAACTACATTTGTCATTTATTAATAACGCCCCAAATCACAAAGAAAATTATTAAACATCTTGACATCATAACAAAGTTTTAAAAATTGAGGTTAGATTGGAATAAAGACATATTAATAAGCCTATTTCTTTCACAGATAATCCTTTATTTATTCGATTCATTTGAATTCATTCTTTAGAGATTCTTATTCAGATTGTAGTATTTGGGAATTTTGTGTTATTAATATTGTGTAGCACAACTTGAAAAGAAATAATGCTTAAAATGTCCCACCTTTTAATAGTGGCCGAGTGGATAGTAGTAAACCTACTTAAAAAGAGCGGAATTAAATTAAGATAATCTACGTGAATTTATTTCCTAAAACCAAACTTACGTCAAAAGATATTTTAAAATATCATTAATTGGAAAAATTGTTAAAGTTGCAAGCTATCTTTAATATCAATTAATTATTTTTTAGAATTTTACTGTATTCTTTTAACGAAAATTAATAAGACTGTTACATAAAACATATACTACAATAAAACCCAACAGAAAAGAACTTACGATGAAGATACAAAATATATTCACAAAAATGGAGTCGGTCCACAGCATTTGCTAAAAATATTTTTATTGGAATTTATATTGCCTAGTTATTTTCATTCTGTTCACTTACTTAGAATAATGGGTATTTTTACACAGTTTATTTAAAATGGTCTTTTTACAGTATATACAACATTTCAAGAATTTTTTCATTGTTTCGCTGTATTAAACCTTCTATAGAACGACCAAATATTTAACTTTTTGAGCAAAAACATACTCAGTTTTATGGTACGTTAATAGATTATGTCTAAAAGTTTCAAATAAACTAAGAAATGTATAATAGATTTTGGAACATTTTAAAGTCACTAACACGATATCAAAAACATTGTCTACCCTGCTAAATGATTATTCCATTTTACATGTCTCCTTCCTCCTAATATTTTTTCTACAGTTGAGTTTCTTTGCAGCGAATTTCTATTTAAAGAAATTTTCTAAGATGACTATTTTTACAAAATTTAAAAAGAGCAAGCATTTTACACGAAATAAAACTTATATTCAAGGAACTTAATTTTTCTTTAAGGAATTTTGATATCATTCGACATAAAATCTAGACTAGAGAAAAGGTGGCTGATGAAATTTTTTATTCTTTTTAACAATGTAAGATATTTTAAGAGCATCCCTTTGCTTTAGTTCGTAAAAAAAAATTAAAATCAGTTTACAAACAATCTTCTGTTTCTTGAGCTCAGAAAATTTGCTGATTTTTATTATTTTTTATAATATTAAGTTATAGAAAGTCAAAACAGAGAATATTTACATTATAATGTCGCAGTTTAAAATACCTGAGACGACTTCAAATATCTTTGGCCAACTCTAATCTTTATTCTTTAATAAATCTCTATTCTTTATTTAATATAACATGAAATGTTACTTTATCTCTTTAATAAATGTATACTTATGTATATAACCACATTAAAATATACTGCTAAAGAAACATATATTACCACTTCAGACTGTTTTCAAATGTTTAACAGACAGACAAAAAAAAATGCAATGCAGAAAAGTAAAGTAATTGCATAGTTAAGTAAATATTAAAAATATATTTTTAACATGAAAGCTTCCTTTTCAACCTTAACTAGACCTTTTAATGTATTTCAAAAGATTTTTTTCTCTATTCAATGCTTTTTGTTCATAACGTGCTTTCAGCAATAGAGTTAATATTACTAGTCTTTTTATAGAAATTTATAAATGCATATCCAGCTCTTTATATTAAAAAATAATGCAAAATATATTCAGGTATTAGAGGATAATTTCTTTCCATTTTGATCTTACTAAAACAAATAAATATTATATGATTTTATAAATAATATTTGTATACAGACATATGTGTGTAAGTATATATGTATATATATATATATATATATATATATATATATATATATATATATATATTATATATATGTGTGTGTGTGTGTGTGTGTGGAGGGTGTGTATTGATATTTTAACTTAAAACTAACCAACTTAATTATAATAGCATTTCGAAATAAATTTCTGGTGATTTTAAATCTTAAATTGCAATCTTTGGCAAAATTCTTTTGATTTCCGGCTCCTTAACTGCGGGGCGAGACAGTTGCTATGGGAAGACCAGGGGGTGTTAGTGCTCCGATGTGCAGTGTCTCGTTACGCTTGATTTGCCGATGGTCAAGAAAAAAAAGTACGCATCGGTCTGTGATGTGACAAAGGAGTGGGCGGGAAGGGGTGATATCGGAACGTCCTTGAGAGAGCCGGTGATCGTGTGTATATTTCGATGTGAGAAGCGAAACCGTTGAAGGTACGAGCGGAGAAAAACACTCATTAGGGCAGAGTACACAGCACCGGAAGGGTCGAATATTTCTATCGCAGCAGTACGATTCTCGATCACCTGTTTTTTCTCATGTGTTAATGAGGCAAGACCAGGGTAAGCTTCTCTTTCACCCGTATATTTGGTCTGCCAGGACCCCTCCTCCCTCCACATTCGTTTCCCAGAATCTGATCAGGGTTGTAAAAAAAACTCGGTTTTTGTATTAAAATCTCAGCCCAGACGAGTTTCATTAAAAAACAATGTTTTTGGTTTGGGGAGAGTATAAAATCCGGGTTTTTTTAGGGGGGGGTGAATTTTTTTCTCAAACTAACAATATTAATATGTAACATGCGTATATACTTTTTTGTCTTTTGTTATGCTTGAAGATACACTGTTTAGCAAGCACCAGAAATATTAACCGTCTCATATACGCGACGCAGCGATTTCACTCTTATCAGTCCGGTGTCGTCTCCAAGCGATAATCTCCGGTTGATATTGAGAGACCAGCGTCGTAGTATCGGAGATCGGAAAGTTTTATTTTAATTTTTAAATGCTAGATTTAATTACTAGATGCCGTTACAGATATCCATAAGATTATTGCTTAAAATGTAAGGAACACAAATCAATGCAAACATTAGCATGGGTGAAGAGTGGGATCGCCTGGTATGAAATACAAGTTTACATAATATACAAGTAAACCTTATTAAGTGTATACCCGCGCAACTCCGGGTATGGAAAGCTATTATTTACTTATACTTTTCAGAAATAAACTATATTTGAATTTTGAATATGGAAACAAAAACCGTGTGCCGCATACAATGTGTTAAAACAATTAGGCTTAAATGATTAGGTTACTTGAGGTTGGGTAGAGCAGATGCATAAGATATATACATAACACTGCAGACAAGAGGGATAGTAAAAAGTAGACACGAAAGATAATATCAAAGTAAATAAGACACACGATTTTTATTACACAGGACAAAACACAAGATTCTTATTCACGATTATTTTATCGAGTAGCATATAGCCCGTCATATGACGAGATCAGTAAAATTTTTAATTTTCCAGAATTGTAAAGTACCCTATGAGGCAGGTAAAAAAAATGGTTTGTTTTTTGGCTGAGAATTATCTGGTTCACGTTCAATAATTTGTTTATCTTCATACTCCTCTAAAGTCTTCAAATACTGTGAATACAGTTTAGAATCACGTTGAATTCATTTAGAAAGATAATTCAAATTTTTCTTAGTTACTATCATTTCCACTACACCCTGGAGGTAGACAGAATTTGTTGTTAACTCCGGTGATAAAATTTTCATTGCAACAAAAAATAATCGGTGATTAAATTTAAAATTATCACATATGTACCTAATCTATTATTTAAGCCAAATATAAACGAAAATTATTTACAAATATCTAAGTTCAGTAATAAAACGTATGAAAATGATGCAGGCGATATTAAAATAATTTAAAATGAGAAATGATTAAATGAGATGGTTAAAGGAATGACGTCGTAATGCTAGAAAAAAATATTATTTTTACCTATTTAATATGTGATAAATTTAATCGTCTGCTCTTAATCGCGGAAAATAGGGTTTGAAATATTGGCATTAACCCTTAATTTGACAAGATGTTTTTTCAAATATTTTTTAATTTCTGTTATTTTCCCATGTCTGTATAGACATTAGGATCTCTGTAAAATAAATAAAAAAATATATTTTTCATTTTTGAGATAATTAATGTCCGCTGTGGCGAACACTGACAATTATGTTATATAGTGGTTATAAATACACATGTCCGGTGTAGCGGCCAGACTTAGCCAAATTAAGGGTTAAAGGCTAGAAAGGGGGGGAGGGGGGATTTGGAATGTTGCTAACCCTAACTCATCAAAATCAATATGGATGCCTATCCATTCTAGGTTCAACCGCTTCATAAATTCGAGGACAGACGGATAGATAGCTTAGTCTATTTATTATATAAGGGATACTAAAATTAACAAGAATATTTTTCTTGGATTTTTTTTATATATTAAGGAAGCAAGAAAGTTAAAGACGTTTGAATTTGTGTTGCTAAATTCATTTGAACAGAGGTATATTTACAGAGGAGTTCAATGCCATTAAATTTCCTTCGTTTCTAAGCAGACATTATTGTCATAACGATACGAGTTGTCCGTCCACTGCTTTTATTCTACGGATGAGTGCATTTAGCGCGGCCTCTCCCGAAGCCCAAATCTAATCATCTTCCACATACCTTCTTGCCACCACAATAGCCCAACAACAGTGTGTAAGTTTAATGGCAGATGCTAAGATGTGCTTCCTCCTTACTTACTCGGATAGAAGTGCCTGCTAATATTATTAAGCACCCTTAGTTTCTAAACCCTTTGTCGTTTATTAAGTGAAATTCTGATCAAATTATCGAGCCTGCCATTACTGTGTAGTCAATTACGAGCAGGAAAATTGAGCACTTCTATCGTTGCCACTCATTGTTAACGTTTTTTTTCGAATACCAGTTTCCTGTAAAAATCACAAGCAGGAGAAAAAGTATATTGAGCAGTTGTGTCAGAGAATGTATCCACCACAGTGACTTCGAATACAATTTTCAGAAACCTAGTTAAAAGAAATTTAATGTTCATCCACGAAGGATTTAATTCTTTAGGGTTTTGAAATCATTGTATTCCGATTCCACGCCAGTAGTGGAATTTAAAATAATGCATGTTAAGGTTGAATTTTGCATTAGAGCTATTAATGCAGTTTAGGAATTTAAAAATACTTTTTGTTATCACTTTATAATAACTAGAGGCGATGTTATGGTATGTATTAGGGTATCTCAAAGTGTGTTCCGTGGTACCCTGGTGTTTCACAACGACCCTCCAAGGATACTTCGTTAAACTTTCGTAAAATACCCTCAAAATCTTTGAAAAAAATTCCGTAAATTCATTCTCAAGTTTTTACCTTATACCTTAAATAGAATTAATAATAGTAACTACCGTAATTTAGCACGTATAGTCCGTGGACTACCTATGTTTAAAAAGCAAAATTATTCAGCCACGGACTATCTGCAGGTACGGACTATCTGTGGTTGTTCACTGCTAAAATCATCAAAATCGGAAGAAGGGGGAGAAAGAACGTCTCGCGAATGGCCAATGATCAAATATAAACAGAGGCAAGACTAACGAGACGCAAAAAAATATCATATCGTATCGGTAATAAACCATGAAAAAAAAAAATACAATCCATAAAGTAGAACGAATCAGTAGTAGCAAGTAGCGCAATCTTAAATTGTATCCTGGAGTACGGGAAAATATCGGTGGTCACTATTTACAGCTCCGATCGACAACACCCAGTGGATGGATTCAAAATCGAAGGTTGAGGCTCGAAGGTCATTTAACCACGAGGATCACTCGTAAGAGAGTGTTTTGTTTTCAAAGTTTTGATTTGCGGTAATATTGGTCATTCATTATGACTTTATAACATCGTCGCAGTTTTACTGCTGATTTCAAGCTGAAAGTAATTCAGAAGGTCGACGAGAAAGCAGTAAGAAATTGGCGCAAGCAAAAGGAAACATTAAAAACATGAAAAGAAAGCGATCCAATTGTCGTGGAAAAATACAAAGGCCTTCATTAGAAGACGATTTACAAAGCTGGGTTCTCGAACAGAGAAATGTAGGCAGCTCTGTTTCTTCCGTTAAAATTTGTCTCCGAAGCTGTGACAGAAGAAATTATTTCAAATTTTAAAGGTGGAAATAATTGAGTCTAATCCTGACTCTTCATGCACTCTACTGTACTTAGGATTTTATTCTTAAAATGATTTAATATTGTCATACTAAAATACATATTTTTGCACGTATAGTCCGCGGATTATCTAGTGATGCAGATTATCTGATGATTTATGAGATTTTTTAATTAGAAAATCGTGCCCGCGGACTATACGATGTTACCGACTATACCTGCGAAATTACGGTAATACTCCAAAAGCACAACAATAGGGAAGAGAAAAGAGATGTGACAATGGGTCATTCAAACCACACTAGACAGTAGAGTACTAGAAAGTATAAAACATTCATCAATGTATCATTTTACTTCTGTCCTTTCATTAAAAATATTTCTTGCTTCTACGTCACTTTTGTAAATATTGTCTACATTTTTATATACCGCTATATATTATTTAGTTTTTATGTTTATGTTTAATCAGTGATAAAATATATGAATTTAATTTACCCTTAAGTAATATTTATTCAAGAGTTCTGTTGAGATGTATATGATAAGAAAAATATTTCGTAGGATAAAAATTTTGAGAACCACTGGTATACATAATAACACTGAAAGGAAAATTTATACACCATAAGTGTTCCTGAACAGTGTTGTAAAACCTTTTTCCCAATGCGGGGACTCTTGCTTTCATAAACATTCGCCTTACCAACGCTACAAATTTTGTTTGACATTTTATTATGGAAACGCCATATAGATCAGTAACATTGATGCTGAAGTGTCAAAATAAACTCAACCTTGTTATCTCCAAATTTTCGTCTCTGCTTTCATGATTGCACCGTATCCAACATGGATACTATGCTTTCATTTCTGGTGGGTTTA
This sequence comes from Pardosa pseudoannulata, assembly GCA_032207245.1. Taxonomy (NCBI): domain Eukaryota; kingdom Metazoa; phylum Arthropoda; class Arachnida; order Araneae; family Lycosidae; genus Pardosa; species Pardosa pseudoannulata. The sequence continues at coordinate 2,749,367 of CM063506.1, forward strand.
GAACACCCATTATGTATATATATATATATATATATATATATATATATATATATATATATATATATATATATATATATATATATATATATATATATATATATATATATATATATATATATATATGTATATATATATATATGTATATATATATATATATATATATATATATATATATATATATATATATATATATATATATATATATATATATATATGACACAAACGAGTTTTTAAGATGGAAAACACATTTGATTTCATATATAAAATTATTTTATTGTAATCCTTCTGTCCATGGTTATGCCATTTAGATACCCATTGTTCTCATATTTTGTCCCCACAAGTGTGGGGAATATTATCAGCTCGTGTATATATATATATATATATATATATATATATATATATATATATATGTGTGTGTGTGTGTGTGTGTGTGTGTGTGCGTGTGTGTGTGTGTGTATATATATATATATATATATATATATATATATATATATATATATATACACTTCCTAGGATTATTCAAACATGTATTTTGGCAATGTGAAATTTAACTGATTTTGTCACAATAACTACTTTTCACCCCTGAAGCTATTGCAGGCCCCAGAAGGCTCTTTTCGAGCAAGACCAGTCACGGGGGTTCCGCAGAGTGTGCCAAAGTTCCGTCACAATGACCTTTGAGTGATGATTCCGAAGCCCAGGTTTTCGAATGTCACCTCTCAAAATTTCCTATTCCCCTTCTTCTGGCTCTCCGGTTTCCCGTCCCAAGGTGCAACGAGCTAAAACTTTCTCATTTGGCTCCTCTTTCGGCCCGCGTGGTTCGAGCCGAAATTCAGTAATTTCGGCGTCAAGAGGCACGCTAAACGTCCAGTAGTTTTTCAAATTCTTCTCCCTCAGTGCTCTTCTACTGCGTTTTCTCGGGGATTGCTCCTGTGACGCAACGGGCACGCTCTGCGTACTTCAAGGGTGACCGGTGGTGCGAGGTGGCCCAATACCTGCGATATGCCCACCACCATCGGGAGATGCCTTGAGGGCCTCACGGCCATATGAGCCCGGTTCAGTGCTTGATTGTCACAATAACTACTTTGTTACTGTGACAACATCAGTTGAAAACTTATTCCAAGTGTGAAACATTATGATCTTGCATAACTATCTCCATTCCATTATTCTATTAGCATCACTTTAAGAAAACTGCCAATCCAAATTAATTATTTCATCCTGATTATGCGACTTTTCGCCGCTTGTTTGCTTTTACCTCCATGTACTTACTCACTTACCACATTTTGCATTAACGACGTTATACGCGAAGTATGTTCTAAGTCCTTTTGTTAGTAATTAACAGAAATTCCAATCCAATTACTTTTACTGAACATTTCTTCGAATTCCGTTGTGGAATAGGAATTAGACTGCTGCGTTTTGTTTTGCACTATTTTAGTGCTTAAGACACTTCAATGAAGAAATTTCGCAAATTTTAGTTTTCTTTTGTTTTTGGAAACTTGGTTATCGAGTTTAGAAATTTATGAAAAATACTTTTTGTAGAAAGAGTAGAATTAACATGAATTATTTATAGTTCTTTTGGAATTTTCTTTAAGAGCCAAGTAGAAAAGTGTCGTTATCTTACTTTAAAAAAGGAGGAAACACGTATACATTTTTGTGATTTTGCTTTCTTTTAAGGAGTAACTTGAAAGCTGAGTATGATTTAACAAACATTTATTTGGGATAGCATTTACATTTCATTATCATTTGATTTTCAACTCATATAGAAGGGTCATATTTCAACACGTGTCTTTAGATATTTAACATTGTTGAGTGAACTGATGCGTTTCCAACATATATAAGCATGATTTTTCAATTTTTATTTTAAATAATTGGTAGTATTTTGCCAATTAATAAAGAGTTAGGATTTTATACTTGAGTAACCAATACCAGGTTTAACAAACATCGTCACAATATGCGACAGTGCTAAGGGTAATATGAACTTCACTTGAACAAGGAACCGCAAAGGTTGAAGACAGCCTAAACCTCAAAAGGGTGTGTGCCTTTTATTCGATGAGCACCACTAGGATAAAAGAGCGACTTTGCTCTAGTGGGTTCTCGTAAATTTAGAAGCAAAGCTGCTCAAATTCTATTGGCCTCAGGAACCAATAGCTTTTCTCATAGCATTGGCCTGGATCCGTTCCATCTGAGTTGCTAAACTCCGCTACTTATCTTATTACTTACTGTAATTTAACTATTTTAATAATGATAAAAAATTGTATTGCTATTGTAATTGAACTTATTGTTGTGTATCGTGTATCCCCTTCACTGAAATAGTTCTTTAGTCTTAAATTTCAAATTTAACTTTCTCACTGCCTTAATTTAGTATTTTCAGTCCTCATTATCGTGTGCAAATTTCTGATAATCTGATTACTTCCATGCTTCACAGTAACTCTGACCTAGAGGGCCTGGCCCAGGCAGATCAGAAGAATAGCTCCCGTGCGATGTCCCGTGCTATGTCCTTGCAGGGACTAAGAACTAGTTTATGGGTCCCAGCTGCTATTAATGAAAACAGTGATCTTTGACCAACCGGAGTCTCGATCCCGTAACATTCCGGTTACTTAGTTTTGCTAAAAAATTACGCGGAAGATGATAGAGTTTGACGGAAAGTACTTCCTTCTTATCTATAACTAAATAAAATTTTAGTATCCACTAACTAAATTTCTTCGTATAAATGAATATTTCGTATAACTGAGTATTTGCTTAGGTAAATAAACTAGTTCAGGACTTTTAAGGAAGTTTCGTCGGGTTCGTGTAAGTGTTTTGTATAAATGTGTTTCCATTGCATATACACACACAAACTAGACCACATTTAATTTGGCAAAGTCTCCTTTTCTTTTTTGACTGTTTAATAAAAAGCTCATGCATAGACTGCAAAATTGCTCTCGTTTCATTTTCCCTGAGCAAACCAACAAACAAAGCAGTTCAAGTTTCCTATTCTTTAAAAGGCAGACACGCCTTGTGTTCAGTGCCAAATCCCAGAAACAAAACAGCCCGGAGTTTTCGACCTGCAGCAGCAACACACACTTCCGAGTGATCTGTGGCAACGTTTGGCAATCACTTTAGTCGTCATGGCAACTACCCCCTAAACGGCTCCTAAGATTTGAGTAGCGGGAACGACGGGGGCAACTTTACAGCTCGTGACGTACGTGACTCGGAGGGAGCTTCTCTCGAAGCGGTATGGGCGTCACGTATAGACGCGATTGTGTGTAAAGATTTTTATTCGGGCATTGTTACTTTGACTCCGGCTTTTAGGAATAAGATACAGATACTTATTTAACAATGCCGGATGTTTCTCGCTTTTCAATGATTCGACTTATTGTAATTATTTTATTTCATAAATATTCGATTGCGACGAAATATTCGATGGCATGTTAGGTGAGGCGCTGCCTTGCTGTACCGGAGCTTTTGAATCGAATTGATACGAATGCTTGAAATCGAATTTAAACTAAAAGTTTCAGTCTAATTAACTCTCGTGTTTCAGAAAATTTACGGATAGTCCAAACCAAATATTTGATCACCATTGTGTTGTCTAGAATCACATTTTTTAATCTTACCCATAAAATTTTTAAACGGTTTATGTGGTTTTTCAGTGATTTTTCTCTATTTTAATTTTACAAGCCACATGGAGGATTTTCATGTCGGATAACCATATTTTTCGGCAAGCAAACCGATAATGTGTTTTAGAATAGTCATTTTCCTCTAATTGAATGAACAACATAAAGTCATTTGAGGTTTAGTCAGTCTTCAGTCCTCGTGCTTCCTTGCTGAAGTAAAGTTACATATTACACTTATCCAGGGCCTATTCTGGGCATTAGCAGCCTGGGTAGAAAGTAGTGTATTACCTCTAACCAGCCTCCCAACTGAAGGTGGGATATAGGGTGTTGGATTATGGCAGCATTTAAGCAGAGGTCAAAGCCAGCGGAATTCTGACCATATATTTCAAAGAACAAAATTTCACACACTCAAAAAAAGTTACATACAAACTAACTAGACAATACATACTTCCAATACAGTTTCCAGAATCACGAAGGATACTTCGCAGGAGTCCTGCCAGGGTTGAAAGTCCGGTTGATCCGGTATACCACGTAGACACACGTTGCAACTTTCTGACATGAAAGTAGGGAAGCAGCAATTTGTTGACATGGAGCTGTTGGAGTGGGAAGTAATACCAGCACAGGGCATTAGTGATGGTGCTTAGGGGTCTTAACTTTGCCCTTTGCGATGCGTTTTCAGGCTAAGTTTTCATGGCCGCAAGAGGACTCCTTGATTTGCGGTGAGCCGGTAGACCAGGTTCCTGGTGGTCATCCCCTATTCCTGCGTGCAAGATAGTTTTGGGCCACCCTCTGTCAAACATAGTAGATATTCTATCGGCTGTCCTAGAATATTGGCCACCTCCTTGCACGCACGTACTTCACACCTACTAGCAAAGGACCAGCCACATACTGTAATGAGGTCTGTTAGAGAGAGATGAGTAAAAGTAACCATACATTGCTTGTTCATTCTGCAACAGGTGGTCATTTTCTATATTTCAGAAAGGAAACGTGCAAAAGTTCTACTTAGTTTACAGCGAAGGTTATAAACACTGAGGAAACCCACGCACTCAGAAAATCTACAAGATTTGTAAAATCAAACGGAAGCGACCACCCAAATGAAGTGCACAAAGATTGTAAACAGATTTTAAATAGGTGTTCTGGGGGAACCAATTACCGTTCGTTATTCAACTCGTATACAGATACTATTAAATAATTGTGAGATATTCAGATTATTTGTCAATTCCCATACAACCTCCCTATACTTGTCAGATGATTGTCTTTTTAGTCATCCGACTCACGAGATTGCTCAGGGTCGCAACATAACTTTGAGTGATAGTTCTGAGGCTCAGGATTGCGTCTGTCACCTTTCTAAATTTCCTGTTTCCTTTCCCTTGGCTTTCCGATTTCCGTCTCTAGGTGCAACGAGCTAAATTCTCTTAGTACCTTTTGTTTCCGTTTTAGCCTGCGTGGTTCACACCACCAATTCCTGCGTCTAAAGGTCTGCTAGAGCATCCAGTAGACATCCAAATTCCCCCTTAGAAAGCATCTCTGCTGCTTGCGGCTGCGAAGCGACGGGGGCGATAAAGGAAACTTTAAAGGTGGCTGGCGGCGTGGAGTGACCCGATACTTGAGATCTGCCCACCACCGTCGGTAGAAGCTTGGTTGACCTTAGGACCATATGGGCCCAGATCGGTGCTAGATTGTTACCATGGTTACCAGAAATTTGGCCTCTGCAATTTTGGAATTACCTCAAAGATTACTCAAGTTTCTCTCAACTTGGATTCAGACAGCATTAGTTGTTTAAGCATCAGCTGTTGTATTTAGTATACACGTAATTTCATTTTAAGTTAATCATTAAAAATTTACTAAGTAGGACACAAATAGAATTACTGTGAAGTCAGTTCTTCACAGTAATTCTACTTCTACTTTCGTTTATGTGTTCCTGAATTTTAAAAAATTACAAAAACTAAAAATTTAAAAGCTGTTGAAAAATTTAAAATTAAAAAAATATCTTTCCCATGTTACAAAATAAAACATATCGTTAGTATAAATACAACTTAGATTTACAAAATGAAAAAGACAACTAGCTTCTATTTGAAATAAAAAAATTGTTTTTAATTTAAAAATTCCAAAAGTTATTTTACGGATAAAATGATGTTATTGGCTGTTATTGGTTACTTGAGAGATATTTTTTATGCTTAAAAAAGCAACACTGCTTCATTTAACAAAATGAAATAATTTTTATAAAGGTTAGACCCTTAATAACCCTTATCTATGCCTTGTTCTGGGCTATTAGCGACCGATAAACGAAAGTGAATATTAACAATAATAAAACGATAAATGAAAATTATTATTCTAATAGAGCAGGACGTTTTATTTTATATTGAATCAAAAATATGTTTATTCAATGAAGACTTTTCAGCTCGAAAGGTACTATATCTCTTTAAAATGGAAAAAAGTATCGTACTATAACAAAAGGCTCGCTGTCTATTCTGTAACAAAATGTAAATTGTTGCATTACCAGCTACAATTTTACATTAAGACATATTTTTTTTCATTATTATATAAAGATATCCTACCTCATGACTGAGAGATATAGAAAATTTCAAAAAGATGTCGACTGCAAAATTTAAGAGAACAGTACGTAAGAAAAAGATCTCTATTAATAAAACAAAATACTCGATAAATATATTTTTGCTAGCTCATTTATAGTTTATTGGAAATTCAGTCAATAGGAGTTTCTAACTCATTCCTTCTGTTGGGAGGAAAGATTAAGGAACGATTTAAGGGAAAGAAAATTTGACAGGTGAAGAAAGCATGCTTGATATCAGGCAGTGAAAGTAAAGAAATATTCTTTTAATATGTTTTTCTTTATATTAAAAGTCGGTATGAAAGGAAATGAAGAATATGTGTGGTAGAAGACTGAACATATATGATTTTACTTGATATGAAAGGTTAATATGAAAAGGAAATTTCTAGCGGTATAATGGGGAATTTTATTCGTTATTTAATCGTGTCTATATATTTGATTCAGAGGTGAATACGCACTTGCGTAGTTGAGTGAAGAATAAAATTTTTTATTTGTATTTATGTTGCTCATGTAAAGCGTATTAGTAAACAGGAATTTTAATATTTTTTGGCAAGACGTGTGATATTTTTTATCGTTTCCTATTTCGTATATCGTTTCATTCGTTCATCCATTAATCTACTATAACTCATTAATACAAGCTTGATTAAGAATACGAATTTTTATTTGTATTTATGTTACTCATGTAAGACGTATTAGTAAACAAAAGTTTTAATATTATTTAGCCAAGACATGTGATATTTTTTATCGTTTCATATTTTGCATCCATTAATCTACTGTAACACATTAATACAAACTTGATTTCTGCAAAATATATATTGATGAATATCCTAAACCATATAACCTATTAGGGACTCCAGAAAATTAAACAAGTATGGTATTAAACAAATTTGAATATTAAAACCTGCCCTCGTGAGCGATCATCTGTCATTTTTAACATCATAGAATACCATATTTAAGAAAGAAAAATTAAATCATAATAAAGTTGTGTACTATTATTCCTAAACTCAGTACTGTAAAGTGAAGTTTTATACCACGTATTAGCTCTTAGTTCTAATATAAGTATAAATACTGAGGAAAAATAGTTCTGTGCAACATTCGAAAAATAACTAAATGTCGATCTAAAGCTGTTAACCTGTACAAGTTTAAAAAGCTCTCAGTCTGCAAAGACATCGGTGTCCTAACTGGAGGGTAACTGGATCGAGTCTCGAGCGAGACAAAGATCCTCCGAGTTCATTACCTGCGGTTGCCCACCTAAAATCGCTTCGTGGTCGCAATGTCCTACACCGTCCCAAATGATATTCCTGGGGGTGGCTGGCCAAGCTTGAAGTCATTGCTTGTCATTGCTTGGTTCTTGCTTCAAGATTGCAACGACTCACTAAAAGTTTAGTTAGTTCTCAGTCCTCGTGGATTCGGCCGAAGGATGGCCAATTGGTTAGGGTGTTAGACTTCGGTATTGGAATTCATGGGTTCGAATCCCACAGTGACATGGATGTTCGTAGCCATTCGGAATTGGCTTTAAGCTGTAGGTTCCGCTCTCATTAGCCCTCGTGTCGCAAAAAAAAAAATAGACCGTAGCACTCCAAACTATACCAAACCTCCTTGATTCCATCTGAAAGTGAGGCTGCGTATTACCCTTAGCTATGGACCAATCGCATATTACAAAGGTGTCTGTTGGACCTGTTTGTAGGTTTACCTGCACCAGGGGGATGAGTAACAAGAACAACAAGTTTTAAAAAGCCTCTACTTCAGTTTACGACTCCTTTTTCCGATAAAAATATATGAATTTCTAGTGTGATAACAAAAAATTTACTCTTACAATATCCTTTTAAATGCATACACTTTTTTTTTTATAAATAGCCATTTTGTGGATAAAATTACAACATATTTGGTGCAACTTTTCTTCCGTCAAAGAAACGTTAAGCAACGGTACACATGAAGGTAGGTGAATGAATTACTACTTTAGTGCAAAGGAATGCAAAAAATTTAACCATTTTAATCTACCATGAGATTTTATCGCTCCATAAAATTAGATCGTAATATCAGCAATCGATAATTTAACAGTTTATAATGTTATACGATAATGTTGGGAACCGAGATCTCAATAAGTTCTGTGAATAAAAGAGAAGTAAAGAGCTATTTTAGTCTGAAATTGATTATCTATTTTGGCGACAATTATTAATAAATAATTTCCTACCTTTTATAAGAGGCTTGGTGCTTGCTGTAAAATAATAGGTTTTGATAGACAAATCTTTTATAATTTTATAAAACTATACATAATTTTGTGACGAATTTAAAATCTGCATCAACGTTTATAAAAGAGGAAATAATCCATCTGAACAAGCTACTGATTAAGGAAAAATAAGTAAAATAACTTTTACAAGAGAATTTGGAAAAAATTATATGTCACATTACAGTTTACAAAATAAATTTTATATTTGTTAATCTAATATTTTTTAACCTACAATTATATCACCTTATATAACCTACAGTTATATCAAAACTGCTTTCTATGGAATAAATTTATTATAAAGATATATTTTTGGTATAAATTAATTTTGGTAAAGAGATATATTTTTATTATTTTCCCAATCATCCGTTCAGTTTTATATTTTTATTGTTATCAATTAAAAGAGATATTTTTCTAATCTTGAAACAAATCTTAAATGTCTAATAGATTTTTTATCAGTTTTATTGCTGTTTTGTACGTACACCGTACGGACGTAGTTACCATGCCTTAAATGATTTGCCCGTACAGTGTACGGGCAATCTGATTTCTTTTTCGTAGTCATTGCTTTGGTCGTACCTATTGTACTTTTATGTCAAATTAGTCGTATAGATGTCCACAAGATGTTAGTTATTGAAGTGTATTCTGTTTGGATTAAAAGTGCGGGATTTCTAATAGGTTTTGCATTACTCCACGAGTTTTTATCTTTGACTTTTTGTCTTGACTTGAGTTTTCGGGAGACTGACAAAGAGAGATTTTTTAGAGATAATTTCACCTACAGACAAAAAACTAAGACCTGAAAAAAAGTGCTATATGTGTTCTCTGAAGAAAAATGACAGCGAGAAAAGAATTAGACAGAGACTAGGTTTTTTGTCAGGACTGTTACGTTAGACTATGCCTCTTACTCTGTTTCAAGAAGTATCGCTTTATCACACCAATTCTGATCTTTCAGTAAATAGGTTTAAGTAAATGTACTTGTATTTGTATTCGAAGATAATTGTGTAGTAATTGTAATAAAAAAAAATTTGTATTTTTTATATGCATAACTGTAAATGTAGCTTTCCCATCTGGCGAACATGAGACAAAAAATCAACTTCCAAGTAAAACGTTATTTTATTTCTTGTAAAATTTTTTTATGCATGTTTAAAATAATTAGAAATATTATTTTAAATAACATTTTCCAGCTTACAAATGTAAAATGAACAAAAATATGCAATAAAAAATGTGAATTTTTTTAGATCGAATTCGTCAAAAAAGTGAAATTGTTAAGGGTTACAAAGTATACAAAGGTTATTTATTAATTATGCATTAAGACTTCTTTAGTCTTCCAATATGCAAGAAATCGGTGTTTTTGAATGAAAGCGGATGCATTATTTGACATTCCTCACATCCTAAATTTTTTTTTAATTTATTTTAAAAGTAATTTTTTAAAAATTTTCCTTACAAGCATAAAAATAGTAAAAACGTTCAACTAAAACCACATATCATCTAAGGGTTATGGGAACGGTTTCTGATAGTCAACAATATATGGCAGTGATATATCTCCGATTATGAAAAATCATAAGGAAGGTAAAGATGAATAACTTAATCATAAAGTATTATCATAGAGAAAATTCATAAATCCTATCTTTAATATTAATTTTCGGTCACTTACTATTTATTTTTAAATGTAACACTTCAGCAGCATTTAAATAAGAAGTAAAAAAAGTTTTACAGTTTTCAAGTTTTTATTCTCGGAAATAAAGGATTGTATAGAAGCAAAATAACGGAATATAATTAAGTTACTAACTAAAATTTTATTTTAATGTGTTACACACACACACACACACACACACACATATATATATATATATATATATATATATATATATATATATATATATATATATACTTTTATATAAAGAGGAAATATGTTGCTTTTAGGCTAATTTGTACTTGGAAAATGAGTAACGTTATAAAAGAGTGTAAAAAATAACAAAATGATCACCATTAACTTTGTTTACAGTGACATAATCAATTAAAAACTTTTTTCTATGTAGAACATATGAAAAGATCGAGTTATGTGTATGTATATATATATACATACATATATATATATACATACATATATATATATATATATATATATATATATATATATATATATATATATATATATATATATATATATATATATATATATATATATATATATATATATATATATATATATATACAGTTTTAGATAAAGAAACTGAAGACATTTAATCGTTTAACGTAACGTTATGTGTTTCCTCTAGCGAAGTTCACTAAACTAGTAGTTTAGTTGCATTTAAGCTTTAACGTATATAATAGAAATATAAACTAATCAAAAGTAAAAGGAAACGAATTAATAAAAAAACAATTTAAACTATTGACAAGAGTAAAATTTCCTATTTCTGTATAATGCCTTATAGTGTCAACAAAAACTATTGTCTGGCCATTATCGAGGAAAGGATAAAATTCCAAAGAGCACTGGTATATATATATATATATATATATATATATATATATATATATATATATATATATATATATATATATATATATATATATATATATGCATATATATACATATATATGTATATACATATATATGCATATATATACATATATATACATATATATGCATATATAGATAGATAGATAGATGCATAAACATGTATGTATTTGTGTGTATGCTGACAGCAAATATATTTTCTATGAGATACTGCCGACAACTACGACTTTGTATAACCGTCCTATCGATATTATGGCTGTCGAAAGAAATATCGATATATATTTTGTTAAAGATATGATCTATCTTTAACAAAATCTCAGTATAATTCTATTATATTGATAGTTAAAGAAAGAGAGAGTTGGTACTACTGAATATATATATATTGTTTTTAAATCCACCCACTTTTGAGTATAGAATTATTAAGCTTTGTTTAATCTTATTAAAGGAAATAGTAGAAAGATTTAATGTCAATTCAAAATATCACCAAATTTATTTGAAATTTTCTTTATAGGGATTTTCTTGGCAGCTGTTTCATGGCAAAGGTATTTGCTTCAGAGAGTGTAAGACTAGAGAGTACAAAAAGATACACAGGTCAGTTTTAGATTTTACTTTTAATTCTAATACTTTAAGGAATATTTATTTTCTTATAATTGTAAAATTTTCTCTTAGATTTTCTGTTAATTTTTAAACATTTTAATCCTTATATTAGATTATTATTTATGACGTAAATGCTTTTGATTTCATGGTTTTGGTACCTTTTCATGACAAAAATATGTTAGTGCATTTGTTGTATAATTAAAACGAAGTAATTAAAAAGAAATTGTGTCCAGAAAGGAATATATTTGGTATTTTCTCACCGCTTTGTTATCTCTAAGCGGTAGTGGACCAGTTGGATTTGGTGGAAATGACTCTTCGCATTTTAACGCTTCTAATGCCATTTTGCTCCAACGTTTGGAACCAGGAGGTTTTGCTCCAACGTTTGAATTATTGTTTCTTGTATGACGTAAAGAAAACATTTCAAGATTCAAACTTTTTGAATGTTTGATTGGTTTAAGAACCTCAGTCGAACTGATTCCAAACTCAGCAACAATAGTGTTTGCAAACAGCG
>CM063506.1:2766375-2803875 GCA_032207245.1 Pardosa pseudoannulata
ATATATATATATATATATATATATATATATATATATATATATATATATATATATATATATATATATATATATATATATATATATATATATATATATATATATATATATATATATATATATATATATATACATATATATATATATATATATATATATATATATACATATATATATATATATATATATATATATATATATATATATATATATATATATATATAATATATATATATATATATATATATATATATATATATAACTTAATTGTGAGATATAACTAAGAAGAACAATCAAAGAGGTTGTTTTAATGTCCATGACGTCACAATTAATATAATTATTGCTATGACATACGATTCATTTATTACTAATAACAACCTTAAACAGCCATAATGACAAAATTTTACAAACTGTTCATATATTTCAGAAGAGTCATATATTTCAGAAATTTATCGACAATTTACCTAGTTAATTAAAATTAATGTATTTCAAACTGTAAACATTATATTTTTCGTAATTAAAATAATTATTATATATATTTTATACGCGGAAAATGGGTATTTAAACTGTTATTTTTCTCTCTATATTTCCGGAGAATGTTCACGAAGACTGCTAAATTTTAGTCTAAGGCCTAAAAGGCATCCTTATTTATATAAAAAGAAATTTAGAATAGATTTTAGTAATGTTACTTTTGAAACTTTTATTTATTAATAATTTTCAAGATGTTTAAGATTTTATCTTCAATTTTTAAACACTATTATGTAAATATAGACTTGACAATGCATTTAACTTTCAAGCAGATTGGTCAAAACAAAATAATTTAATTTCGAATATCCCACTGTCCCCTATGTGTCAAAAATCTGTACAAATCTGAATGTTCTTGAAGACGATTGGGAGAAGAAAAACAGAACTTTATCGTTTTAAAATTTCACGGAAAGTAGAACAAAGAAATTTTGCTATTTCATATTTCTTTTTCTCTCCCTGTTTTATGAGCGTCAGCTGTCCCGCCCGAAATGACTGCTCTAGTTACCAGCCGTATTTTCCACCAAATTCTTTTGTATTAAATTCCAGTTAGAGAGATTGGACTCGAATCTTTTCGCCAAAGTATGCAAGATCCGCATCAAAATATATTACTCTGCCTTACAAGCAAAAGACACTGTGCTCCAAGTCATAATGTCTTCGGAGGAAGTTAAGCGTTTTCCGATATGACATAACCTTCCGCTCACTTTTGAAAAAAAAAACCTAATGTTTCTTTAAACTGCCTCATAACTCAAGTCTTAAAGCATTGTTTCCCCGTGCAAAAACTTTCTTTAATATTCGACGCTTAGATAATAACGATTAAAGGTTACTTAATTTGCTTATGCTCAGTTATAATGATTTAATTGGTATTGACGCTAGTAAAAAGGAGTGTTTTTTATCTTAATTAGATTCTGTTTCCAATTCTTTAGCGTCTAATTAATAATCTCATGTAACTCAAATTAAATTTTTTTTAGATTTCGATAGTTTTCCAAATAAGAGGAAAATAAAGCTAAGAGCCTTTGAAGTTTGACTGGTATATACGAATACTTTTTTTGTTTGTTTCTTTGATTAAAACTCTGAGCATTTTTAATTGCCAGTAAACTTTTAAATCACATAAGGGAATTTTGTCTAATTTCTTATGATGTATATAAACGTCATCGTTCTCCATTGTAAGGTAGCTGTCGGAGTTCTTGGCCCGACAAGGCATATCTCCAGTTAGCAAGATAGCACGTTGTGAGAGGGAGCGGTTCATTCAAATAGTGCAAATATTAAGATGCCAGTTACAGAAATGTTAAAAATAAAATAATACTAGAGTAAAACTTTAATATTTAGATGAAGTAATTGATTTAAAAAATAGTATATAGTAGTAAAAAAGAATTAAATGTGATTAAAATGAGATTAAGTACGATTAAATAAGGATTAAAAGAGATTAAAATATGATAAAATGGGGTTAAATACCACTAAATAAGAGTAAGTATATTGAATACAAGACTAGAACAAAGAAAAATCTGCACAGGAACGTAAATCGGATCCTGGCAAACTAGATAAACGATTTCCAACTGCAAAAGCTCGAAGGCCACAATAGAAACCTTATACATAATTGCGGACCGCACTTCATGATTGGTCACTTTTCGTAAAATTCTGAAAGTAGATCTGAGGTGTTCATGTGAAATAATAAGCATAGTTGAACTGAAACTAATGTTTATTCATTTTGATTTCTTAAGATACTGGAAATCCCTGTGTTATAAAATACATATCATTTGGAACATGTCTATTTGTTTATTTTTAAATGTATAAACAACAATAAAAATGCAAAAATAAAAATATAAATAGTTTTTTAACGTTTAATCAATATAATTAAAGCGTAAGATTAATTACAGTCTGTTCCATAAGAGCTTGTCTATTTCTCTGAAAATACAAACGAATTAGTTAAAAATATATTTGTACCGTGTAGTATACATATTAAACTGGAATTCATTTCACCCGATAAGTTGTCCAGTTCCCATTATTATCGATTAGGCAAGAATCACGTCATCATTCGATTTTGACGTTGAGCGGCGTTTACCCCGTTCCGGTTTTTCGTCAACATTTTGTACCACTTTATAACGTGCTACCCACTTCTTGACGAACGACTCCGCGACATTCATTTTGGAATTGTTGATTTAAACACAGCAAAACAGAACGAAAAAATAATATGACCATAAAGCATTCTTTTCTAATGTTTGAAGAACAAGTACAATTAAGCCGGCATCTGCACGCTATCTATTGACGAAGCTATGAGCGACACGCTTTTATAGAACAGACTGTATTTTACAATTTCAAAAAGGATAGAAATTAAAAATATACCAAGAGCTATTGTAACTCATATAATTAAATTTTGAGGATAACCAATATTTTATTTCAATTAATATTGAGAAATGGAAAGAAAAAAAGAAAACGAAACTAAAATTTATAATATAATCAAAATGAAACTATAAAAAGTAAAATTTACTAAGAATATTGTGGATAGCCACCTACATCAACAAATGAACGGGTGTCCACCTGCAGCTCTATAATTCTAATTTTAGAAAATGAATCAAGGAAGAATCTGCAAATTGAATTCTGTATTGATTTTTGATGGATCACAATGAAAAAATACTGTATAAAATTTATTCTCAGTCGAATGATGGCCAGATGGGTAGGGAGCTGCTGTTCGGCACAGGAGTTCACGGGTTTGAATCTCACTGCTGGCATGGATATTAGTAACCGTTCGTAATCAGTTTTAAGTAGTAGGTGTTGGTATTCTTAGCCCTCGTGTAGTAAAACAGTAAATCGCAGCTCTTCAAACCAAATTAAATCAATATCCCTCAAATACCATCGATTTAAATTGGCCTTGCAGCCTGCTAGTTGGAAACTTCTGACTTTGATCAAGGATTGCCTATTAAACCGTTGCTTCCTCATATTACAAAACTTAAACATACCCGAAAATTAATGTAATTTTCACAATGAAGTTTAAAATAGTTTTGTGGGTTGTTGTTATCTTGCAGCACTAATTACCACAATTTCCTCTATCAAAGGGTGATACTAAATTTAATTTTCGTATCAAAATTTGTGGGATCGGATTCACGCGATTCTTTACTGATATAAATTTTGGATTTCTTAAATTATTTTTTAAATGTGGAGGAACCATAAGAAACAGCTTGTATATTTCCAGATAAAACCAAGCCCCGAAGTTAGTATAAAGTTACAACTGTGGAAAGGGTCAACCATTTTCACAGTTGTAACTTTGTGAACGAGTGTATTTCGAATGATTTTAAATGATCAGTGCTGCTTTGTTTCCCTTAAAAACAAAATATACCACATTTCGTTCAAATCCGTTTAATTTATATTGAACGAACAGAGGGAAAAAAAGAACAATAATATGTGTGTATGCAGACAAAATTTTACAACAGCTAAAGAACTATTTAAGTACGGATTTGGAACAAATGAGTGTACCTGAATCAAATTTAGTGATCTATTAGTAATTTAACCACACACGATAAAAGGCGTGAAAACTAGCAACTTCTTTTTTCCAAAATAGAGATAATATTGCCTTTCAATTAGCAACTTCTTTTCTATTAAAGCTTAATAACTTGTTTTCTTCCGGAGTATGGATAATATTGCCTTTTATTGCTTTTTGCCTAAGCTATTATCAATGTTTCAAATATCTACCATTAAATCGCCCATGATCAATAAAAAAAAATGTCGATCAACTTCACATACTTTTAGAATTTTGAAAAATACAATAAATTGGGATAGTGGTTCTCAAACGTTTTCCGTTTGTTCCTTTTAGAATTCAAATTATTTTTCATGGTTCTCTCTGTATGTCAATGAAGACCAGTGGGGTAGCGCTTCGAGCTCCCACGACACAGGTCCGAGGTTCTGATCCCCGGACTGGGTAAAGTTTACTCAGCCTTTCATCCTTTCAGTGGATAAACTGAGGATCAAGCGTGCTTGAGAACTAAACACTGGGGGTTCCGCGTAAGGCTGACCACGTAACCGGAATATATGCTTCGCACCTCAGGGCCCGTAATCTCGGAAACGGACATTGACACCGTAGCCCTGAGATTGCGCAGAGAAGTTTAGTTCTGTCTGCCGTTAAATCTGTTAACATTCCGAAATGCAGGCCTATAAAAATAGTTACACAATGTTTAACAATATTACTAGATAAATTTACTGCATTTAGAAAGGAAAAAATAAATCTAATCAAAAGAACCTTTATAAACACACTGAAAAATGCATGCTTTCCTAATTAGTCTCTTAATATTTTCCTATTATATGGAAATAGGGAGCACGTGGAATAATTTCATATAAGGTACTGTTGAAACAAAAAATACTTATAAAACTGTAAAATTATTAATTATTTAGTGTGAAATTTCAACTACATAATTACATAAATACATTGCTAATGACTTATTACACATTTGAGCACATTGATTGAAAACAAAATAAATTATTATTGGTTAAATATTTATAAATGTTTTCAATAGATAAAAATTCTTACTATGTGCAGAAGAAGTACACAGTACAATACTTGCGAAATATAATAACTAATATTTTATCTCAAAATTATCAACCATTTTCTCGTAGGTAAGTTAAAATTATATGAAATAGTTTCAAAATTCCACTGCCACTTTCATTGTTGATGAAAGAAATGTAGCAAATATTACTCAGAGAAAATTAGCTATCTAATATTAAAACAAAAAACTAAAATTTCTGCCAGCATCAGATCATAGTCCCATGTGTTTTCTAGGTATAAATAACAGTCCTTTGATTATCTGTTTCATCTTGAGTCATAAATTAATGAACTGAATTTATTAGTTTTAACTATCTGCTCAGAATTTGTTGGTTTTGTAATCTTTTGGATAATTTAAAAGCTGCAATTGGAAATATTATCTCCCAAATAAATCAACCAAATTGTTACCGAGGTCTGTTATCAGTACTTTTATTTCTTGTTCCCATTTTGGTAAACATTGTTTCGATTCAATAAATTTAGGAAAGATATTTTAATGTTGCATTTATATGGAAAAGAATCCTATTTTTAGTTATATATACCTGCGCGTATGTATATATATATATTTCGCATAGGAAAATATTGACCACCGCATTTTCAACAAAGGTAAGTCTAATATTACTCTGTTTCGGCTTGAGCCGTACGAAACTTTTAAACAAAGGTAATAGTGGTAAAGGTAAAAATTTCAGTACATATTTTCGTATTACCAATTTTCCTAATTTAAGTTAGCCTAAAATAACAATCATAAGTATATATTAATAACTGCGATTGTATGTATATATATATATACTTGTGTGGGCATGTATTTATACATACACACACACACATATATATATATATATATATATATATATATATGTATTTATACATTAATTATGAACTGAATTTATTAGTTTTAACTATCTCTGCAGAATTTGTTTAAAATTTGTTTAAAAACAAACTGTTTTGTGTACAAATTGTTTAAAATTTGAAAAACTTCAGTACATGTTTTCGTATTACCAATTTCCCTAATTTAAGGTTGGCCTAAAATAACAATCAAAAGTATATATTAAAAACTGCGATTATAAGCATATATATATATATATATATATATATATATATATATATATATATATATATATATATATATATATATATATATATATATATATATATATATATATATATATATACTTATGTGTGCATGTATTTATACATATATATAATCCAAGAATTATAAACTAGTTACAATTATTATGTAACACAATTATTATGTATATATACATATATATACATGTAATCCAGTAATTACAAAACTGCTGCACATTATAGCCACTATTGTTTTTACTTACCCAGGCTACTGGGCAAGGAGAACACTTAATCAGCTAACAGTAATAAAAATGCAGTCGGCCGACCACTCTGCTCGAACAGAGGTGTACCTAAGAGCAAAGACAGAAAGAATTTTCACACTTACTGAGCGAATTTAAGTGTAAGATCAGGAAAAACGCTGAGCCATTTGTCGGCAAAAGCTAGGAAACGTGTTGAATAGACAGAAAATTTACATCTATAGGATAAAGCTTTGGGAAATGAATCAAAAGAATTTTAAGTCGAGAACGTTCCTTTGATTAAGACATTTAGAGGCCGGAAAACAGATTTTAAGGATTTAGAATGGGAGAGAGAAGGTTTTTAAGGAAATATTAAAGTTAAATAATTTTTATATTATATATATATAATATATATATATATATATATATATATATATATATATATCACTATTAAGTTCATCCATTTGTTTTTGATACATATACATATATATATATATCACTATTAAGTTCCTCCATTTGTTTTTGATACATATATATATATATATATATATATATATATATATATATATATATATATGTGTGTGTGTGTGTGTGTGTGTGTGTGTGTGTGTGTGTAAGCGAAGTCCGCCGGTTACATAAGAAAATGAGCCCCTGTTATTTTTAATTTTCCTGGCTTACTGGACAATGAATGAGCCTCAGAAACACGCAGTCGTGGCTCCATTACAAGAAAGCAGCGAAATCCTTAATAAAACTTTGTTTTGATCTACGAAAAGACATCTTTCTTCGACAAGAGCAGAGCAATTAATAGTACACGAAAACACTTTTCCATTACAAAATAGGCCTCACAGCAAAAGATGAGACGAATTCTTTCCCAAGACGTATTTCTTCATGTTAAATTGCATCTTTTCTGTACTATCCGAGTGATCTCTTTCTTTACTTTTGTGTTTCTGTAGTTTTGAATTATTCTTTTAAATATGTACAGTGGTTGTAGCTTTTCTCCCTTAGCATTAGCTGCTAAATTTCACGTGGTTGACAGTGAGTGTGGGTAATTTCAGTCATAAACACAAAATTTCAAAATTCTACGGCAAATCGTATTTGAGGTATGCGGGATTTGTACGCATTGTACTTAAAGATGTCACAGCAAAACTAGTGGCAATACTCTTAGGGATGGTCAAAATGAATATTCCTTGTATGTACATACAGATGTACGCCTGACACTTGTCAAAATTGATAAGGGTGTTGCCAAAAAGAGAACTTCCGTTAAAATCTGAGAACTAAAATTTTTCGTGATAAAAATACTACCTTTACTTCACACAACATAGTAAAAAATAGTTTTCGGTATTTTTATTTGAGATATTTGGTTTCTTAGAAGCGGAATCCCCTGTGTTCTGAAATATTAGCTTCGAAAATCGTACCAATTGGTTTTCAACAAGCCTGAGTTGTTATCTCATTCAAAAGAATCCACTCTATATCGATTTTAAATTCTTTTTGGGGAGAAGTGTTTGTAGACCATCAATCATGAACACTGGTTTCAAGATATCTTTTCCTTTCTTTCCATATTCTTTTCTGAATACTTGAACTTTATGTACAGTAAAACGCTTTATTACGGGTTGTAATGTTTTGTGTCATATAATATTCTACTTATAAGTAAGCAGTGAATCTGTTTTTTCACAGATTATAGGGAAATTAGCCCCTATATATTTAATTTGATCAGGCTTTCTAGGCAAAAATAACTTTTAATCAAATTTCAGTCCTGAAGTTATCAAAGAAAACAGAAATGTGCAACTTTATTGAAGATTAAAATGCGTCTGGCTACTGACCGTCTTTGCCGTGCAGCAGCTCTGTATACAATGTTCCAAAATATACAATCTTTCACCGATGTCGGCTCCAAAGCGAAGGAATCATGTGATTTTCTTCCCGGGAGAAATTTTTGGGAAGCAATAATGAACCATCATCTTTAAACTAGCTCAATAACCACACTGACAGAAATTTAAGTATTGCATAAGCGATACTATTTTTTCTTGGACAACTGAAAAATATGGCCAAGGAACAAAAAACTAGCATTTATTTCTGCATTATTTTTGAAAGATGGGTAAATAGAATTTAAATCGAAGAACACTCCTTTATCTGACATGTTATGGCTGCGGAATTATGTATTAAAAAATCAGGATTTTAGATATCTATTTTAGGGGTAATAATGTTGATATATTAAGCGCGCGCACACACACACACACACACACACACACACACACACACACACATATATATATATATATATATATATATATATATATATATATATATATATATATATATATATATATATATATATATATATATACATATATATATATATATATATATATATATATATATATATATATATATATATATATGCATACAAAGTCTGTTGAATAAATAATAAGACTGTATTTTACAGCAAACAATTTTCCATTAGGGGTATACAGGATCTTTCCAGACGATAATTTCTTAAGGATTTACGAAGTCAATAATTTTTTTTTTCAGAGATTGTATACTTCAGAAGTTTTAAACTGAAGGCCCGAGAAAGATTTTTGAAAAAAATCTCATCGTTCTGTCGTATTTCGTGAAATTTACTAAAAATCAGTACAGAACTCGACTTGCAAATTCGTTCTTGCCTTATCTTCTGAGATTAACATTAACAGAGATGTCGGTGGTTCTGTTGATTAATAGATGCAGATGACCATTTGCATTGCTTCCACAAAATTAAATTTATTATCCTTTATATTGATTTCTTTATCGATTTTAGTTTATCTTAAGATAATTTTTGTCTACTAACTACTGCCAGTTCAAATAAATTGCTTCTGAGGGATTCCCAGAAAGATTCAATTATTTGGGATATAATAACTATTTGCTTATTTTTTCTTTCATCCTTTTATGCAACTGTAAAATAAATATTGCCAGAAGAACTTTAATTATTTTTTAAATATTAAATATGGTATTTTTCTATTTTGATTTTCTGTTTTCTCATGTTTATTCTTACAATTATAGTATGCAGATAATCACGAGCCCCAGAAATGCATTTTGAAATTCACGAGTCTCCAACTATTTAAACAACTAAAATAACTAAACCTTTGTTTTTAATTGAACTATGAATATTTTTTCACACTGATGCATCTGTACTACTTGCAGAATTTTACAAAAATTGTCTAATATATGAAAATTAGGCCTGCAATGATGTTTAAGATTTCGAATGTTTCTTCGAACCAAGTTAGAAACCATGGTTTATTGACTGCTTTAAGATATCAAGTGACACAAGAGTCAATGGGGTAAGACATCAACTTGAATTGAATCAAATGATTAGCAATATTCAAATCTACAGGCTCCAGTACCAAAATACTTTAAACTTAAAAAATAACGTGGGGACCCTTGCCTACTAAGTATTTGTCTATATACCAAGGACATTGTCCTATCTATTTGATTATCTTCCAACCAAGATAATAAAAATCATATATCAAGTTGAAAATATCTGAACTCCTATTTTTCTGATATCGCAGTCAAATCCTATTTTCTAAACACATAACGTCTTCATAAACTTGGTTCCTTCATTTGCAATTATTGTACCTTTAACGATCCTGAGACATACACTCACCATTTATTAAGGAAAGAATATGTCCATTCTCACTTAATTATCTTTAGCTTAAGAAACTGTATTTTACTCCACTCGTTTGAGAATAAATGTTAATGGAAACTCATAAGTGTGTAACAATTCTTTCTTCTAAAAGGGCTGCTATAAATGTCAAATCGAATAGTGTTAGTATGGCTTACTTCTTTTAAGGCAGTATGACTTTTACCACCAAAAGTATCACCAAAAGTTTGGTGTGACACCAAAAGTAGTTACTGACTCATGAATGAGGCAAAAACTTACTTTTGAAGATTTTGGTGTTAGTTATATATATATATATATATATATATATATATATATATATATATATATATATATATATATATATATATATATATATATATATATATATATATATATATATATATATATATATATATATATATATATATATATATATATATATATATATATATATATATATATATATATGACATGGTCAGTGTTAAGGCGAATGGAAAACAGTCTTTCTTGATAATAATAAATTTATTAAATTATAGTTTCATTTAAAAGCAAAACTTGAGACATTTTCATTTGTTCGTAATAAGCGTGGAAGGGTCCATGTCCACGAGCTAACTAACTCATATCGGATCGCTTAATCATAAAATACTTCAAATATCTTTCCGCTTGACCGGATTACTTCAAAAGGTTACGCGAGCGTGGGTCTTTTGCATTTATTTTATTATTACAAAAGATTTCTCTTTTTAAAATCGTTTATAACTCACGTAATTTCCAACTACCCCTTTTTTAGACCTGACATATATATATATATATATATATATATATATATATATATATATATATATATATATATATATATATATATATATATATATATATACATATATATATATATATATATATATATATATATATATATATATATATATATATATATATATATATATATATATATATATATATATATATATATATATATATATATATATATATATATATATATATATATATATATATATATATTTATATATATTTATATATATATATAAATATATATAATATATATATATATATATATATAAAATATATATATATATTTTATATATATATAGTTTCAATCTGCCGGCATCGGCGTAAGCAACCCCTGCACAACTTCCCATTTTCTTATTTTTTATACTTTAGGAAAAGATGCTGCTAATGAAATATGCAATTTCAAATGAAGTGAACTAAAATATACGCAAGCATCTTTAAGTGTTTCGTTGTTACTTTTCCTTTGCATTACTATAACTACTAAATTTTCAAAATTTCAAAATTTAATATTTTTGTCACCTATTGAAGGTTACGGGACATTCACTTCTATTAGGCAATTTTCTTAAAATAGGTGAACTTAAAAGCAACATATTTATTGTATATTCATCTTATTCTCCTAAAACGGTTTTCTAAAATCGTCAAAAAATAAATGTCACTTAAATTTCTTTTGTCCAACCTATCACATAATAGCACCCATTAACGGTTACTAATCAGATTTTAATTTTGTAGATTTTATTTTTATCATGTCATTTTAAAATAATTACCGTTTTATAACATTGTACAGAATTTCTCCTAGCCGTAGTTTTAGGGTTAAAATTATAGTTTCAGATTTTAAAATCTACAGAATTTTCCTCGAATTTTCACATATATAGATACATTTCGATAGCTCTTTTACATAGATCAACTTTTTCAATAGAAATCTTGACATTCCGCAATCTTTGATTCCAGCTGCAAAAAAAGTTGTTTATTGAAATTTATGAAATAATTTTTTTAACCGATCTCTTTCTACTAAGTGTTGCCATCCTAACCACAAATATTCGGTAAATATCGGTTTTTAAATTCTTTTTCACGCCTGGAATCAGCGGGGGAGAGTATTATTTGTCAAGTCATCCATCATGAAAACCGTTTTTAAGTCTTCTTTTACACTTTCTTTACTTTACCGTCGATGATATAGGATTGCAGTCGCCAAGAATAGCGGGTTTTTTTTAGTTTTTTGATAACTTTGACACTTCTGACTTTTTTGAGTCATTAAGTGCTAACAGTTATCTGTGAGATTTCGTTACGATAGGGTATGGCACTAAACCTAAGTAATTGGTTTTCTAACTTATATCTGGATCTGAAAGTGATTTTGTTATAATTTTGAGAATTGTATTAATGCACTAGCATCTACTGCGTGGTACTGTGGTAGTTACAAATGCAATAAACTCAAAGATAATATATCACAAATATATGTCTGCAATCAATAGCTCGGATGAAAAAGGCCGGCCGATGGCTTTACTATACACGCTGTATGAATTAAAGGATAATTAATGAACTTAGATAGATTATTTTTATTTGTTAACTTCATTTTCAGTTTTTATATTGTATGATTACTTTATGCTTCTTATTTCTAAGATTGTTTTCATGAGATAAATTACACCTTGTCCTTTAAATATATTATTTCTGTTCTACCTCTATATTTTTAAAAAAATTCTTTGTTTGCAAGGATATTACGCTTGACTTTTAATGTCCAGTAAAGTCATCAACAAGTTGAAGAAATAAATTATTTCTTCTAAATGATTTTTTATAAACATTTTGATTTTTTATAGTCAGAGATGTTTTTCACTGCTAATACATGAACAGTGCTCAAATCAGAATTTTTTTTAACCCTCGGTGATAAACAGCCTTCCCTAAGGATTAGGCTTTGAAATTTTTACCACGACGAAGCAGTTCACTCCGCAACATTAATCAAAAAAAAAAAAAAAATATATATATATATATATATATATATATATATATATATATATATATATATATGTATATATAATCATGAGTTATCATTTAAATAATTAAAACGGAAACCGTGGAAGAAGGTAGTATTATGCTTGTCCATAATGTTAAAATAGGAAAAAGAAGGTTAAAACTTTCGAAAAAAGGTATAAAGAGATAATCAAAACTAATAAAACGCAGTCCTAAATTTGGTGATGTAGATTAGGTTCCAAGATAATATTAGGAACAAGGTACTTTTACATAATTAAACTTGGAGAGAGGGATGGGTCTCCAAGCATGGGTCCAGCCCCGGAAGTGATATAAAACCAACACTTGTCTGTACAGATATTTGAATTTGTACTATTGTGTAAGAGCGTTACAAACATCTTGAATAACATTTGCATTTAAAAGTAACGAGAGAAAGGAACATAAATTGACAAGAAAATGAAAACGTTGTTGCCATAAGAAATCATTTATAGAAAGTCAAGCTAATATTACTCGAGCTTTAAAAAGGAAGTTAATATTTAACAATTTCATAAAAATTATTTACAGTACAAAAAAAAAAGGTTTGACCATTTAGCTAGTGCTAGTGATTCGTTCACATTTTTCAGTCTTCCAGGAGATTAGTTTCTCGGCCTTACTGAGCAGGACTGTGTTTGTAATAGCTAGAATCACTTCGATTCCGCTCCTATCGGAGGCTCTTTAAGATGAAAGTCCTTTGTTAGAATACAAGAGAAAAGGTAGTTCAAAGAGTTTTCTTCCTGACCACAGATACAGTTTGGAGACACAGTCGCCAAACGAAAACAAAAGAAATATTGAGAGAAGGGTCCATGTCCCGTTAGAAGAACATTTAAGTGTGGAGAATTAGATAAGCGGGCTGGGTCGACCTTCTTTAGAAAACGATATAGAGTACGACCAGTGTGAGTAGAATCCTAATCAGAATTTTTTGTGATTTAAAGTAATTAGAACATTAGAAACCGTTTAAGTAATTTATTTAAATTTTCAGACTTTGTACATTTTTTATTTGTCTTTGCCTCAAATATTTTTAATTGTTTTTTAGAAGTTCTCTCATCAGAAAAACCCATCGAATCGTTTTTTATAATAATTGCTTCTGCTTTCAATATTCTGTCAGATCTAATGATGGATATCATTAATTGGATTTTAAATCTTTTTAGAAGCTATCGATTGGGAAGATACATCGAGTTATTATATTATAATAATTTTTCTTTCTTTTAACCTCTTGCCTTATGAATCGAGCCACGATTATTAGCGCCACTTTCGATGAAGGCTTTTCTCATGCGTCGTGAAGCAGTTTCATCACGGGCTAAATTGTGAGCAAACCAGTGGAAATTAATAGTACTGCATTTACTATTTAATAAAACCACATAATTTGATAATTATATTTCATTTCATTTTCATTTAAAAAATTTATTAATGTTTTTATTTCACATAATATTGTTTCTATGTTTTTGATTATATAACAAAAGTAAAAATTTTTAGTCTAATTATTTACTATGTAGAATTTATTGCGTGAATAACCAATAAGTGAATAATGTATAATATTAGTCAAAATTTTGTAAGGGGTTTTGTTTTATTACTCAATTTTGGCCAGACATCATCACGTGTGTGATACGAGGTTCTCATTTTAGGCACATCAGTACGATCACGTCTCCCATACGTTGTTTTAAGGCAAAGGGTTAATATCCTTTCATATCTAATTAGGTTTCATATATATTAAATGATATCTGGTTTATGCAACACATTTTGGAGCTGTAGTAAGTTATTAAAACTAGAAAAGTGGAAGCATTGCAACCACCTAAAAATCTAACTAAATTTAGAAAGTTTCCAATTATTCACGAAACTTTAATGCACATTATTAAACACAACCAAAATAGCATACATAACATACATGCATATTCACTTCCCTATACACATCCATCCTACCTGTCATCATACAAGTATAAAAGGAAGCATAATTAACTCAATTGCATTAAAAATTTTTAATAATACTTCCTATAATTTAGTTTTAATTTAGTTTCAGTTTTTCCCTAATTTTGTGTTACTACTACATAAAAATATATCGGAAATATTCATGCATTGTTTTGTTGACAGATTGAATGGTTAAGTAATAAGAAATGTTTCTTAATAATGCTGAAATTTCGTGAAAAGGTGAAATTTTTCTATATTTAATTAGAATTTTATTTGGTACTAAGTTTTTCAACTTTCTAGTGTTAATGACTTACGCATATATTTTATTCGAAAACTTTATCGGTCCTTGGAAATACAATTAATTTTTCTCTTAATACTTCAGAAAATAAATGTTCCAAAGAAAAGAAAAAAAATTCTTTAAACTTATATCGAATGTTTATACCTTAGTAGGAAATTTTTAAAACGAACTTTACTACAGAAAAACATTATAAACCTGATAATAACATCGAATATTTCAGAACTCCAGAATCTCCTTTTAAGAATTACTTTAAAGTTCATAACAATTTTTAGATAAAAGTTACCACAAAACTTGCACGTAAAGTTGATGATTTCGGAGTGATAACAGCTTTATGAAAACTGGGTAAACGGTTTAGAATAGCGAAAGTTTAATAAACCCCTGGCTCGTTGTCTTTCAGAAAATAGGATTACCGCGAGGGATTTACTGCTATAAGAGAACGGTTCTGGGCGATGCATATTATGAAAATATTAACAGCTAAATTTTTAAGTCCTTTTTAAATGTTGCGTTGATGCAGCCTATCAATTTTGATTGTTGCAGCATTAGGTAAAAGTTTAATTAAGATGCACATGCCATAAAATTTAAATAATTAACTTTGCTTTGGTTTGTGACTACCCTAAATGTAGCCCATCGTTAATTTTTTTAAAATTATTACTTACTTAAACATATACTCCACTCATTTAAAATTGCAAAAATTATTAACATTAGGTTTCCAGTAACTGGAGACAAAGTTATATTAGGATAAGTATAAACCTTATCAGATATCAGAAAAAGGTAGTTGTAGAATAGTAAATAAGAACAAGAAACTTTTGTAAGCTCGTACATGCGCATATATCTATCTATATGTGTGTGCATATATATATACATATATATATATATATATATATATATATATATATATATATATATATATATATATATATAGATAGATAGATAGATAGATAGATGCGTGTGTGTCTGTATCTATATACATATACATGTATATATATATATATATATATATATATATATAATATATCAAAATTATTTAACTTTAATATTTCCTTAAAAACCTCCTCTCTCCCATTTTATTTAATTAAAATCTTTTTCCCAGCCTCTAAATGTCTTAATCAAAGGAGCGTTTTCGACTTAAAATTCTTTCAATCCATTTCCCAAAGCTTTCTATCCTATAGATGTAAATTTTCTGTCTATGCTTAACACGTTTCCCAGCTGTCGCCGGCAAATCGGTCCTCATTTTTTCTGATCTTACACTTAAATTTGCTGAGTAAGTGGGAAAATTCTTTCTGTCTTCCCTCTTGGGTGCACGTCTATTCGAGCAGAGTGATTTTTGTGTCTTTCTCTTGTTTGTCTTTGACTAGTAAAAATGTCCGTTTTAGCAGTTCTAAAATAAAGTTTTAATCAGATTTGTGCCGGTCTTTTTCAATCGTTATTACTGCATCGTTATTACTGCAAGCTGTTTAGGCTTCTCCTTGCCCAATAGCCTGGGCAAGTAAAAACAATAGGGGCTACATAATTATCGTGACTAGAGGAAATAGTTATTACATATATATGTATATATATGTGACATGTCGTGATACAGAGTTAACGCGAATGGAAAACAGTCTTATTGATAATAATAAGTTTTATTAACTCATCGTTCTTAAGGAAAACAACTTGCGCTATTTTCATTGTTCATGACGAAGTTATGCTTGGAAAAGGTGTTAACCGCTTCATGTCCACGCGTTCACTGCTCTTATCTGTTTGCAATCTCATCAAATACTTCCGCCTGACCGGATTATCCTAAAAGCTTACGCGAGCGTGGGTCTTTTTCATTTATTTTATTATTATAAAAGTGTTCCCTTTTTAAAATCGTTTTTAACTCACATATACATATATATATATATATATATATATATATATATATATATATATATATATATATATATATATATATATATATATATATATATATATATGTATACTTATGTATATATATATACAATATACACACACATATATATATATATATGTGTGTGTGTGTGTGTGTATGTATGTATATACTACGAGACTACGAGATAATGAAAAAAATTCTTTAGTTGTTCATCTGATATTAGTGCTCGAAGTCTTTGCTTTCCACTACATGACTGCAACAAGTTAACATTGTTAGACAATTTCTCGCAATTAAATATATGAACTATATTCTTTAGATGTGATTGTTTAAGAGAAATTTTTAATGGTTATATATGTGTTTGTATAATATTTCAAAACTATTATCTCAAAATATCTATCTAAAATTCTCCTTTTTATCCATTGCATTTTATAATACCTAGTTTCTCAACCGTAAAATGTCAGTTATGAGGGAGTGTTCTCCGACTTATATTTACTCGTCTCTCAATACTAACTCTGCCATAAATGCTAATTTTTTGTTCAGTGGTTTCATTTTTCAGCAGTACCAGGAAAATAGTTTTGCATCTTCATTAACTAAATACCTAAATGATTTTCTAGCCAACTTAAATGATCAAGGCTCACTCTTGACTCCCAAAACGTGATGAACTATCACTAATCTCTTGGGAATATAATCACGTGGTATCTTGCTCCGGGGTTTAAAATCACTGAAAGATGTATTTTTCTTCTTTTTAAATTTTTTTAATAAAATTTTATTTTATTTATTAATATTCTTTGAATTATATTTACATATATAGAAGTAGAATTTCTTATTGTCCTATAAGTCCGGGCAATTCAAATAATATTAGCTAATCATCAGTGTAATCGATAAGCTATTATGTTATCACATATATGTTTATATGTATATATATTTATAACGAAATATCGATACACAGCTTACTATATATATCTAACAAAGAGTTATGAATAACCGAAACAGATCGAAATCCTACAAAAAACTTTATTATCCCCCTTTTCATCAGAAAAGATCTTCGAGAGAGGAGAAGTTCGCATTAATTTAAATTAAAATATTGCACTTTTAACCACGAGCAAGAAAATTTTCGGTTTAACCACTCTTTTTTTTTATTGCAATAAGGCATATATATATATATATATATATCATAAATATAATATAATATATATATATATATATATATATATATAAATCGTTCAAGCATGTAAGCAATATATTTTTCCCTATATGTTTTTTTTATAATTTCGTAAATAATACTCTGTTTTACCAAAGTTGTTCGAAATAACGATATGTGTTTTCTTTAAAATTACATTCTATTATGAATATTGCCTCTTTAACCAAAAATTTTGGTTAAGGTCCCCTTTTTTGCATCAAAGGCATTCCTCATCAAATAAAAATCTTGTTATATGAATATCCCTATAAACAGGGAAGTATATGTATTAAACAGTTTGTATTCCTGAGCCGATAAAATCAGCCGTGTCATTAGTTCTAAAGATACCTCTATGTGAAAAAAATTGGGGGTTGTATGTTGAGCCCTGCTTCAGATTTCGAGGATTTGTGTTGTCATAAAAAAGGGGTGTATATCACATAAAAAGTTTAAAATATTTCATAATCTATAGAAAGTAATTTTTATTTAGATATTAAAGATTTAATTTAACGAAATCCCGCCTTGTTATCCAAAAATTGGTGCCAGATTGATTATCCGGATTTCAAAAAATTCTATTCGATAGAAAACCTTAAGTTCCATTTCTGTGTTAATATATTTCTATAATCTATAGAAAGTAATTTATATCATTTAGATAGGCGAATAGTTAGCAGGAAAATGCCCCCGCCTTATTAAAAATTTATAAAATAACAGCAGAGTTTCGATTAACTAGGCTTGACGGGAAATTTTTCTTTCTAGATGAGCAAATATCCTAAAAATCATGTTTATGCAGTCTTATAAAATTTTTTGAAAAGTAACAGAAAATGTAAAATTATTGTACAATTTTACATTTATTGTTTAATTTAATATAAAAGAAATGGAATAAATACAAATTTTATCGTTAATTAGATTTACAATTAGTACAACAAAAAAGGTATGAAGTTTAGGTCACTGTTTGGGGAAGAATGAAAGGATAAATGATTTTACAGTGTAATATTCTCAAAATTATTCTTTTAGCGAGCGTTCTTCGTTTTCTTGCTCCCTGTAATTAAATAACCCCTTTGTATATTTATTTGTCACCATATACAATATTTTTTTCATCCCTTTCAGGGTATTTTTCGAAATTCCATGTTTTTTTCTGAATCTCAAGCAACACACGACACAGTATCATCGCCATTTAAAAATATTCCAATTCCGAATCTTCGTTAATCCATTGTTACACTTTTTCCTCATCCATATTTTAGAACAGTGTAACTTTCTTAAATATTCTAAGATTTTTTTCTGCAAATCATTAGTATTATATTCTTCTGTAGGAATGTGTTTTTTGGCCTATCCATTAAATAAAAAGTTCACTGTCATAGGAAACCACAGAAAATAAAAGTATGTTGATTATAAAAAATAGGAATTTATTAATCATACGTTATATTTTAAATCTGAGCTCAGAGTTATTATTATTTATGAAGATTTATTATTTTATTATTTTATAGTGGAATCTTGAAGCTAAAAGTGTGTATGTTTTTGCCGATCATAACATTTTGATTAGTCGAACGATGGCCTTAGGGTGCTGGCCTTCGAAACCAGAATTCGTAGGTTCGAATCCCACTGTAGCATGGATGTTCGTAGGCTTTCGGAGTCGGCTTTAAGCCGTAGATCCCGGTCTCTTTAACCCTCGTGTTGCAAAAAGTAGACCGTAGCACTCCAAACCAAACATTTTGAATAATTATTAAAAATTGTGGTCAGTCTTGATTCAACTGTTTTAAAATTATTAAGTTATCTATCTTAATTGCTTAGAATTATATTGTAGAATAATTTAAAATTATATGTTAAATCGCGATCTGGAAGATTGAAAAAACTTCTAATCCACAGAAAATCTTAAGTTCCATTTCTGTGTTAATATATTTCTACAATCTATAAAAAGTAATTTATATCATTTAGATAATTAAAGATTTGAGTTAATGACTAAAATTTCATTCTGCTTCTCATTTTCTTCAAATTTGCAGCAGTTTAAGGGATTTTTTAAAGATATCTGTATTATTAATTGATTCTGTTGAATGATTTTTGAGATGACTTAAATTAAAGCTGTTCATACCTATTATAAATTATTTTACGGATCATTATGTAACTTAAAATTTCTTCCTCTAAAATTATTCTGCATTAATTGTTCCGCGTATTTTATCATAATCTGTTAAGGCAGATTATTTAATGTTTCTGTAAAAGCTGAAAATATTAAGTCTTACAAATTTTTGTATAATTTTATTAATTACTTGTATATAGCCCGTCATATGAATGGATCAGTAAAGTTTTTAATTTTCCAGATTTATAAAGTACCTTATGAGGCAGATACAAAAAATTATTAATAGAATATTTGAGCCGAACGATGATCGATTGGTTAGGGTGCTAGCCTTCGGTACCAGAGTTCGTAGGTTCGAATCTCACTGTGGCATGAATGTTCGTAGCCGTTCGGAATCGGCTTTAAGTTGTAGGTCCCGGTCTCATTTGCCCTCGTGTTGCAAAAAGTAGACCATAGCACTCCAAACCAATCCAAATAGAATATTTGTGTAATAGAAAATATTTATTTGTATAAATATTTGTATTAATAGAAAATTAAACAGATGCTTTCTTGATATGCCTAGGGCCGGTCTCACCAATGTCATTTAGTAGATAACCGTGATTAACCCGTGGCGTCAACCAATGGCGAGACTCAATTCTCCGTTTAAGCAGATATTAATCACGGTTAGCCGTTAAACGACTTTGGTGAGATCGGCCCTTTTATGAAAAGAATTTGTTGTTAATACCGATGATAAAAATTTCATTGCAACAAAAAATGATAGACGAATAAATTTAAAATTATTACATATGTACCTAATCTGCTATTTAACCCAAATATAAAAGAAAATTATTTACGTAATATCTAAGTTCCGTGATAAAATGTATGAAAATAATGCAGACGATATTTAAATAATTTAAAATAAGAAATGGTTCAATGAGATGGTTAAAGGAATGACGCCATTATGCTAGAAAAAAAATTATATTTTCATCTACTTATGATGTGATAAATTGATGAATTTAATCATCTCCTGTTCTTAACCGGGGAAAATAGGGCTTGAAATAAGGGCATTGAACGATCGGAAAGGGGGGATTTTGAACGTTTTAAAGACTTACTTTGAATTTTGCTAACCCTAATTCATCAAGAATCCAATATGGATGCCTCTATCCAGGTCCAACCGCTTTATAAATCCGAGGACAGACGGACAGATAAAGCTATTATTATATAGGGGATTTAAAGGCTTGTGGTTTATCGGAACAGAATCTTTACCAAAACGTGCAAAGAGTTCGGTAGAAGGTAGGAGACCTCTTAGACTGTTTTTACATCTGTGTACGAAGTAACAGAAATATTGTAATCATGAGGAATTTCGGCTCTCAAATTGCAATATAAGTATCTATTTTGACCTTTACTGAATCTAATTTGACTAGATTCGTCATGATGACTATACGTACTTTTTTTCGTATAATTCGAAAACGATTAGCCTTAGAGAATGGAGAAATTTTTTTTAGAATCTT
Organism: Pardosa pseudoannulata; assembly: GCA_032207245.1. Taxonomy (NCBI): domain Eukaryota; kingdom Metazoa; phylum Arthropoda; class Arachnida; order Araneae; family Lycosidae; genus Pardosa; species Pardosa pseudoannulata. The sequence continues at coordinate 2,787,956 of CM063506.1, forward strand.
TGTAACTTGTATTAATTGCACTTCCACGACCATCTACCTTAAAAAGGAAGTTCCAGATGTATGAATATCCCGGATGAGAAGAGACACAACAAAGCTTTTTAACACTAGATTTACGGACCGAGCCAATTTGACTCATTAAAAATTTGATCACTATATATATATATATATATATATATATATATATATATATATATATATATATATATATATATATACTTTAATATCACTTTTCAAAAACATACGTTGGTTTTTAGTTAAGTAATAAAATATATGTAAACTTTCATTCCTCTTCCCCGCAGACCCCTTCATTTCGCATTATCAAATGTGGTATACCTATTTTCACGGTTGTGAGCCAATTTGACTCATAGAATGGTTTAACAGTTAATCGCATAACATGAAATTTATTGGTCCTATCAGACCTGAGCAACAGTCAAAATTTTATTTTCCAATTGGTTGAAGAGCTAAGAAGTAAATATAGAGAAGAAGTCGAGAACACTTCCATTCCAATGACAGGAATTCATGTTACTGACGCATGGAAGAATTATCAAGTTCAACAATCATGCAAAAGAAACAGATGTAGAAACCATCGTGCTAAATGTAATAGAAATGTTTGAGGAAAATTTGTTTCAAAAACAGATTTTATGTGTCAAAAATGTTTTCCATAAATATTTTTATAATAAACATTTCATTTAATTTAATTTGAAACTATTTTATTTACAAAAAACTTCCATTTTCTTGTATGAGTCAAATTGGCTCACTTCTGTAAAAATAGGTATGTAATCAACATCCGTAAATCTAGAGTTAAAAAAGAATATGAGAGATACGCACGCACGCACAGACACCACGAGGAAATAACCAAACACCAACCAAGGACGATCTAAACAGATACCGAAACCCCAAACCGAAAGCAAATGAAGGAGCACTTAGACGGAACGCAAAGGAGGGGGGGGGGGGAGACCGTCTCTTACCGAGTACATACCAAACCTGTGGAATACAAGAAAGTGCATGTTTGTAAACAAACAGAAGTGCTGACTACAACTCAACTTTTCGTTGGCAACACATTGCTTGTTTTCATTGTATCTTATGAGCTTCGATATGGATCACGTACACAACAAAACTAAATCTTATTTACGGAATGGGGAAAGAAACATCATAAACTGGTCAAGTAATTCAAAATAAATTTTTTAGCACTTACAAAATTATATATATTTTTAAAAAATTAAACACTTTACACAGTACTATTAAGTATCATAATCAAAGTATAGCTACTTTTATTATGTTAACAGTCACAATAAACTATTACATAAATAAGGATCTAATAAAAACGTACAAAATCTGATCATTTTAAGGACAAAAAATAATTACATTTACAGTACTTCTCACCAAAGCATAGAAAATACATTAGAAATATACATTAGAAAAATTAGTAAAAATAAAAAAATTCTTTGAGCATAATAATTTTATATAATCTATTACATTACCGTAAGGTTAACTTTTTATTACCATTCTAAAAATGTTTGCCGGAAATTCTCGAAAAAGAACTTGGAGTCCAGTCTTGTCTTTTCAAATCTTTTATCCAAAGCATTCGCAATGTAGGATCTGTAGGAAAGCAATAAAATACAATATTTTCACCTTTTTTTAAATGCTTAGTACAGCTATACGCACCACAGCTTGTTACCATTTCAGATAATTGACAAAATTAAAACCCCAATAACAAGCATGATCCGTAGGAAATTCAAATGTTTTGCCAACAAGGAAGTTGAGCTGCAATTTTTGCTGCACGTGACATCATGCGTACATTCTGTATAGAGAGGAGTGTTAGTATGTTGGTGTTTGTTGTAAAAATGAACTATTCAATTCCTTTTTTTTATTGCAATTTGCACTCTGTACAACAAAAAATCTCAATATGGCTGGTATTACGGTGCCGGCGATTGCCAAATGGCAGCACTTTTGCTCTACAACAATACAGCAAAGGGATATTGACTTAATCATGTGCAACTGAAACAATACTTTTTAAACTAAGTCCATTTTTTAAACAAAAATTATTTTTAAAGGATAGTTTTAAATATTTATATTACTCCCTTGTACGGACTAAAGGAAGTATTGTATGTGAGAAAATTTTGGTTTATAATGAAATATATATATATATATATAATGAAAAATATCAGTAAAACAAAATCTCCTCCAGATTATAAGAATTGAGTCCTACTCAGATAACACCGTTCTTTTAGAAGCAACACTAACATTTAAAGACACTAGGAGTTCAGATGAGTTAAAGAGTTAAACAAGCAATCAATATTTGTTCCCGAAAACTACCTTAACTTAAAAAATATACAATTATTGCTAAATATTCCAATTTGCTGTACTCATCTGCAAGAAAAAAAAAAGATGTTTAATCTTGTAATCTAATCTTTGAATTTTTTTCTACATTTTTCTACATATTTTGAGTATTTTTAGCATCATTGTTTTTAAAAAGTTCCTTTAAAATTATTTTTTTCATCTGCAGTAACGTTCCTCGTCTGGAGAAATGCTAATTTCCGAATGGTAATGCAGTTGTATTTTATTTAATGATTTAAAATAAACCTAGTTTAGAATTTTTACAAAAAAGTTCCTCATTATGAAATTTTACACGCCCACATCTCCATTATCATAAAAACACGTGACATTTTCTCGAATGCGAAATGGGCACCTACGGTTTCGAAGCAAAGGTATTAATTAACTGCATTTAAGAGAGGAAGTTTGGACACAGAAAAAGAATTCTTTAATGTTTCGAAGCTTTTGCTACTTCTGAGCACGTTTCTTTTTTTTAAAAAAAAAAAGATTATTTTTGAGATCATATTTAAAAAGAAAGGCAATAAATCATACCACCCCTTCATAATTATCTAAAGTACCGTGTTAAATGAAAAAAAAATTGGTGTTTTTAAAAATTTTAAATTTTTTTTTAGTTTAATATAAGAAATTCTTTGAGCTTTCGAAATCATTCCGGAAGTATCCATAACTTTATAACAGAAGAAGTATCAATAATATTAAAATTAAAAAGTTATAACATAAAAGTTATCACTATAATGGTTACACCGAAGACTGATTTTCATGTATATTTATGCACACAGGCACATATTCTAATCTTATACACACACATTTATATATATATGAATATATGTGCGTGGGTGTAATGATATTTTAATCTGAAACTGACCAACATAAATATAATTATATTTTAAAATAAATTTCGGGCGATTCTGTACTTAAATTGGAACCTTTCGCGGAAGTCTTTTTTTCTTTCCTTCTCATTCTGGAAAATTAGCTACTTCGCATGCACTAAAATTAATTTTGAAATTACCTCAGCAATCCTTATATAACTTAGTTTCGTTTCACCCCATGTCATCACATGGCTAACTAGTATGGCACTGACTGGCTGGCTGACAACTCTGTATAACAACAGGTTCGTTTTTCAATGTTGAATATATTGAATAATTTCTTTAGTGTAAGTTCTGAAAAATATCGTCGTGTGAGTGAAGAATTCAGAAACATAGCCCAACTCAAAATTTTACATTATACCACTTTGTATCTACTCTTATCTTTACAAATACGGAAAGCATTTGCTAAAATATAGTAAAACGAGTCTGTAGAGATAAATCCACTGTTAACGATGCAATCTTTCTCTTTGTCATAGCAAGAACAGGTTAAAAAACTAATATTGATTTTCTAGTAAAATTTTCTAATTTAATTAATTATACAATGTCATAGGTCAACTAAAGTCAGTATTTTAATGTGTACTGCATCTTAACTAATCTCTACAATTTATATGAAACTGCTGTTCATTGATGGCACGACATTACTTCATGTCTATGTTTATATTTATGTCTTCAAATAAGTAGAAATTCAGTAGAATAGTAGATTAAGCCATAAGCTTCCAAGGAAGTATAAACGTATTAGTAAAATTGACTTTGTTTTTAAATCAAAACTGTATTTACATAGCTTGTGTGTATAGGATGCCTGTACGCTTTTATTATTACAATTTGAGATGCATAATATATTGAATTCTTAATACTTTTTCTTATAATTTCATTACCAATCTCTTATAACCCTCATTATTTATTTAAATAAATATTTTATCGTCTAAGTTAAACTAGATCTGTATTATTATTAAAGACTTTTCGTTTAGTAACATTTTTTTCTCAGATGATTAATTAATTTTTTATTGTAATACATCATCCTTTTTTTTCTTGCAAGTCATTAAATGATTTATTAATCTCCATTATTTTATTTTAAAGAATCTGAAATAAATAAAATAAAAAAGTTGAAAACAATAATCAGAATTGACACCGCTTCGCAAAGTCTTCTTAAGAATAAAACGATATTCCCTTAATCTTCGAATTCCGAATTCTCTATCTTCGATTTGCAGCGACCCGTGTTACACCTTTTTAGCCGGCATGTTTTTTTTTTTTTCTCCCTCTTCACTTCATTTATTTCCCCCCTTTTTTTTTTCATAATTTTTCCCCATCGCAGGTGAATATAACGGATTTTCTCTCCACCCCCCCTTCGAAGTCAGCATCCCCCTTCCGCCTTCCCTCCTTGCAGGGATTTCTTTCGGCTTTTTAGAACTGTGCGTATTTACATACAGTGATTCCATTGGAAGTACATGTATGCGTGCATGTTGAGTCGCGAACTGGAAAGGATCATGCGTTCTTCTGGAGACGACGATTTTATCAGGGACCAACGCGGGTGAATAGGGGATGGGGGTGGGGAGGGGGTGACGTTACTTCCTCTTCGGTGATTCTTTTAGCGGAATGTGATTTTAGAGGATCATAGCTTTCGAAAACTGGACGCGCAAAAATCTATTCTGCAAAACGAAATGTGTGAAGATAAAAGTGTAAGTGTAGAGCATATACTTACTTTTTTAAAGAACAGGAGAAAATAAAATAGTTTGTGTTTCCTTCAGTAGATGTTTCGTTGAGTTATTTTTAACTTTGATCAATTTGACAAAAATAAAAAAGAATTAAATATTATTTTAAATAAAATTTTTTTAATAAATTATATTTGTTGCGTTCAATTAAGAGACAGTTCTATAGGTACAGTAAATTTTGCGACGATATGGTATGTTTATACCCAGGGCCTTAACTAGGTCCTTTGTCGCCAATGGCAAAAATCTGGTCTGCGCCCCTACCTTAAAATATAGTGAAAAACTATATAAACATGCTTTCATTTCCATATCACATATTAAGAATGGATTCACAAAATATTTTGTTAATTCTTAAAATATTTTTAATGTATTAATTTTTTTCTCCTATTTTTACGTTATTTATATTATTAAATATTTCTTAAAATATTTATGAGCTCTCTGAAGATATTATTTTGCTGATAAACTGAATAGTTTATTAGATGGGAATATTTTTTATTTGTACGTTAAATTTTCATAAAATATTGACGAATTTCTAATTTTAAATTTAGTTATAATAGTTTTCATAAATTCAAAATTTTAAAGGAATACTTGGATTTAAATTAAGGCATATTAGGAGTGTTTGGAAAATATTTTGTAAGAATTTATAACAAGTTTAGTCTTCATAAACATTTAAAAAAAAAAGAAAATTCATAAAAAATTAATCAGCTTTGATTTAAGAAATATAATCGGATTTTACGGTAAAGAAAATTGTTTTTTAACTTTTCTTTATTTCTTTTCGGGAAGAATTGACCTCTTTCGGACCCCATTTTCATCAGGATGGGGCGCCCCTATGATTGATGTGCTAATGGCAAATGCCTCCTTTGCCAAGCCCTAGTTACGACCCTGTTTGAAACATGCTTCTCATACGAACCGCTTTTCCCTTTTTTAAGGCAAATGTTCGACCTCGGTCCTTATTGCTTTGTTATGGTTAAGTTTGAAGCTTTTAGCTAGAAAACAAATATGTGTTTTATCTATATATATATATATATATAGCATAATAATTACTCAAAATATACAATAAAGGTATGATTTTACTAACTATCTTAATAAATGTTTAATTTTAAAATTTAATTTCTATTCTGTTTTCATAATATTATATAATAATATACTATTACTACCATCTAAAACATATATACACAAGACCAAGATATACACTGACTGCTGTTTCGTGCTTCACTCGGGAGAAAATTTACTTGGGATAGAGTATATATGTCACCCAAATGTCCAAAACAGTTCTCATGGTTTTTTATTTTTATTTATTTATTTTGAACGGTAGTCAAATGGGTAGGCACTGCTCTTAGATAGTAGAATTTGTACATCGACTTTAAGCAGTAGCTGCTTACTTCTTTAGCTTTTATTGTAGCAAAAAGTTACACGCTTTGAAACAAGTTAATGTAAAATTCTATTCACTGCTTCTAATTTTTCTCTAAGATCTTATTCGCCTTGATTTTATTTGATTACTTTCACAAAAAGCAAGTTTATTAAGTTGCTGTGTAATTATAGATTTATATCTATGCAAAAACTTTCAGCGTAGTAGACTGCAAAAATCTGAGTTCGTGTTCTAAAATTATGAATTAAGTATGAATGTTTAATATTAAATAACTCAAACCGAATATTATAATTGGTGTGCTATGATACAAAATGTTTGTTTTCTGCTGTCGATTGCTATGAACGACAATCATTATGAAGGTATGTTGCTAAGACTCGTAAAAATTTAAGAAAATATTAAAAATAAAATTTCTTAAACGATGTATTAATAAATATATAGTAACATTATAGTTATTTCTCAGCGTAGTAACTACCGTAATTTTAGCACGTATCATACCGTGAGAGTTTTTGTAATCCAATGTCATAGACATCTGTATCTTGGAAATAGAGCCAGAGCTCCATAGTTGATAGCAAGTCTTCGTCTAACCTTAAGCAGCAGTAATTTTTTAAGTGAAAGTACAGGTGGTATTTGCTAGAAGAAAGATAGGAATTTTAAAATGAAGGTTGTTATCCATGACAGATGGTCAGAGGCATCTCTGGACATTTTGCTTATCTTCGTGGAAAAAAACTCGACACCAAGGACAAACTGTCTTATGGTACTAACACAACTGACGAAAACTTTCAAACGGTATTACAGTTTTTGTAGTTCTGTGTCGTAGAAACATGCAGCATGGAAAGGAGATGGCTTCACAGCTGTTTGCTAGTCTCTGTCTTTTGGAACCTAACAGGAATTATTCTGGGCGAAGAGCAAGTGGAATATGGTTAGAACAACACCTTCAGATATACCTTGCCTCCTTCAGGGGAAAAAACCCGACACCAATGGTGAAACATCTTGTACTTTATCTTCGGTCCAACACGACTGACAAAGGATTGCAATAAGGCGTACCTTTTGTGAGTTCAAAAACTGTCGGCGGGAGGAGGAAGGAGATCAGAGATCTCATCTCACAATAACGATATCAATGTGAGCGGTGGGGAATTTAAAACAGCCAATGAACGATAATCACATCTACAATCTACCAGACTTATTCTTGGATATTTCTTGCCTTACAGCACCATCTTTTCGTGATAGTAGAAACTTAATTTCTGAATGATCCTCGTGTGTAATAGTCGTCCATTTGTACGCAATCTACCTAATTTAAAGTGAAGCCAAAGCACCATGGAGATAAAAAAGACCTTTGTTTAAACTGAACATAAAAATTTTAAAAATAAAAATATATAGTGTTCTATTTGTATATTTTAAAAATCTTTTATTCTTTTCCTCGTGTAAAGGGACACTTTCACTAGAATCCGAGATTCTATTCTACGGCCGAAAGCTAGATTGAAAAATCGAATAAAATAAATTATTTTCAATTTAATACATTGCTTCGATGGTTTTTCTTCTAAGATCTCAGAGTCATTTATCTTTCGAATTTTTCTGCTCAACAACTGGTTTCGAATATTTATGTTAACCCCTCCCTTTTTTTTCTCGTAGGTGACAACGAGCAATTACTCTCCCGGCTGTGTGACCCCCTGCACGTCTCCCGCAATCGTTGACAGACTTTATCGTAATTTTGTCACATTTTATTGATTTTGTCCCCGCGGAATGCGGCGAAAATTTATTTTCAAACGGCGCTTTCTCAAAACTGCTGAAATTGACGGAGAACACTGCCAGTTAAAAAGAGGATTGGGTGAGTACTTTTTGCTTTCCTCCTTCTGTTTTTCTTCTTCTGTTCCTTTTGATTTTCTTAGCATAATGCGGCATTGAAAATTTAAGGTAGTCGTTAAGGTTTTATATTTTTTTCATGATCGTTTGAGAGTTTGAGGTTCCAGTTCAGTGTCTCAGTATTTAGATTATCAAATCTAAAATTAATACGAGCTTTAGCAACTTACTTACCGTATTTACTAGTATATAACGAGCACTCTATTTCCAGTAGAAAAAATTATGAAAATGATATTTCGTGAATAACTTCCACCTTTCCAGATTGTAAACCGATTGCTACGCAGACCCAATGACTTCGATTCCAACACTCTTTCAATTTCGAGCGAAAGATTATTACATTCCTGAGGAAATCCTTCAATCACTCTTGAATCATTTGAGGAATCTTCCGCGAAAGTCTTTTTTTTTCTTTTCTTCTCATTCTGGAAAATTAATTTCGAAATTGCTTCAGCAATCCTTATATAACTTAGTTTCGCCTCACCCCTTGTCATCACATGACTAACTATTATGGCGCTGATTGGCTGGCTGAATTTAAGCTATTATGATTGACAGTAATAACTAAAGGTAAAGGTATTCATAGTAATCTAAGCATCGGTTCGTACGAATATTGAAATGTAGAAAAAAAAAATGAAACAATTTCTGAATGATTTGAACGGAATATATTTTCTAACTTTGAAAAGATAAATTAAGCTTAATAAGGAAGATGCTTTCTACTTATTTTTAGCAAATCATCCAAAACTTACAATATTTAAAGCTTTCTAAAGCAGCTATTCTAACAAAAATTATATAAAAAGCGTTAAACAAATTAATTGCGCTAGTTCGTAAAATCAATCCATTACACATTAGTAGAAACAAATCCTAAAACGATAATTATTTTTGGCAACTCGATTTCATAATTTCGGTAAAACATCCTCCTAGAAAACAAAAACTGTCATGTTCGCAGATGGCTCCTCGAGCTGCCAAAACTAATTATCGTTTTAGGATTTGTTTCTACTAATGTGTAACGGATTGATTCTACGACCTTGCGCAATTAATTTATTTAACGCTTTTTATATGATTTTTTTTAAATAGCTGCTTTTAGAAAGTTTTTAATATTGTAATTTTTGGTTGCTTTGCTAAAAATAAATCCACAGCATCTTCCTTGTTAAGCTTAATTCATCTTTTCAAAGTTAAAAAATGTTTTCATTTCAAATCATTCAGAAATTGTTTCATTTTTTTCTACTTTTAAATATTCGTACGAACCGATGCTTAGATTATTATGAATGGGTCGAGATATTCGGAAAATATTTTGGGAGACTGTATGTAGGGGCATTACAGGAAGCAACATAAATTATTTTGTGCTTAAAACACACCTTGAGTTTTTGCCCTAAATATTTAGAAAAAAATAAAGAAGTGTGTCCTATACATGAGTCAACTTGATAACTACGAATCTCTTTGATTTGTTTTTAGCAAGAAATAGTGTGCATACATTTATATCTGTTAACTTTTTTAGATATCTTATATTAAATATAGCAAGACTTTCCAGAAAGATATGTTATTTTATTATTATACCTATCTTTTATTATCTATCGGTAATCTCTTAACAATAATATCGTGTAGTTACAAATGAAAGCATATAGCAATACAATTCTCTACAAATTAGTTGGTTGGTTGAATGGGGTTTTATGGCACTGAGTTTTCCTGGAACATATTGTGTCAAATAAATAGTTCAAACTTAACTCAATACTACAAAGATGAAGTGAAAACTGCTATAAAATGATGACAGATGATAAAAGCAAACAAATAAAAGCATTCAAAACCAGTATAGAAAAGAGATATAATAAAACCAAAGGTAAAAAAAAAACTTAGCAATGAAGTACAAAATTCAGATGTGAGGGTAAAAACCAATGTCTTTTAAAAACAGAAAGAGTTTAGGATGAGCTGAATTATCTAAAATATCTTTAATATTAATAGGTGAAGAGTTAAAATGATGAAAACGATGTTTTTTTAAATCTAAGACAATCAATGAGGATATGCTTCACAGAGATGACTATATTATAGTGATAGCAAACTTGAGCAGATTCTCCGAGTAAGAGATGTCGATGGGTAAAACCCGTATTTCTACAAATTAGATTAATCTTTTGTATCACCATGTTGTCCATCTGAAACATATGCAAAAATGGATAACTCTTATACAGTGAAGTTTAAAAATCAGTTTTGTTGATTTTTTATGCATCTTGTAACACTGTTATTAGTACACTTTTACTCGTAGCGTTCCTATCAAATGACATTACTATTCTTCATTTATCATTTGATCAGATGCGCATGATCGTTACTGAAATAAACTTTGAATTTGTTAAAATGAAATGTATTTGGAGATATCAGAGGTAGATTTCTACCTATGCTAGTTTCTATTTATTTATGTAGAGCTAGTTTATGTGCAAAGGAAAATTTATATTATTTATAAGAAATGTGTATCTTTTGTAACAAATACTCTTTTTTATTAACGGAAAATTTTCATTTTTATATTTTAAACTTTTTAAATTATTTTTTACATGCGTAAAAAAAGTATACTAACATTTGAGAAATAGGACCGTATGATCTCATAGACAAGTAACTCAAATGTACAGGGCCCGGTAAAACTATTATTTTAGAAAGATATGTAGATAAGATAATTGTTTATCGTTACCAGCTCATATGCTATAATTTATAATAAGCATAAAAGGTATCAACATTTCCAAATATAGAAATATTATAGCGAATTTATTTAACAGTACCTAGCAAATTTATCTGGCGAAAGATCATTCTCAACATTAAAACGTGTAAAAAATTACAGTGGACTCCGCTTAATGTGATCGAGGTTAATGTTATCAGTCGCTTATTGTTATCGAAAACGCTTGGTCCCGATTTTCTCTATTTACTTGTATGTTAAAATTATCGTTTTATGTGATCATTACATCGGTTAATGTTATCAGTTTTCAAACATTTTAACTGGCAAAGGAATATTAACAATCTATTCAGAAGGAACCCATGCTTTCTTTTCCTTCGCTGTTGTTTGAGTGTTTGAAAATACTCCCTCTTCCAACTAGAGAAATGGGGAATGAACAAAGGAGTGGGAAATTACACGTCCTGAAATTTTTCAGAAATACTCACACTCTGCTGATGGTCAGTGGTTGTCAGATAAGCAGAAGGCAACACATTCTTATCGGTACTGAGAAGGAACGTACTCATATTTTATACCTTGCTCGCTTACGTGCAGTTTGTCGAAATGGAAGCCAGAAAGCGAAATGATTTAGCGTTAAAACAAAAAACTCGAAATTTTGAATAGATATGACAGGTTGATTATGATTACGAACAATTTATCAATGAGTTCTTAGAAAAAATTGTAGGCTGTCAATCTCACAGGATCTCACAGGAAGTTTTGTCAACAGGGCCAAGCCCTCTAGTACTGGATTTGTTATTGTTGGAAATGCATCAGTCTATGAATATTTAGTCGGCTAGAAAATTACAAAAACAATTGATCATTTTTTTAAATATGCATACAATTCTTATGTTTTAAAGGGTAATATACATAAATGCTAGATAATATAAGGTGTGTTTTTTCATTTTGGTTTGAAATTTAGTATGTGTGAATTAAAGGGCGAGGGTAAATTTATCTAATTTCCCATATCGTTTATTGTTATCATTCGGTTATTGTTATCAAAATCACGGTGTCACAAACTGATCACATTAAGCGGAATACAATGTATTTACTAAACTTGCTAAGTCAATCGAAATTAAATTCTTTATCTGCTCTAACAGTGAGTAAAATGCTGTAGATAACATTAAGATGAAATCATTGATAATTTTACTGAATTAAAGAGGAGAAAACAGAATTTTTAAATAAATTTTAATCGTACTTATATACTTACTTTTGTTAGACATTTAATAAAATAGTTTTTTTTTTAATTTATAAACAAACTGTTCAAACTTTTCAAGAAAAACTAAAATTTATTGTTGCACATTAAATATTTTTGGTTCATAAAACAATAAAATCTGTTTAAAATTTTCTTATTATTTAATTTAGATTTATTTATTTATTTTATATTTGTATGTATTTATGTCTTGAAAGAGGAGTCTGAGTAAGAAGAAAATGTTTAGGAGACCCAAAGTATTTCAATTCTCCCATGTTGAGGAAGTATTTTTTTTTTTTATATTAATTGGGGGTTGTTGAGATATAAAGGGTTAAATGAGTTTTCGCTTATTTAAGGTTCTAAATGTTTGAGTAGCCGTGCGTATTCTCCGAGCGCTATCATCATTATCACTAGGACTTTCCTCGCATTACCATATATCGAGTCTTTATGCGCAGAGACCGGGGATGCGCGCGAAATCCTTCATAAGTGATGGCGCCCCGCCGCTCTCACGTGACATTTCTTCCCAACACAATGGGGATGAGGGGTGGGAAAAATATTTAGCATGATTTTGCTTCTAAATATTTCAACAGCGAATTTCATGCATTTCTAGTTATTAAATGCAGGTACTCCTCACTTTACAACCTATTCGCTTAACGACCACTTGCACTTACAACCAAGTGAGTTTCCACTTGCTATTTGGAGAATCCCTGAGGTGTAATAGTTTAGATTACATTAAACATAAATCAGCTAGATACGGAGTTACAGGTAAGTCGATTCTCTGCATTTGGAAAAAAATGTTTACAGAGTATCAAATCGTTAACAATTTTGAATTAACTGATATAATTCAAAACATGTTCTTATAAAGTTGATCATAGTATGCTTGAACTGTATAGAAATTTATCAAAAAATAGAACCTCTCCCCATAGGGTTTTTTTTTTCAGTGTTACATCCAGAGCACCCTAGTTCTCCCGAAAACCAAAGAAAGATAAATAGAATATACTATAAATAGAATGTACCATTTAGCGCCCCTCTGTGAGGGGCGATCGGGGCTTAATAGACTCCGTCACCCCCTCTCTCTACGCCACTGAGTCTTCTGCCCTCGAAGGTGCAACTTATGTTTTTTTTGTCATCATCTACCAGATATTTGCGATGTCTGCTTGAATTTTAGTTCACTTTGTTTAAAATGACAAAATTTAAAAAAATACATATTGCGCGTATAGGTCCCTCTGTCCCCCGAGGCACGCAACAATTATGTGTTTGTATATGTATAATCTGGTTTGGTTTGGAGTGCTACGGTCTAATTTTTGCAACACAAGGGCTTATGAGACCGGGACCTACAGCTTAAAGCCGATTTCAAAAGGCTACGAACATTTATGCCACTGTGGAATATATGTATAATCTGAAATATCGCAGATAAAATTCTTGAAGAAAAAAATCTTATTTAATTCGAAGGAGCTTATCCGGCGAAGTCCATACTTTAAAAAATAAATCGAAGAGCATATAGTCATTACTTGACCCAGTAGCGATAGTCATAAAATAACATAAGTAAAATATTCTTTGATATAATTTGTCAGAAAGAGATATCATAAAGATAGAACAGCACATATTACTTATATCCTTTTAGGGCGCTGCACACAGATATAATTCACTATATACTATTACTATACTTGACTTCAATATGCAGATGACTGTATATTTTCAAATAGATTTTGTTTTATTTTCTCAGTTTGTATAACTGTATTTTCCATGAGAGTGGAGGAAATCTCTCGAATTCCATCAGTTCATAAAACTTTCAATTCATCAGTACGTATAATTCAAGAATATTGTATCAGGCGCTATATACATGCATATATACATATCTATAGGTCTGTGTAAGAACTTTATACTTGTTTAACGACAATTATTGACTAAAATGTCAGACTTCCCGTCCAACCCGCCTTAACTGTTTTACCTGCAGTGAGGTTATCTCCTGATGAGAACTCTAAATTTTGTTCACGTGACGTACGCACGCCCGTCATATTCGCTATAAACACTGTGTACAAACCATCTCGAAACGTACCTCTCCAAACCCTTTCATTTAAATTACAGTGCACTCTCCCCTCCCACACCCTCTTTCCCCGGTTATTGTTCAGACCTACACTCAATTTCCCGGTTATAAATGGGGCTCGAATGCTTTGTTGTGACTTCCCATATATCGAAAAGTGGAAAGGAGGAGGGGGGGATTGTCACGAGTCATGTCATATTTGTCATCATCAGTCCCCTTTGCCTAAGTCTGCAGCCAATCCCTAGAGGGGGATTAAACGAATTTCTCTGCCAATAAACGGGCCGTGTCGGATTCTGTACCATAACAGCGGGTTTTTAGTTGACATTTGTGGCTGCAATTGTCAGGTAGCGGAGCGCGCGTACGCCCAAAGTTTTCATCAAAGACTACTTAGGGGAAAAGATTCCGTAGCAAGACCAAGAACTGCCGCCCAAAATCCTCTGGTAAGGCAACACTTTGTTCGAACCTCTTAACGAGGCTTTTGGCTTGTGATTAATGTCTATATTTTATGTATCATCCTGTCTGTCAGTTTATGTGTTGCTAATTGGTCTTTGTACAGTATTCCTTATAATAACAGTCTTTGTAATTCTATCATGAATATTTCCGGGTGGTCCACTTCCAAAAATTCATATTATGGGAATTATTTTAGTAACTGTGGCATGCATGCATGAAAACACGTATTATGCATTCTAAATACAGAGAAGTTCTTGAGAAAATAATATAAATCTTTGTTCCTTGTATGAATACAAACACATTTGACCTTCAGTGGCGTACGCAAGGAGGATGCAAAGGCACATATGCAACCTCCTCCCTCAAGAATTTTGCTTGAAAATGATGTATTTCAGGATAATTATTTTATTAAACTATTATATACGTTATAAACTAAAAAAAATAATGAACTTTTGTTTCTCTCTCCATGGTTAAATTTTCTTCATTAGAAAGAGAAAAACCGAATCCCTCTAAAGCAATTCCCGAGAAAAGAATAGAAAAATTTTCCAGAATCGATTGCAAGAATTTTTTTTTATGATATCTTTATTATTTATCTGAAAGGATCATTATTTTTGCACATTTTATAACTTGATAAAAATTATATCTAACCTTTAACAGTCTTACATAGACTAAGATTCTATAGTTTTTTAACAAGTGGTAATTCTAAACTTCAGATATTGTTACTTTCATAACTGACTTAAGCTAACGGATCACGTTTAGATCCAAAATTTTCAAATAAGGTTTAATGCAAATCTTAAGGTAATTGCATTATTAGATTATAAAAATACAGAAATGTGAAAATTTAAATATATAATTGTATATTTTGTTAAAAATTGGCAATTTTTGTAAGTATTTTTTATTTTAAGTCAACATTTTTAACTAAAAAATATGTAAAACATCTTACTTTACATCACTTTTATTTGGATAAATGTAGACGTGTAACCATTATATATGAATTGAACCTAAAGCATGATAATATTCTAAACTATAAATGAGTTATAATCAATCGAGTAATTTAGTATAATAATTGAATATAAAAAAAAGTTCGTAACATAGATGCGAATAATGTCTCTAAATAAAAATATTTATAATATTTTGATTCAATGTATGCAGAACATGATTAAAAACATACAGTTAAAGTGTCATTAAAGTTTGAAAACTATTATAACACATATGACTATTAAGGTGTGGTGGTGTAGGGCACACACACACACACACACACACATACATATATATATATATATATATATATATATATATATATATATATATATATATATATATATATATATATATATAGTGTGGTGTGCAGGATTTCTATTCGTGGGGAGGATGCTCAAACTAGACTGAGTCAATTACATATTTCCCTATTTTTTAACTAAAGAAATATAA
>CM063506.1:2806375-2901375 GCA_032207245.1 Pardosa pseudoannulata
TTTCAGCCTAGAAACTTTGGCACTTTTCCTTTAATAATTTCACTACGTATTTTTTAATATCTCAGTAGGGTCTGATTGTAGATAGTTAAAAGCTGACTTGGCAGTTTTATCCATTTGTAAGAATCAAGTGATTCTTTTTCGTTTCTCAAAATTCATGTATTATGAAATAATACATAAATTTTGACAAATATTGAACGTAAATAGCTAATTAAAAATTATCATTATTTATAGTTATTAAAATGTTCACAATATACAGCTTATTAGAATCAATTTCAGCCTAGAAACTTTGGCACTTTTCCTTTAATAATTTCACTACTTATTTTTTACTATCACAATATTGTGGGTCTGATTGAAGATAGTTAAAAGCTAACTTGGCAGCTTTATCCATTTGTAAGAATCAAGTGATTCTTTTCCGTTTGTCAAAATTCATGTATTATTACATTGAAATAATGCATGAATTTTGGCAATTATTGAATGTAAATAGCTAATAAAAAATTAATATTATTTATAGTTATTAAAATGTTAATATCATAATCGAAATTGAGATACAGCAAAATTCTTTTTTTCAATATAAAGACTATTTGACTTTTAACCAAATTATGCCTTCACAGCGGTAGGCATGAATTATCTTGCAAATTCACGTATATATATTTCTTTTTATGTGTTTAAATAGTTCTTTCGGTTTCCTATAATAACGAAATAAAACATAATTTCACAATGTTCAATCTTGTGAAAATAGGATACTGTAAACTAAAAAATAAGCAACCAAATACTTGTATAATTATATTTTTTCCAGCGAAAACCAACTTTGTGTAAATTAGTATTGTAACCATTTTTACATTTTTTTCTTAATTACTATCAGACAGAAAATTTTTCAATAAAAAATAATGTACAATGTGCAGTTTTCTTTATTTTTCAATTAGTGTAACAACATGGTTTGTTTGTGGGTACAAAAATAACGGTATATACAGGAATACGAAGCCAAATGTTCTTGTCTACTATATAGATTCTGGAATGAAAAAATGTTCATATATAACATAATTTTAAAAAATTAAAACTATATACTACTATTTCTATTTAATTTTTCATATTTATTATTATAAATTTATCCACTAAAAATATATTTTTTGTTTACAAAAATCTTATGGTTGTTATTTATATATTTCTATTTATATATTTGTTTATATATTTCCATATAAAATACGAAAAGTTGGTTAAAAAATAAAATCATTTTCGATCTATTGAGATTTAACTGAATAACTAAACTGACGTGCAAAACGCCCTCTCCCGGTACAATTCCGCTACGAAATGTACCCGCACACAATATGTTAAATTATAGTGTCTAATGTGTAGTATGTGAATTCGTATGTTCTAGATAAATGACACGAGACACTTAAAATTTGAAAAGTTATTTCTTAATCTCTTAAATCATATTTTGAATTAGAAAGGAAAAAGAAGAATACAAATATCAGTTAGCAAAATCCTTAAAAAAAAGGCCGAACGATGGCCGTGTGGTTAGGGTGTTGGCCTTTAACCCGGAGTTCGTGGGCTCGAATCCCTCTATGGCATGGATGTTCGTAGCCGTTCGGAATCGGCTTTAAGCAGTAGGATACGATCTCATTAGCCCTCGTGTTGCAAAAAGTATACCGTAGCGCTCCAAAACCAAACCAAAACCTTTAAAAAAGAGGTTATGCCTTTATGGGTTAAAATCAAATTAACTTAATAATGTAAATGAATGTTTCTTAAATCAATCTTAATTAAAAAATAATTTATAATACCATTGCTATAAAAATTGGCCAAGGTAAAGCTTTCATTTAGATTCCTTTCATGACCATTTTATATTTCATTGAAAATGAGTTGGTTATAAATATCAATGAATTTTGAAGTTAAATAATATATTTTTAGATGATTTCACTTCTAAAAATATATTCAGTATATGAATTGTATAACTTTGCCGTATAAAAAAACTTAAAATTTGATGAAATTTTCTATCGTGAATCTATGTAATTTTTTTATAAGTTTCTGAGAGTAAAGATTATTTCAAATAAACAAAAATAAAAAGAAATATTTTGTAACACGTTTAATCAATTTATTATTACATCTGAAAACGTGGACACAAAATAAGTTAAAAAAGATTTATATCCAGAAATCGTTATTCAGAAAAGAGAAAAAATAAAAAAATGCTCGATACAAGAAAGAATTTTATTCCTACTTCTTTGCATTTCAAGAGGTATATAATTTTTTAAACAGAAGTACTTAGGGTAAAATGATTGACAGAAAGTAAGAACCAATCAGAAAAAATTTTTTCTTTCTAAGAATTTATTTCGTAATCTGGTCTGAGTTTGTTTTTATTCTACTGCATAGGTCATCTATGTATAAAATTCTGGCATATTTTGTTAAAATATTTAATAAAATAGAAATCTTCAAAGACAATGTTTTTTTCCTTAAATATATTACAGAAATAAGTTAATTGGTGTTATTCATTTTATGAAATTAAATTTTTTATTTTTGAAATTGTTTTTCAATTAATTTCGGGAATTGGAGATTTAATATAATGTATAGTATCAGTTTTGAAATAAATGTGCATTTATTTCAAAACTATTTGGGAACTGTTTGTTCGTTTGGGAACTTCACTTACTGAGACTAAAAACTTTCTCAGAGCAGCTAGTATATATATATATATATATATATATATATATATATATATATATATATATATATATATATATATATATATACATATATATATAATATATATATATATATATATATATATATATATATATATATATATATATATATATATATATAATATATATATATATGTAATGAGACGGGCTTCTCGATGGGTGGTTGCAGTCATGGCTTAAAAATGATACCGTTTTAGCTAAAGACCTTTATTAAGATAACGTTGGAGGACGGGTTCCCACTTCATCATAGGGACTGAGCTAACTGAAGGGTCAACTAGCATGAAATTATATGTACCAGACCCTTAACACCTGGGTTAATATCTGTGGGAAAATATCTAGAAAAAATCTGCCTCCGACAGAGTGCATCTCCTTTTTGTTTGGAAATTTCCTAATTATCCGCTAGGGCAATGTAGAGTTATTAGTGGTCAGACTCCTTCTTTGAGGGCGTAAACTGTAGCCCTAGTGGTCAATTTAGGTTAGGGGTCAAAAAGGGGAATGCAAAAGGACGCGGGAAATTTTAGCCCTTGACTTCAGATATGAAAACCCCTGAGAAGTTTCCTTACACACACACACACACACACACACACACACACACACACACATATATATATATATATATATATATATATATATATATAATATATATATATATATATACTAACTGCTTTGACTAAACTTTCTGTGTCGGTAGGTGAAATTGCCAAATGAAATGTACATTTATTTCTAAACTTCATATATAAACTCCTCCGTATGCATGTATGTCTGTTCGTTATTAAAAAATGGCTGGATTAAATTTTAAATAAAATTATGCACGGTAATTCAGAATGACTTTGCAAACGTCTCAGATGGGTCAAACTGAACCTAAGTTGACATTTACTTAAGCTATTTAGTTTTATCAATATTTATTTTACATTTGAAAAATACTTTTAAATTTTATTTTCGCAATATATCTGAAACTACCAATTTGTGTCATTGATGTAGTGTAAATATTAAAAGCATTTAACATTTTATTTCAGTCAAGGGCTTAATATTTTTATTTTCAGGAGTAGCTTGATTCTCTTTAAGTAGTCTCTCAAACATATAGGTCTTTTCCTTTAACCGTGTAAAATTATAATTCCACAAATATAACAATATTGTACATTATAATTAACCTTCAAAACTGTTTTCAAAAAAATATGTTATGTTATTGGTTATGTATAGTTAGGATAAAATCTGGGTATGAAGCACTTAATCTATTCCAGTGTTAAATAAGTTATGAAAGTTTTTTTTCTTTAATAATTTTTGCCTACTGCTAGTAAATATGTTAAAATCACTTTTAGTCTTTCAGGGTAAAGCATATCTACAGTGCAATATAAAAATTATATTTTCTGTTTTATTTTTAACTCATTAATGCATAGCTTCCATATTTATGTACATTTAAAAATTTGTTTACAGAATTTTCATGCTTTCCTTTTCATCGAAGGTAGATTCCAACCCTACAAAAAATCCACCAAATTTTCGAGTACCTGCTATTACTTATAATTTTGCCATTTCTATAACACATCTATGATTTTTCAAGCCTCACACATGAGTTAAGTAAAGTTGCTAATAAGTTGATTCTGCAACAATTAAAGTTATTTTAAATTCATATTTGTTTCACTCTGTGTATTCTATAACTTCAAGATATACAATAATACATATATTCGGGGAAAAAATGACTCGGTCATTATTGTATTAAAAATGTTATTTTTACTGTAGAAGTATGTCTTGCACACTTAATTGGTAAAGTTATAGCATTTAAAACCATGGATCAATTTTATTGAATACAGTATTTACATTAAAATTATTTATTGGCTTAAAGTTTTCTGGGAAAATATCAAATATATAATTCCTTAAAGCTAAATACAAATATCTCATAATTGAGAAGTAAACTAATTTTCAGTTTAAAAAAGACTTTAAGAGTCCCCAAAAATATTTTCCATATATAATAAAAAAAACATCTTCTTCAAGAAAAACTAACAGAAACTCTGTAAACTCGCAATAAATTTTTACTTTTAATAAATACATAAATATGGCAGATTCAATAGTTTTGGGTTAAATTGCCTACACGAATTCCTCAGTATTAGGAAATTGAAGGATTTACACAACTATTATGCATGAATTTACATTTCCATATTGGTTAATATGTTTATTTCAGATATAAGTATCAAATTATATTGAATTCATTAAGCCTATTAATATGTGATACCAATGCATTCAAAAGTAACCTCAAACTTATGAAGGATTTTCCCTTCTGTGTGTACTCATTTAGTGATACACTGATAGGATTAAAGGAGGAATTAATTTAATGTATCCATGTATAGTCGTTTGTTACTTAGCGCCATCTAGTAGCGTCCATGAGAATCATATTCAGATAATCATAGAAGATTTATATCTCGGTGAGTCGCAGTACTGAAGTAAAAAGGAAGAGCTTTCCATAAGTTGCTACCATTTCTTATTACTTAAGTATTAAGAAAGCAATTAAATATTGTATTGTATTTAATATTGTATGTAAAATTAGAAAATAGTTGGTATGGTATAAATGCTTCTTTTATAAAAATATTTTTAAAGATTATTGAGCAGACCAAGTTCACCATCATTCAATTTATGGTCTTCCTAACTGAATTCTTAACAAACTCTCTGTTCTTAAATCCTAGATCACAAAAACATTATTATTCGTGAAACAGGAAGCACTGATCAAATTAACCCTTTTAT
Organism: Pardosa pseudoannulata; assembly: GCA_032207245.1. Classification (NCBI taxonomy): domain Eukaryota; kingdom Metazoa; phylum Arthropoda; class Arachnida; order Araneae; family Lycosidae; genus Pardosa; species Pardosa pseudoannulata. The sequence continues at coordinate 2,811,799 of CM063506.1, forward strand.
TAAACTATTTATTGTAATATATACACAATAACTTTAATATTTAGTAAACTTTAGTATATTAAGCAGTGCTTACTTTTCTTAGTTTATATGCAATAAACAATAAAGATATAGGAAATAACCTATTTTTTGTTTTAAAATACAATTAACAGGCCTTTTTAATTGCAATCACCTGAAAACTCTACTAACATCTGTCACTTTTGATTAAGCTTGGGAACAATATTATTATGTATATATTAAAACAATATTAAAATAATTTTAATCCTTATATTACTATAATTCATGGTAACTTTAAATCTACATTATTACTTCTTATACTTTACTTTCTAATAATAAATAAGTTCTAATTTACTATCTAATAATAAATAAATTCTAATTACTTTCTAATAATAAATAAAATTGTCATTTTTCGACTTTTATTTCTTTCATCAGCCTTTAGAATATTGTCTGGGTTGCCAAGTTACTCTAATCCATGGTAACTTTAAATTTCCGTCATTACTTTCTTATACTTTACTTTCAAATAATAAATAAGTTCTAATTACTATCTAATAATAAATAAATTCTAATTACTTTCTAATAATAAAAAAAATTGTCATTTTTCAACTTTTATTTCTTTCATCAGCTTTTAGAATATTGTCTGAGTTGCCAAGTTATTCTAATCCATGGTAACTTTAAATCTAGAGTATTACTTTCTTATACTTTACTTTCTAATAATAAATAAGTTCTAATTAATATCTAATAATAAATAAATTCTAATTACTTTCTAATAATAAATAAAATTATCATTTTTCGACTTTTATTTCTTTCATCAGTCTTTAGAATATTGTCTGAGTTGCCAAGTTACTCTAATTCATTGTAACTTTAAATCTAGAGTATTACTTTCTTATACTTTACTTTCTAATAATAAATAAGTTCTAATTACTATCTGATAATAAATAAATTCTAATTACTTTCTAATAATAAATAAATTCTAATTACTTTCTAATAATAAATAAATTCTAATTACTTACTAATAATAAATAAAATTGTCATTTTTCAACTTTTATTTCTTTCATCAGCCTTAAGAATATTGTCTGGTTTACAAAAGTATTGCTATTTGTCTTTTAATTTAAATTCACATTTCTTTTATTAACATCAACTTTACTATAATATTTTTTTTCTTAGGTAAAAATTTTATCTACCATAGTCATTAAAAATATATTCCTTTTTAAACCTATTTATTGTAATAGTTTCAAAACCTTAATACCTTTTAAGCATTCAGAATATTATGCAATTTTTTCCAAAGTTTGCATACAAATTCCACATGTATTTCCAAAGTAACTCTAGCCAAAAATTAAAATAATACAATTTCCATAGTGTACACCTCCAAATGAGGAACACATCTGTTTATAGAACATTTTCACACACACACACACACACACACACACACACATATATATATATATATATATATATATATATATATATATACATATTATATACATATATATATATATACATACATATATATATATATATATATATATATATATATATATATATATATATATATATATATATACATATTATATACATATATATATATATACATACATATTATATATATATATGTATATATATATATATCGTCTATATACTAGCCTCTAAATAAGCAACATTCCGAAGAGCGAACAGTAATTTTTGCTCTTAAAAAGGAATAATGCAAAATTTTCAAAGAGCAGCACTGTACATATATTATTTACCCTTTTTTTTAAGTAAATTTGAAGAATTGGAATTAAAATTATTGAGAGATTTACAAATTTACATTGATAAACCATGTAATATATTACGTAAATCGACAATACAACAAACATCCGTGACAGAGTTTATTTATATAAAAAATCAATTAATGCACAAAAACACCATGGAATTCATGAAAATTTTATCATGGCTATTATTAAAAGTAATCTTACTTCTAGAAGTGTTTATGCTGACTTATGTCTAAATTTATGTAATATATCAATATTATTAATCTTAAATATTAAATTATCCTTTTTCCCGTTCTCATTTTTAATACATAATTTTCCAGTATTAAAATGTCGGATAAGGGAATTTTCTCCTACTAAATTCTTCTTTACCCATCTCTCAAAAAAGAGCCTGACTAAAATGCTGATTTTCTGTTCATTGATTACATTTTTCATGCTGTCCCATTAAAATGGTATTGCTTCTGCAATAACTAAATTCCTGCACATGTTATTTTGGAGTTAGCTTAATTGATGAAATGATCATTCTTGATTCCCAATATGTACTGATACATATTAAGTTTCATGGGAACAAAATCACGCGATTCCCTCGCTATGAGGTCAGTATCGGTAAAAATATGAAAAGTCTTGGAGTATTCTACGTACAGCTGTTGCACTATAAAGACGTCCAGTAGGCTGTCTTTATAGTGCGTTGATACGTTTTGATCCTCAATAAATGTGAAGTTATGGCTTCACAGCTGTATTTCGACTTGGAGTTCTTTTTGTCCAGCAAGCCCAGACAAATTAACCCTTTTCATCATTTTGCCCGTATGCCAAACTGGCACTGTGTGAGGCCAATTACTGATTTGCCCACACTACGTACACGCAACCTGGTTTCTGTCCTGCATGCACTGTTTCTATTTTCAATATCCAACTAGTTTAGCCGGGGTAGCTCAGTTGGCAAAGGCAGCGATCTCGTAACTCAAAGTAAGCCTTTTATCTTCGTTTAAACGGAAATTTTAAAATCAAATTACAAAGAAATATTATAAATCATATAAAATGAACGGTCGGATGTAATGAACATATGCTAGGGCTTCGATTTTTGAACCAAGTTCACGTATTCGAATCCCACTGAAGGCATATATGTTGGTGAGCCGCGGTAGCACAGATGGCAAAGGCAATGCTCTCGTAACTGGCGAGTTGCAGGTTCGGGGCTGGAGCTGGCCTAAGATCCGACGTGTTTGATAAAGGTCACTGGGACACGTAATATGTTCGTGGTCACATTGTCCTCGAAGTTTTCAAACGATACCTCTGGGGGTGGCAATACAACCCTAGTGTTTTCTGATTGATCCCTGCTTCTAAATTAACCAGGACCCAGCGGGGGTAGTGTCACCCTCGTCCGTAGCATACCTTAATCTACACGTGATCTACACGCGGTGCTAAATGGGTAACAACTTCGTAGCCTTGTATTGGCATAAAGGTTTGTGCCTCTATTGAAGCTGCATTAGAAAAAAATATCCAACTAGTCATATAGAGTTTTACTTAATGATAGTTTGCTTTGTATTGTATTTCCTCTTCTCATTGGTGCTCTCTTTTGTTTATCATTAGATGAATTATGAATTTTTATTCTACGGTGCTCAGCACTTTGCTTATATTTTACTAATCATTTAATAATTTTACCAATGCAATCTATTTTTAATTTAAAATAACTGCTGTTTTACAGCGTACCCAGATAATTTCCTTTAATTCGAACTGCAACTAGGAAATAGAATAAAAAATATCTGTAAATGAATATAATAATAATAAGAGTTTGCTGTATAACTTCGATTGTTTATAATAGTAGTATAGGAGAGATCAGTTAAGCAAACCAAGTAGTTTAGATTAATTGTAGTAATCCTCAATGTAACTTTCCTGTTAGGCAGCCATCAAGAGAAAAAAAAACAATTTACAGGCAGAACCTTATTAATTTCATTGAAATAAAATTTATTTTACTTGCTTAAAATATTAGAAATGTCAATTTTAATAACTTTTTTTTATTTGAAATTATAAAATTAATAAAAAAAATCCAATAAAAGAATGTGACATTTCTTCGATCGAATTTTGGAAAAAAGTGAAATTGTTAAAGGATTAAATAATAGTGGTTAATCTCTAGTGTAACACATCTGTAGTGCATTTTTTTTCACTGGTTGCATATGTGTGTGTGTGCGTGTGTAAAACGGAAATTAAATATTTTCTAACATCTTGTTTTTAACTTTATAGCAGATAGTTCCAACTGGAGACAAATTTATTGTTCCCGAGGTACTTTCTATTCAAAAGTTTCACAGTATTTTGAGAAATTTGCTGAAAGCTGCAAAGTGGGCTTAAGGCAGTGGACTTTAAAAATTAATTTAATAAATGTTTTCATCCAATCTTTTTGCAGAATTTATTATGTTGTTTGCTACATGTTTACGTTAAAGTATTTACAATTTCAATATAAAATATTAATAAATTTAAAAGTTATTAATTATTATTTATTTAAAATAAAGCGTTATTGCAAATGTGCCAGGGACTACTTAAGCGTAATTTTAACTTTATAGCAGATAGTTCCAACTGGAGACAAATTTATTGTTCCCGAGGTACTTTCTATTCAAAAGTTTCACAGTATTTTGAGAAATTTGCTGAAAGCTGCAAAGTGAGCTTAAGGCAGTGGACTTTAAAAATTAATTTAATAAATGTTTTCATCCAATCTTTTTGCAGAATTTATTATGTTATTTGCTACATGTTTACGTTAAAGTATTTACAATTTCAATATAAAATATTAATAAATTTAAAAGTTATTAATTATTATTTATTTAAAATAAAGCGTTATTGCAAATGTGCCATGGACTACTTAAGCGTAAAATAGGGTTATTTTTATTCATATGATACCTTCTTGACCTTAGAATATAGCTTTATTGTTAGCAAGTATTTCCGGGAAGTATAATTAGAAAAAATAATAATAGTTAAATCAACTGTTTCCTTCATACAAAATATAATAATTCTTTTAATTTAGACTTTCCCTGTTCGCAATGTGTTGATATTAGCTAATATTTATTTTATATTCTTATAGAGTTAAAAATAAATATTAGTTAAAATGTAAATAAGGTAAACGTCGATAAATTTCGAAGGTATATAACGATTAGAAATTAACATGAAATGTTTCAAATACTTATAAATTTGAAAATTGTTTTTACAAATATTCAAAGTAGTAATTAGTAATAACTTAATAGTGTATGTGTATAATGTGCAGATAAAATATATATTTTAGTCGATTTCTCCTAAAAAAATAAAACTGTAAAGAGTAGAAATTTTTATGCATTCCTCTCTCGTGCTTTGTGTAAAAGGAATTTTTAAATATCTAGAAAAAATATTTTCCGAAGTTTTATGGACTCTTTTATCTCAAAAGAAATAAAACCTTGAGAACTTCCAAGGTGTAAACGTATTCATTAGAGTAGAGAAAAAAGAGCAACTGCCTGCGGAATCCTCAATGTTTAACCTCCCTCGAAAACTTCCATTGAACCGTAAATTCTTCTCAAAAATGTCTTCCGTGGGAAAGGGAGTCACTCGGGGGTGGAGATTTAGAGAAAAAATAAAACAAAAGAAATAAAATGTTGTGCATGGGTTATCTATACAAATTTTTCTTGTTTTCTCCCATTGCATTCATTTTGTCATTTGGTGGTTAAATAGGGTGGTATATTAGTAGAACTCATAGTTTAAACGTCAGGTATGACGTATACTGATATGTTGAATTCACGCGTATATACATATATACATGTATGTATTTATATATGTATTTTGAGTGTGTGTTAGCTCCAAAAATATTTTTGGTAATCCACTATTCTATGAAAGACTCCTTGGGGATTTTTAGAAGTCTTTGAAATAAAATTTCATAGCAAATTTATACTGACATTGTAATGAACAATGAAATTTAATAGTTTCTTAAATATTGTATATAAAAACCATATATGCATCATATCGCTAATTTTATGCACGATGTTATTTTATATTATAGAAAGCGTGTAAAATTTTTTAACTCTTGTATCGTAAATACTTTCTCCCCGAAAAAAAAAGCATAAAAATTGAAGATTAATAAACATTGTGAAAAGCTATGTAATTATTCTTAAAATATGGGAAGTAGCCTCCACTACTGTACCCTCATAAAAAAGAAAAGTAACTAATTGTGATAATACGTTTACAAATATCAGAACACTATCACATAAATAATATCTTATTACTGTTTTAGCTACTCTAACACATTATTTTAGGAACTTAAAGAACATCACTGGAAACCGTAAAGAAGTAAGTTTTTCATTAACCGGAAGCAGCAGTTAAATTGCTACTTCCGGTTGTCAGACACAAAAGATGATAGAAAACATTAATTATGCTATAGGATAACATATCCAAAATTTAGTTTCTCTAAGATAAAATGTATTCGAATTATTGTGATTACACATACGTACATACATAAACAGAATTCAAAAAAGGGTGTTTTCAGACTGTACATATATCAAATTGCAAAACTAATTAAAATCTCGAGTTTAAATATTTAGATGACTGGAAGATTTTCCCTGTTTTACATATACGAGAAAGTAAGTTATAAATGAAATTAGACATGTTAATAACTTTTAAACCACAGTGAAACATTAATTTATCGCTTTTCAAGTGGAGAGAAATATGAAACGACAGATTCATGCTCTGTATTAAGAAAATCGTACAAATGTGTAACTGTAAATATATACATTATATACAAAACTAAATAGATGCATTTAATATTTTATGGATTAAAATTTATATTTAGTATGATCTTTAACATTTAAAAAATGTATACTAATTACTGATATTTACTTTCTAGAAGCTGAAGTGGAAAGCTGAGTGGAAACAAAGAATGAGAGTCCTATCACCTGTACCTATGTAAGTACACTATCCTTGTTAGTCTGCGTATATATAAATGAATTTGATTCTGGAAAGGTTTCATGTGTGCATCAGAAACAATCGGAACTAATTTAGGCTTATTTTCGCCTTCTTCTTTCACGGGATGTTGACTAAGGCTTGTGCATAGATTTTCCACTGCTGTAGACTCACCAGTTGTTACGTTACTAATCCTCTAGTTATCTAGGGAAATATTTTGGGCTTGATATCTCTATCATTAAAACAACTTTGCATATATATATATATATATATATATATATATATATATATATATATATATATATATATATATATATATATATATATATATATATATATATATATATATATATATATATATATATATATATATATATATATATATATATATATATATATATATATATATATATATATATATATGTATATATATATATATATGTATATATATATATATATATGTATATATATATATATATATACATATATATATATATATATATATATATATGTATATATATATATATATGTATATATATATATATATATGTGTGTGTGTGTGTGTGTGTGTGTGTGTGTGTGTGTGTGTAATAATGTGGCGCGTTGATTAAAATATTTCGTTTTTGTTTCAAAATTTTTATGTGAATTCTTTTAAAATGGCGGTATTCTTCTGATTTTGGGTTTTGCACACAGCACTCTGTTAGTGGGATGGGTTTTTTGAATTCGCAAGAACTTTCTATGCATGATTGGCTGTCTCTTGACGTCAATCATGACATCGATTCCGGTTTTGAACTGTTTTTAAATAGGCGAGCACCAAGGTTCGAAGTTCGGTTCGCTGTTGTTTTATAGTTGCTGTTCGTTGTGATTCTGGTGGTTCAAGTTGTTCGTTGTGTGCGTTCATTGTAACCATGTGAAACAGGAATAAATGAAGTTAGTCGAAGCTGTTGTTGCCTGTGCATGCTACTCCCAATGGACACGACTACATTCCGTGGATACAGAGATGATTTGGCGGCCAACGGTCGTTACACACACACACATATATCTATCTATCTATCTCTATATATGTGTGTGTGTGTGTGTGTGTGTGTGTGTGTGATGGTCAAGTGTTAAGGCGAATGGAATAATTAGTCCTTCATAGTAAAAACACTTCTTTATTTATCTTGGAGTTTCCGTTTCAGGCATGGCTTGCGCCATTTTCATTTATTCGTGGCGAAGCTAAACGGGGAAAAGTGTTGACAGCTCCATGTCCACACGCTAACTGAACTTCTCGCTTGATTAGTCATCAACTTCCTGTGAAATATCTCTACGCCTGACCGCATTACTCCAAAAGGTTAAGCAAGCGTGGGTCTTTTTCATTTATTTTATTATTATAAAAGAGTTCCCTTTTTAAAATCGTTTATAACTCACGTAATTTCCAACTACCCCTTTTTAGACCTGACTTATGTATATATGTATATATATATATATATATATATATATATATATATATATATATATATATATATATATATATATATATATATATATATATATATATATATATATATATATATATATATATATATATATATATATATATATATATATATATATAGTGTGTGTGTAATGAGACGGACTTCTCGATTGGCCAGACCCCTTCTCTGTGGGCGTAACCTGTAGCCCCAGTGGTCAATTTAGGTTAGGGGCTAAAAAGGGGAATGGAAAATGAAGCAGGAATTTTTACCCTTGATTCAAGTTTTGAAAACCCCTGAGAATTTTCCTTACACACACACATACACACACACACACACACACACAATATACACACATATACATATATATATATATATATATATATATATATATATATATATATATATATATATATATATATATATATATATATATATATATATATAATATATATATATATATATATATATATATATTATATATATATATATATATATATATATATATATATATATATATATATATATATATATATATTATTGAGGACAACTATACAGGATCAAAAAGCATGGGGGGGTACTGATCAAAAGGCTATAGTCGCCTTTACTGATTTAATCATTTTGATTTTCTATATATAACAGTCTATAAAAGTGACAAGGTAAAAAACTTCTAAATTATAAATAAACTGAACTTTTAAATAAATATTCCTTAAAACCTTTATATTAGAGTAGTGATTCGTACATTGTAACAAGAAGACAAAAACATTTTCAGAAATTTAAAACTTTTATGTAGATTATAAAGGGTAAAAGAGGATTTTTTTAAAGGAATATAGCAAGTGGCCCACTACACACTTAAAACTAATAAACCTTAATTTAACTAGCCCACTAATCGAAAAGGTTCACCATGTTTGACATCTAAGGTATAAGTGAATAATTTATTATATAAGCTTTCACTGGTATGCGTTCGCAGGCAGTTCGCAGGTGAATGCTAAGTACTCCGCATAACTGAATATTTCGTGTAAGTGAGTTACGAATAAATGAGTTTCACTGTTTATGTATTATATACGGTAAACATATATACGTATGTATTATGTATGTATGTTTACTAAATAAGTAAATTTCTCAATTCTCCTAAATTCCTCAAAAATGATATTTCCAGAAAGAATGAGGGCCTGTACTGACGTATTTCGATTATAAATGGAATAAAACGAGGAATCCAGGAACGATGAATGAGAGAAAAATAATATTGGTTCTACAGGAATAATTTGGGGAAAAATGAATCGGATGATCGAAGCGAGAAAAGAAAATAATGCAGGAACGATAGGTCGAAATTCTGCTGTAGTAAAGATTCAGATATCAAAGTTAGCAAGCTTAAGTAAAATGATTAGGACAATAAGGCATTAATAAAAAATATTCGAAATTTTGACCATATTTAGGGTACCATGTCCCTTATTATACATACTATTATGGCACTATTATGTATGTATGTTTACTAAATAAAAACTTTTTTCAATTCTCCTAAATTTCTCAAAAATGATGAATGCGAGAAAAATAACATTGGTTCCATAGGGATAATTTCGGACAAAATGAATCGGGTGATCGAAGCGAGAAAAGAAATAATGCAGGAACGGTGGCTCGAAATGCTGCTGTAGTAAAGATTCATATTTCAAATTTAGCAAGCTAATGAATAGGACAATAATTTAAGGCATTAATAAAAAAATTCGATAGTTTGACCATATTTAGTGTACTATGTCCTCTATTATGTATACTATTATGGTACTATTATGTATGTATGTTTACTAAGTAAGTAAATTTCTCAATTCTCCTAAATTCCTCAAAAATGATATTTCCAGGAAGAATGAGGGTTTAATTATACTGACTTGTATTCCGATTAAAAATGGAACAAAACGAAGAATCCATTAACAATGAATGTGAGAAAAATAACACTGGTTCTATAGGGATAATTTCGGACAAAATGAATCAGATGATCGAAGCGAGAAAAGAAAATAATGCAGGAACGATGGCTCGAAATGCTACTGTAGTAAATATTCACATTTCAAAGTTAGCAAGCTAATGATTAGGACTATAATTTAAGTCAATAATAAAAAATATTCGATATTTTGACCCTATTTAGGGTACCATGTCTCTTTAAAACATTTATTTAATGCTCTAGAATATCTTTTTCGAATACAAATTCATTTCCAACATTCATTTGCTCCTACACAGATTTCTTGGATTACAATAGTGGAAGTGTCCGCTCCCCTCTTCTCAACGCACAGTTTCGAAGAATAATGTTTCTGGGATTCTAATACTCACCTGTGTATGTATAAATCATTCGTATAAAATCTAAAGTGGGAAACATAAGCACTTTCTTCGGAAAATATACCGTCCTTGAGGAGTGGAATAGAAAAAAAAAATGCATTTTTTCCTTTCTTTCTCCTGACTCCAGCGTTTTTCCGTAGATCGGGTATCACGTGATTCAGCCATGAATAATGCATTTAAAAGCATTAAAATGTATGGAACGTCATGCATCACTGGACAGGAGGCATGGGGGTGGCCAGGTGTCTTTAGTTTGTTTTACGTCTGCTTTTTAGACGTTCCTCGGAGGGCAATTTTTCAATTTGTAGCAATTTAGTCTACACTTCAAATATTTCTGTTCTATGTAATAAAATGTAGATTTTTCTTTCCAGTTTCTTCCCTCGAGTCAAAATAAAATTATCGTATTGTTAATATTTTTATTTTCGGTAAGGTGTTACAATATTTTTTATGTTATACGCAATTATACTTAGAAACTTTTTCTTTGCACACGTTTAAATGCTAAATGCACATAGGCCATATTATTTCGCATAGAAGGGTTAAATTTAAATCAATTTTTTTGCAAAAATATTTAGTTTGGAAATATTTAGAGATTAATAGTATAATTTTCAAGAACACTTTAAATCTGAAAGTAAGGTACATAGATGCAATTGGAAAGCATAACATGTTACATTATAAACCCCCCGTTTTGATTGCAATGCACTCTATATAACAAAAAAAAAATCTATTAAAAGTCTATTAACATTGTCAGGCATAATTCAAAAACTATCAGCCGTAAAATTAAAAAAAAAAATTCAGACTGTAGTAACATCTATTTTTGCACCTCTATATCTGATTGCAATATACACTTTGTATAACGAGAAATCTGAATGTAACAATGAGTACTAAATGGCAAATGACAGTATGACCTGTACACAATTTAAAATTAATATATACACTTAACACATTGTGTGCGGGTACATTTAGCTGAATTATACCGGGAGCGGCCGTTTTGCGCTTAAATTTAGTTATTCAATTAAATCTCAATAGATCGAAAATTATTTCATTTTTTAACCAACTTTTCGTATTTTGTATTGAAATATATAAACACATATATAAATAGAAATATATAAATAACAACCATAAGATTTTTGTAAACAAAATATACAAAAGATATATTTTTTAGTGGATAAGTTTATAATAGTATTGTAAATATGAAAAATCAAATAGGAATAGTAGTATATAGTTTTAATTTTTTTCCCGTTCTCTGGTTCCGCAATGATTGATGTAAAAACTAGCTTTTATTTGTCTAAATTTTTCCAGAATGTATGTAGTAGACAAAAACATTCGGCTTCGTTTTCCTGTATATACCGTTATTTTTGTACCCACAAACAAACCATGTTGTTACACTAACCCGTACTAGTATGTGACCCGAGCTCAAGTATCAATCGTCAGAAAACGTACTAGTACGTGTCCCTCATACAATGTATTAATACTACTTGAAGTAATATTGTAGAAATTTTTGCCTTTATTAAAAGCTACTATGTTTGCAATTGTGTAATTTTCCATTTTATCAAAGAATAAGAGGATTTTGAGTTAAAATAAAATATGTGGTGTGGCAACAGAATATACTGATTTGGTGGGTTACTAAAATAAAATGTTATAGGTTCCCGTTCTAATTATTTGTTATCCTAATTTTACATCATTAAAAATTAAAGTTTACACTATTTTGAAATTGTGTCTAACATGTGGCGCCAACTCTAATGACGATATACTCATTTACCCGAATTCTGAAGTTTCGGTAGATTGTTTTTTAATGTAAAGATGTTATATTTTGTATTGCTTTGGTTTTGTAAGATATATTTGTTATTGCTAGATAAATATTTTTCTTCAGTTGAACAAGGATCATTGGATGAATGGTGTATATATATTTGTTATTTGTAATAATTGCTTTGGCATTGTAAGGTATATTAGGTATTTCTAGACAAATATTCTCCTTCATTTGATGAAGAATCTTTGGATCATTAGTGTATGTGTATTTGTTACTTATAACAATTACTTTGACATTGGGAAGTATATTTGGTATTTCTAGGAAGAATAATATCCTTCAGTTGTTCAAGGATCCTTAGACGATCGATGGACTTTAGGGATTTCAGTACCCCATAATAGTCCCAAGGGTGTATCAAATAAGCAGACAAGCCACTGACGATTATGTCTTAAGTACCAGGCGAATTGTTCCTACAAAACCAGCATTTTGTTGCCCCCACAGTCAGTTTGTATATATTAAAATGTCGGTGGAAGAATAATATTCTTCAGTTGTTCAAGGATCCTTGGACGATCGATTTACTTAAGGGATTTCAGATACCCCATAATAGTCCCAAGGAGTATATCAAATAAGCAGACAGGCCACTGACGATTATGTTTCAAATGCCTATAGAATTGTTCCCTCAAAACCTACATTTTGTTGCCCTACAGTCAGTTTGTATAGATTAAAGTGTCGGTGGTCAGGGAGGATTTGCCTCTCAAAACGATCAGACATTTTAAGGGCAGTTGTATGCTTTCCTGCCGAGCGTCGAAGAGATCGCAAAACAGCTTTAAGGCCTCCATGATCTGGGATGATTTCACGTTCCATTTCCCCGATCGTGTCTTTACCTCACTATCAGTACCTGTGAGGCCGCGTAACAATCAACTGCTTTTGGCAGCAATATTAAAGTGCGCACAGAAATTAAAATGTGCACAGCTTTGCTATAATCGAGCAGCCATTGGAACTGTAAGCCTCCGTCAAACTCATAGTCTTCGTTTAACTAACAATTTTTCGGTCCTAAAGTAAATAGTAAAAAAACTTCCTGAGTCACCCTTTCGAGTGAAGGAGTGAATCGAGTCAGCTCTTTTGCTCCCAAGATTTCAGAGGAAAATTCTTTATTCGTTGGCGCTCCCTATTGAGCAATATGTAAACTAAACCTATTTAGTTCTAAAACTATTCATCGTGTATGAACTTGAGTAGTTTTTCCACCTTTTGTTTTCGTTTTAGATAATTTTTAAATTAATATTTTTTTATTTATTTTATGTCTTGTTATTTTGTGTTATATTTAACTGTCAATTTTTAGTATCATCATTGTTAGTTTCTGTTAAGTATTTAGATTAATTTTTGTCGCTATCATCTTCCTTCGTGCTTATGCTGTCCATGAGGGACAGTAAATAACCTATATATATAATAATTTAGGAGTTTATATTTTTCTGTCAAAGAATATTCACAATATATTATATAAGTATATAAATTCCACTATTCCATGTTATAGTCTAATTTTTATTCTGTCTCGTTTAATTTCGACATATATTAAATTTATAATTCATATTAGACCTGTATTTTACCTTTTTATTATAATTTTAATATAAGCTTATAAATTTGTGTTAGGTAACATATTAAATTCAATATATTTTTCTTTTATAATTGGAAAAGTTAATATTCATTTACTATATTAATTGCTGATTAAAATGAGAGTGATAAATATTAGTTGAACTTAATAATTTAATAACTATACTAAATAGCCTTTCAGACAACAGGTGGCGCAAATACTGCATTAACTAACTCTACTGAAACTAAAGAAAAGCGCTGTCCCGGTTTACTCCTTCGAATAAGACCCTCCACGCCATCTAACGTCGAAATTTTGCTTTTTGGAGCCAAATTCAAATCAGTAAATTATGCTATCCTACATTGTAAGATTAAATGCAGAGCAGCAAAGAAGGTGTAAAATTTAACAGGCTTATAAAGAGGTGACGTGGTGTTCACATGTGATTTTTTTTTAATGTACATGTATTTACAGCCTTTAAAAATTTTTATGAAGCCTCTTAAATTTTTCTTAAGGCGACACGGTTTTCTTTAAACATCTTTTTTAATTTAAGGTTGTTTTAATTAAATATTTTGCGCACCCTAAACTGATATTTTTACCTACGTGAATTATGAGAAAAAAAATTCTTGCATCGACTGTTTGACAACTCAGATTTTGTATGTTCGCATTTCTAAATGCCTTAAATTCTCTTTGAACGAGGTTTTTTTTTAAACCTATTCTCTTTTTAGAATTTTCAGAGAATTTTTGATTTGTGGATTTGATCTAAATGTGGTCCTTTTAGGAGATTAGAAGCAACGGCAAGTACAACAACAACAGTAATTAGTATTGTGAGATGGGCGATGATGTTATTGATATGGAAGGGGTGGTTGTAGGGTTGCAGTGCGTATCGGTTTTGAATTGGCCGGTAGGTGGACGGCAGCCTCGGGAGGTGGCGGGATGTTGGGTGACCAGCTGGTGCCTGTTCTAGCTGCCGTTGAAAAGCGGACTGTGGGTGCACGAGAGTTTCTCAGCCTATCAGGCTCTCGTGTCCATCAGGTAGTGGCCCGTGTATACCCCTTACTTGGGACTACGGCCTTTCATATTTTATTTGTTAATAATGATCGATAAAAATATAAACTTGGATAGCTTGAAACACAATATCATTTTTAATTTATGAATTTTGTTCAAAGAAAGATACACAACTTTATCTTAAATAAGGTTATCAACCTTATGTTACATTCAATTTCTGTAAATAACCTACTTTTAACAGTTGATAAAGGTTATTGGAGGCTTTTACTAGACAAAGAAGGGTATTTATAGTTAATATATATTATTTGACGATCTCTGAGACATAATTTATCTCCTAATCTCCGCCTGTACTCATAATTATTCATAATTTTCATTTTGTTTCCAGTTTGAAAATATTTTATAACATACAATTACTGCGTCGTCGCGTAAATGTGCTGTCATTTTACATTTTCGTTACATAGGTAGTTCGAAAGCAAACATCTGAAACTAGTAGGTTATTTTATTTCGTTCATGGTTTACCACTTTTGTCTGTAGAACTATTCCTACAATATGAAAGGCCTTCCTTTTAATATTCGAACTGCAAGTACTGCTAACTAGTCCTTATCTACCAGTATTTCGCCGTCAACTTTTCATAAACTATCACTTGAAACTTTTCTACTAAAATCTGCTAACTCCTCCCCTCTCATTGGCTCAGCTCGACTCTAGTGCCGACGTCAGCGCTTTTGCATTGGACGAGGACGTTTTATTAGTGGAGCGGCTTAAGCCCCCACTTGTTCCAGTGAAAGGGCGATGAAAGACGTTGAATAGGGAAGAAAGTAGTCGTGGGTTTTTGAAAAAGAGGGGAGGGATTTTTCCCTTTTTAGTATTTTTATCTTTATCGTCATCTTGGAGATTGATTTGTTTACCTTTATGAAGTTCGGTCTCGTAAGGAGAGAATGTAAAAACGAAAATGTGCACTCTATATAGATGGGTACCCGTGGAAAAGGGAATGACTTTTTACTTTAAATTATAAGCGCTGGAGGTTTTTTTTCCTTTTTAGTGCACGCTTCAATTCCTTGCACAAATAGTTCCACCTATAAGTAGAAAAGACATAAAATATGGAATATTTAGACCCAAATCCAAGTTTTATGTAGACAAACGTATTTCGAGAAAATTAATAGTTATGGACTGGTGACATAAAAAGAAAGACGAATGTACCTTCTGCTGTGATCAATAAAACCTTTTTTTATTTAAAAACAGACGAGTAATCTACATTGTATGACAGAGGAGATCATAATGCACCTCTCTTAGTACGGCTGTTTAGCAAATAAAATATATGATGAAATAGGGTAAAACAAATCTAATAAGTGTTCAATAGTAATTATTTAATTTCTTTTCAGTTAAAAAACTTAACGCTACTCCAAAACATAAAAAAAGGAAAAATATTTTGGTGATTCTATGATTCAGTTTTGAAACGGAAATTTTAAAAGATAGATTTGCTTATAGATGCAGTACGAAGGTAGTCCATCTTAGTAAGAGTAGCCTTAGGGCCGAACAAGATTTATTTTTAAATACAAAACTATTAATATTTGAAAAAATTAAACATTTTTAAATCATTAAAATCTTTAAGAAATATAAATTTCATGCATACGAACCAATCGGACTTTACCTTTTTGTATATTCTTTAAATAAGATTCTGAAGTACAATACTATTGCAATGTTTATCGTAATACTTATTTTTTTAACGGTACCATGTGACGTTAAAAATTTATATATATTAACTGGCTCAAATCATTTGAAACTGTTGATAGTGGACGTTTTAATTTGTACAAATAACTTACTATTAATGATTGGTAAACTTTGTTACAAACTTTTTCCAGGCAGTTAGTACTTACAGTTAGTCTGTCATAAGTAACGATCTCTGAGATATAATTTATTTCCTTATCTCTGCCCTATACTCAAAATTTTTCATACTTTTCCTATTGCTTCTGGTTTGAAAATACTCTACATTTTACAAATATTTTGTGATCTTGTAAATGTGCTGTCATTTTCCATTTTCATTACACGAGAAGTTTAAAACATTTTTAAGAATCATGAATTTGGAGTTATGAAATCTTTTACACATTTAAAGTCAAATCCCAACATATCTCCACTATTCATTCGAATAATAGTTCGGCGCTGTAATAGATTTGGTAGTATACTACACTGTGTCTATATACCCTATATCTATATAAAGCAGAATTTTAACGTGTATTTATTCTTTTGATTTTAGACATTCTCTAGTTTCAGGGAAAAACGTATATCCTTTCATAAACTCATGGCCTAGAGTTTTAATGTGATTTTCTTATTTTGTATGTTTTGGTAAAAAGATTAAAATAGTAATTTTGCTTTGTTTCCAATACCTTTTTTTACAAGTAGATATCTGGTCACTTTTTTATTAGAAGTAACTAATTTTTTATATTAATAGAAGAATCTTTCTTTTATTTTAATTCACGTGTCATGACTTGAAATAATGTAATAGACTG
Source organism: Pardosa pseudoannulata (assembly GCA_032207245.1). Lineage (NCBI taxonomy): Eukaryota > Metazoa > Arthropoda > Arachnida > Araneae > Lycosidae > Pardosa > Pardosa pseudoannulata. The sequence goes on from CM063506.1 coordinate 2,829,051, forward strand.
TCTTTGCTGTTGCATTCAGTTGTGGTGAGATAAATCTGATAACAATCAGTTAATTTATTATTTTTTGTGATATTCTTTTAAATGGAAATTTGATTTGCATTTCCTTACACCATTGCATTCATATAAAGAGAAAGTACAGAAATCAAGACAACTGTCAATGATGAATACTACAGATTTATTGTTAATGGTAACAAATTATTTCTATTGGTATTTTAACTCTTTGATAGCTAATTCTCGGAAGTGAAAGAACCCTTATATATTACGTAATTTGATTTAATTGAAAATGCTCCAGGGTTGCAAATAGCATACACTATTGAGGCATAAATTATTTTAAAAAATTCAGTAAAATACAATTAAAAGAAACAAATGACGAGAGATTCTCTGAAATATTCCACTTTCAGTAACACTATTGAGGCAGTTATGATTTGAAAGTAAATAAAATAAAATAAAGTTAAAGGAAATAAAACTAGAGAATTCTTAGTGAATCTCACATTTGTTTCTTATGCGTTATAACGAGTGTTCTGTTTATTGGATTTGTAATATTATGACTTATACGGAAGGTTTCACAGATAGCATGCATACTTGCAGCAAGTTTGATTTTTTTCTGGATACTATTTTGTCATAACAATTTTGACGCGACAAACTTGCAGCAAAATTCCTGCAAGTTAGACGGAACATAAAGCAACCACTCCTTTGCAGATCTATTTTGCAGTAAAACTGTGGCAACCTTGTCATGGCAACTTTGAAGCAAGCTCATAGGCTTTCCTGAAGTCTTATTTCAAACTTGCATACTTGTCATGCTGAACTTGCTGCAAATTTGCAGGCTTGCAAAGCAAGACTGCTGCAAGTCGGCAAACTAAATTTGCTATCTGGGTTGGTTGTTCATACATCTGATGGTTTAACGGGGTTAACAGTATATCGAGTGGCAATGAATTGGATCCTGCCTGTACATTGAAATAAAACTAAATAAATTATATTGAAAAAAAATTATTCATATTTAAAAAATTAGTTTTAAAATTAATTTTTAAAAACTAATTTAAGAAAATTAATTTTTTAGATTCTTATTTAAAAAAATTATTTTTTAAATTCATATTTAGAAAATAATTAAAATATTTTTTTAAGTTTAAAAATTGCTGCGTATTTATTAACTTTCAAAATTTCTCTCTAATTATGCCTTATAATTACTTAAAAATATGTTTGTAACGTATTAGAGGAATTACTTTGAAAATTGTATATTAACTCTAATTTTTAGGCATATTGAATTTTCAAGTAAAAATTGCACTCACAGAATTTACTTAAAATAAATTGATTTTCAATAACTTAAATGAAACTAAAACTTTAAATGGATATGCAAATTTGATTTAATGTATATTGGAAGTATTTGGTAAAAACACTGTAGCAATGCATTAGAAAATTAACAAAATATTCAAAGACTTAAAACAGTTAAACCTTTTATCTGACATTAAGCAAAAATTTTTAATTTGTTAATTTACTTTTACCTGAATGTATATGTATAAAAAGTTACATTACTCTAAGTTAATACTTTACAAAAACTCTTTGTAACGTGTTTGTATAACCAAAACCTATGACAAAATGCAACTTACTGCTCTAATTTCTATGACTTCAATGCTATCTTAAGAACAGCAACAAAAAAAAAATTCGTATAAATCTCAAAACTAATTCAAATAACTACTATCTATGTTTCTCTATTAATATTTCCTTCCAGTTCCGAAAAAAAAAGAAAAAAGAAAAACCTTCCCGTTTTACAGAGTCAATGAAGTGTACTTAAAAGCATTTTCACTGCAAAATTATTAAGCTGTTTTTCTGGCAAAACCACGCTTTGGATTCATTAAAGCTTGCTTTCGTTTAAATTAATGGGAAAAACTAATTTATTCATAAAAGAAACTAAAAAAAACCCCAGCTCTTTTTTCTCTTCCAAAATTAAAACCTTGCATTCATATTTCCGTGCGGTCTTGGGAGCCACACAATGGGGGCCCAGCCGTGAAAACGTGCTTCGGAAGGTGGAGACGATCGCGATAGAGCACGCCTCGTGGTCTTTTGTGCAAGTACGAGTGCCCTTCAACTTTTGGCCACCAATTAGCAAGCACTTAGGGCGGAAGATGGAAAATGGCGATAGGGCAGCCACGCCGAAAATTCAAACGTTTAACTTCAGGGAGAGCGAAAGACAAAGCATGAAAGATTTTCCAGGACGACGACAATCTATTGAATGCTGCCCCTCCGCTACATTTTTATAGGGAAGGGGGTTTTATTTGGACATGAAGGGGTTTAGTAGGCACTCGAAGATGGCTAGTTTGAGATTAGCTTTTAAAAGGAGGAGTTTGGGGAATTACGCAAGAGAAAAATGCAAGAAGAGGCTTTTGAAAGAAAGAACGCAGAACTCAAGTGGGGGGAAAATATGAATTAAAATGGCCCTATTGTGAATCACGGCAAAAGCAAAACACACTGCGGGGCAAAAGGTTTTTAGTCTATTTAATTGTCATACTTTGTACGCTACATTTACAAGGCATTAAAGCATGCTATGCTGGGCATACACACTCACATATATGTGTTTGTGAATGTGCTAATGCATGCATGCATTTAGATATGTTTATGTACATGGTGTGTACATATATGTGTACTAGATAGAAAGCCCATAAAAAGAGAATAAAATATTGTTGCAATAACCAAAAAGCAGCTCACAAAAATACATTTACAAACGATTAAAGCAGGCTATTCAGAAAACACACACATAAACACATATGTGTTTGTGTATATATTCGTACATATTTGTATGTAAGTATGTATGTATATGGTGTGTTTGTGTTGTGTGTACTAGATTAAAAGCCCGTAAAAACAGAATAGATTAAAATTTTGCTGCAATAATCAAAATGTAACTTATAAAAATACTTTACAAGCAATTAAAACAGGTTATTACGGAGACACACACATACACACATATATATGTGTTTGTGTATATGTTAGTACATATTTGTTATATATATGTTGTGTATGTGTGTGTGTTGTATTTATATATATATATATATATATATATATATATATATATATATATATATATATATATATATATATATTAGAGGGAAAGCCTGTAAAAACAGTGTAAAATTTTGCTGCAATAAAGTAATTATTTAAGTAAATAATTAAAGAATATAATGTGTAGTTTTTATTTTTAATAAAAATATACTTTAATATGTTTGAACAAATATTTTGTTTTACAGAAAACATTTGTTGGTGATGCATGCTGAGATTTTTACTAATCAGTATTCCTTCTACGGCCAGTCTATTAAATGGATTTTTATATTTTGTTTCTTCCTTGAGTACTATGCTTTTTTTGAGTGGTTGAGTGATTGTGAAATAAAGCCGAAATCAATTTCATAAATATTAAATAAATATTGAAAATTGAAGTTGAAATGCAACTTAAAAATACATGTTTTACACGAATGCAAAATACGTGTTTTAAAATTAGTAAAAAAATGCGAGCAGAAACAGATTGTTTAAAGGAACAGAAAACTACTATTAATTTTATATAAAATAAATTATATATATATATATATATATATATATATATATATATATATATATATATATATATATATATATATATATATATATATATATATATATGTATGTATATATATATATATATATATATATATATATATATATATATATATATATATATATATATCTGTAATATATCAAAATTATTTAACTTTAATATTTCCTTAAAAACCTCCTCTCTCCCATTCTAATTCCTTAAAATCTTTCTCTCAGCCTCTAAATGTCTTAATCAAAGGAGTGTACTCGACTTAAAATTCATTTCTCAAAGCTTTCTGTCCTATAGATGTAAATTTTCTGTCTATTCAACACGTTTACCAGCTGTCGCTGGGAAATGGCTCCTCGTTTTTCCCGATCTTAGCAGTTTCATTAGCTAAGTTTCTTCTCTCTTGGGAAATTTTTTTCTGTCTTCGCTTTTGGGTGCACCTCTATTAGAGCAGAGTGACTTTTGTGTATTTACTTTGTCGTTGGCTAGTAAAGATTTCCATTTTAGCAGCTCTAAAATAAAGTTTTAATTAGACTTGTGAAGTTCTTTTTCAATAACCCGACTGTATCGTTATTATTGTTAGCTGATTAGGCTTCTCCTTGCCCAGTAGCCCGGACAAGTAAAAATAATAGGGCTGTAATGTCCAGCAGTTTTATAATTATTGGATTACACACACACACACACACATATATCTATCTATATATATATATATATATATATATATATATATATATATATATATATATAAATGGCATGCTTATTATTTAGGAATGCAATTTACGGAAAGACCAGTCCGTATTGGGCCAGGACTATGCTGGGCAATTTTATGCAATCTCGGGCCTTCCTTAAACTTGCACTCAAAACTAAAACAACTGTCATGGCCAAAAGACCGTGAAAAATACATTTTATTCTTTACCTTCGTTCCCGGACCCCACCATCCGTAGGTCTTTACAGCCCCAAAATTGCTACCGAAGTACACTAAACTTTGTTTTCCAAAATCAACAGCTGAGAAACAAGAAGTAATTAAGCTCTGTGGATTGCAGATCATGTTTTATCATGATGTGAATGTAAAATTTTAAAAAATTATCTTTTGAGAGGAATCTTTGTAATATATGTATACATATGCATGTATATATTGATATCGATGTTTATGATAATACTTCATGTTCATAACTTTATTAAGAAATTGTAGTTTGATAGAAGAATATGATATTCCGGACTCATTTATAGTAAAATTTTGATTGCACTGTTCATTTATTAATTCTAAAATTTTAACTGTGTTTTAAGTCTGTAAAAATTATTATATGGTAAACATTTAACTCATTAGTTATACTTTTAAAACAATCATAGAATAGTATATCCTATAATCAACACAGACATTTAAAATAAGCTAAATATCGTTGATAAAAGAAATAGATTCTACTAAACACGAGATAATTTAATGCTTGAATATTTAACAATCTTTTAAAACAGTTTGATAGGGTTATAACATTTGCATAGTGTTTCTCCTAGTGTTAATCTACGGTGAAAAAAGAAAGAACTATTGTCTTCTAAAAACAGCCTATATTTTTTTTTAACAAGTTCATTAATTCAAATTCCGTCTGCAAGTTTTGAGAGCGTAAGGCTGGAAATTTCGAGCAAATAATTTTAAACAGAAAGTTGACGCGTAAAAATAGACAAGGGAATAATAATAATAAAAAAGTTCTTTCTTTAAACTTAATTCTCATCCGAAACTCAACAATTTTCTTACAACATTGTTTAGTTTTAGCCTTGTAAACATATTTCTGCATGTTAAAACGCAACACAATTTGCATACCTTTTTGCTTAACACGATAATGCTCTCTTAATATTCATGTATTCTGCTTTCTTTGTTTTTTCCAAGAAAAGTTTAAATTTTGTTACTAATGTTGCCACACTTTGGTCGAGGAAAGGTCCCTCATCATTTTATATGAATTTGTTGCAATTTTCGTATCGGTAGAGTTTATAATTCGTAAATAAATGTAGGTATCTCTCTGGCTATAAATTGTACTTACCTACGTTCTTTTTATTTTGTTAACTCTAAAGAAGCCTTCTATATAAACATATTTATAATTTATTGAAAGATAAACTTTAGGAACTAGATACAGTTTAATAAAGTGTTTTGAACATTGCTGTTATATATATACCATATGTTATAATTTCATCTTTTAATTTATAGAATAAAAAAAAATTCAGATTTTTTCAGCATTAGAAATTTGAGATTCTTACTTTTGTCTTATATGATTATAATGTGCCAAAATCTATAAACAGAGTTGTATAATTTTTTTATATTTTATTTAATTTGCTTTAAAACTAAGTGATAAATTTTATACGCAGCTCATTTGCAGGGCTAAATTCAAATAAAATTTTAGTTATTTTTGAAAAAGGGAATTTTTACAGTCATTGAAACGACATTGCGGTATTTTAGTAAAATACTCTGAAGTTATAAGAATATACATGTGGTATAAATATACGTTAATATATATACAGGTTGATTAAAAAAAGGGAAATAACCACTGGTCAGAAGGAATTTAAATTTGAACTGTATAATACTGGAAGAAAAGGAAACGATATAACATAAGAAAAAAATTCTAAAGTGTATCAATAGATGGCGCAATAAGCCGCATACCATGCATATGAAAAGAATCGCATGCGCAAAAATCATTCCATGTGGTAGAAAAAGAATGGTATGAGGCATTTTTTCCGTCAAAAGCAGACAAACTTATGTACATTGCACCGTACGGTTGGTTTACTGTACAACTCAAGTCTTCATATTTCGATTCAAAATGTCACTTGTAGCCAAGTTGTCATTTTTAGGCTGCCTACAGTGCCATCTATTGATACAATGTCGAACTTTTTTACGTCGTAGTGTTTCTCATATTTTCCAGTATATTCTGTTCAGAATTGAAGTTATTTTGACCAGCAGTTTTTTTCTTACAGTTTTTTGAAAGTGGGTGTAAGAATTTAGTTATAATCGCTTTCTCTCTCTCTCTCTCTCTCTATATATATATATATATATATATATATATAACACGCTGATGCATACCTAGGTTTGAGCTCCCCTTTCATCACTCAGTTTAGTTTTTTTTTTCTACTCTGTTTTTTAAGCTATCTTTTTTTATAGTGAAAAGTGAATTAAAAATTAGAATAAACATATGCGTACTTTTAAATTCTTTTTCTTTTAGATTAAATTTGTACAGCTAAATTGTGTGACTAGGCATAATTTTTGGCACCTATTCCAGACCACGTATCACTCACTTACTTTACGCAATTTTTCTAATGAAGGTAAGTCTAAAATTGGCATAGTCTTTATATATATATATATATATATATATATATATGTGTGTGTGTGTGTGTGTGTGTGTGTGTGTGTATATATATATGTGTGTGTGTGTGTACATGTATATATGTATATATATTTGTATATATATATATATATATATATATATATATATATATATATATATATTATTTATATATATATATATATATATATATATATGTGTATGTATATATATTATATATATATTATTTATATATATATATATATATATATATATATATATAGTTATATATGTATGTAGGGTGGTTTAACTACTCATAAGCAACAGTAATTTGATTCATTCACTCTATCAGTCAATAAAATAAATATAAATATTGTAAAGCACTTTCAATTATCCTATAGAAAGATTTAAAATATATTATTAAAAATTTATTAATAAATTTATTATTTAAGATATATGTGTAGTATATTATATTTTAAAAATCATAAACAATAAAATTCTGTAGCATAATATTAAAATAATTAAAAAATTTCAGATTTGTCTGTAGTAGAAAAGATTATATTTTTAAATTAAATTCTTTAATTTCCTGAGGGTAAATAAATTTGTCATAAACGCTATGTTTTTTGATTATTCTTTCAAAATCTCTTTCTGCAACCAGAGATTTATTTTATATCTATCATATCTATGAAATAACATTAAAATAATTTTAGTTGGAAATAAAATATGATGATTATTTTTCGCTCTAATGCATTTTTCCTTTAAAAAAATAAATAAAATAAATAACTCAAATATTTCAGTTTTAAAATTAAACTTATACTATTAAAATATATTCTATAAGACAAAAATTCTGGGTAAAGGAATTTTTTATATCAGAGTTTATGAATAAATAATAAGGATTTGTTTATCAAAAATCCCAGTTTAAAGTTTAAATTTTTTTATTGATCTCATTATATACTTTTCCTGGAAAAATTCTCCGTCAAATTTATGTAAGTCTGGCCTATGACAGTAAACAGGATTCTATACATCCGACTGTTCTGTAAAATATGCATATAAGTTTTTAAATTTTTGTACTTCGCTTATATTTTATTAAAATTCAGTTGTACTGATATGCAAACAATTGTTCATCTTTTGGTCGTACTTAATTTTTGCAATGTCTTTACCTATGTGCGCACTTATATTAACTTTGGTATTGCTATTTTGGGGTTAAATTCAAATTGTTATTTATTGGCGTCTTTGACCGTAAGGTAATAGAATAGAAATGTCATTGTTTTGGGGCACCGGATTGGTGGGTTCGAATCCCGCTGTCGCCATAGATGTTCATATAGAATTGAAATTACTATATGCAGTTAATCCCAGTATAATTACTTATGTAATAAGAAAGCATGAATAAGAATGTTGCAAACAAAGCCATCGTATGTTTATCAAACCTCAGTTGAGCATAACAAGAATGATGATTTCGAGATTGGGTTGGAGTTAAGTATTATCTGGGCCATCTATCACTCAGTAACTTGTACGGAGCAGATAGTCCTAAAAACAGATGACTAGATAATCTTACATGATAAAAGGGAAATTATTGTACTGAGTGCTTTACCTATCTGGCTATTACCCAGAAAGCAAACCAGAAAATTCTTACCTAGGGATTATTCTGAGTAAGTTTCGTCTTAACTGATAGTTTACGAAACTAGGTCTTTGGTGTTCATTTTCATCATACACATTATGTAAAGAACTTATATAGTTGGACAGTACAACAATCGAGCCGCTGTAGCTCAGTCGGCAAAGGCTACGTTCTCAATAGCTGAGAGGTCGCGGGTTCGGAACCCGAGTCGGCCTGGGTGGCAGGCCAAGTCTTCTGCTTGGTCCCTGCTTCAAAATTACGAGGATCTACTTAAGCGAAGTCGTTCTTTCGCCTTAATGGTGCTCATTAAAACGAAAGGCGCACCCCTTGTCCTTAATACGAGAACCTGCAGGCTCAATCGTGCTTGGTTTGTCCTAGGGGCACGAGTAACAACAGCAACAATCCAATCTCCTACTGTAACAAGTTTACATCTTGTTTACGCTTGTTCACGTTGGCTTTGAAAAACTACGCCAGCATTCAGATTCGAATCTGTTGATTCGGATACCATTTCAGCCATCGCCAGTAATTGAAGTATCTAAATGCCTGGTTATTGATGAGAAAAATATCTTCGAATAATTTAGATAGTAAAAAAGTCTTTTCTGCTATTAAAGGTTGGTCGGATGAGTTCTGTTGTAAAGAAGATGGTGGTAGTGGTGTGGACTCACTTTCTGAAACCTGATCTCAGATGGTGGATAGATTTCAATGCAAAACATCTAGCACCATTTGAAATCAGCGCTTCTGGAAGCTTAACGGCAGCTGTTTCAACAACAGATGAAGCTCTCGAGAAGTAGTTATCTTAATCTACAGCTGAAGAATGTGTCTTTTATAAGGTAAGTAAATGCTTCTTTGCTATTTATTCTTTAATATTTGATAACTTTAAAGTATCTTTAATATTCACATATTTCCAGTTTACTATATTGATGCATAAATAGGAAATAATAGGATTGATACGGCTTATGAATGTCTGTGAAAGAGAGACATAATGCTGTTGAGGTTGTAAAGGCAGATCCAATACATAAGCATACATTTTTCATGTAATTAAGCAGTTTCCGTGTTCATTTTACATGCAATACTTTTTTATTAAAATTTAACTCCTTAAGAAAACTGAGACGTTCTCATTCTTTAAAGAGTCGATTTTTCTCCAACTTCTAAAATTGACACATAAATAGGAAAGAGAAGCATTGATACGGCCTGTCAATATCTATAAAAGTGAGAGTTGATAGATGCTATTGAGGCAGTAAAGGCAGATTCAATATGTAATGATACATTTTGCGTCTAATTAAGCTATATCCGTGTTCATTTTGCGTGCAATACAATTTTACTACAATTGCACTTTAAGGGAACTGAGATGTCCTCAACCATTAAATAAGGGATTTTATTAAGGCTGAGAACGCAAATCTCCAGTTTGCAAAATTGATCAATAAAAAGGAAAGACAAGCATTGATAGGGCATGTGAATATCCGGGAGCTGAGAGTTCATACTGTTGAGGTAGTAAAGGTAGATCCAAAACATAATGATGCATTTTGGGTTCATTTCAAGATAATAATAAGCTATTTTAGTGTTCATTTTAAATCCATTACAGTTTTATCACATTTGCATTTCTTAAGGTAACTAGAAATTTCTCAACTTTTAAAAAGTTTATTTTTCAATTTTTATTTTTTAAAAGTAGCAGGTGTTTTTCCGATTCCAAATATGCATAATTTTTATATATATCATGATTTAACACAAATTAAGGAGGCTAATACAAAGTAAAAACCACACATATATATATGAAAAATTATAAAGTAATATGAGTTTTTCTCAAAATTCGTTTTTACAGTAACCAGGTAAGCTTGTAAAAAATATATCCATCTGAAAGACGTGAAATTTTGTATGAATGTTCATATGACGTCAGTTCAATTAATGAATTTGATTTCTTTTTTTACGAATAATAATTTTTTATTCATAAAGTATTTTCAGATAATTATGTCCAGTTTTTAAATTTTAAAAAATATTTTATTCAGTTCATTTTATCATCAACATAACGGAATAATATTTTTTTCTCTTAAAATAAAAGTAAAAAAACATTTTTATTACTAATAAATTATATTGTGTTGTTACTATGCTCCACCAAGTATTGTAATAATTTTTATGGCATGTGCTTATTTAATACTATATATTTTGTTAAAAAATAAAAAGGATGAAAAAAGTTTTACTGTTACGTAAGAGAATAAGTATTTAGCTTAAAATAATGAAGTATTTCAGTCGAATTATGTAGTTCAGTTAAAAATATTGAAGTTTGTTTAAAGATCTGAAGGGTCTGTAAAGTGGTTGATGTCTCAGTTTCCTTAACACTAAATTTGGCTAAGTCTGGCCGCTACACCGGACATGTATATTTATAACTACTATATAACTTAATTGTGAGTGTTCGCCACAGCGGACATTAATTATCTCAAAAATAGAAAATGATTTTTTTTTTGTTTATTTTATAGAGATCCTAATGTCTATACAGACATGGGAAAATAACAGAAATTAAAAAATATTTGAAAAAACATCTTGTCAAATTAAGGGATAATGAAGTTTAAAATGAAAATCTAGGATAGGATCTAAAATTTTCATTTTTAATTGGGTAGGTATTACTGTATTTACTATATTACATTATGTATCAAAAATGCTTTTATTAAAAATTGATAAAATTAAGGGGCTCAGATAACATAATTTCACCTTATACTGAGAATGACTTTCTTGAATAAACAAGGTTGTTTCCTAGTGACACAATATCTTTGTTTTCACGTCTAAAATAAATTCAAGTTAATATTTTGTAACTATTTCAATCCTCGTGACAGATATCTCATACAAGTCTTCTTATTCTTGCGGTAGGTGACCTGTATACATTTATAATTTTCAATTAAATAAGTGTTTCATTACTAATAAATTATATGCACAAATGTTTTCCTTTTGGGTTTAAATATTTATTTGCATCCACCATCATTTGAAATGGATTCTAGATAATTATGAAAACTCAGAGTATTGGACAGATATGAGGCGATCAACAATGAATGTCCTACTCACATTCATTCATGCACCCAACCGGGCCCATTTGGTCTTGAGACCTTCAAAGGATTACCCCGGTGGTGGTTGACAGATCACATGTATGGGAATGCCTCGCACGGTAGTCCCTTTTCGAAGATAAAAACTTTCTGGAAGAAAATTTGGGAGTAGAAGATGGTTGCTTCTGTTGACTTCGTGCTCCTGACGACGGAATTAGTGAGGATGGCTTGAACTCAGCTTACACAATGCTGGTTTATAAAATTAGCTAATGAGAATTTGTGATCATTGAAGCTTCTAAACGGTCAAAACAGCTGGCAAAAAGAGATTGCAAGATTTTTAAAGAAGTGACAGACGCAACCTTGGGCTTCGATCCTGTCGCCCATGAATTCATGCAAACGGTCACCGGCCCACTTTGCGGGATCACTGTGACTGTTTGCTCAAAAAAATGACACCTCGAAACCAGAAATTCTGGGGAGAGAAAAAAAAACCTGATCATTGAAAGTTAAATTATGTATTAAGAGTTTGACATTAATAAAGAGAGTAGCTAAAGGTAGCATAAAAGAAAATCAAACACTGCCCTAAATCATTAGCATAAAAGAAAATCAAACACTGCCTAAATACATTCTAGTGACGCCAGTATTGGAGAGTTAATAATGACTTTGTTTCTCTGACCTTCTATTTCGGATTTCTCTTCACTTAATAGTTTTTTGATAGTACTAATTACAAAAAATAAAATTAGAACTTGACTTTACTGATAACGTGATATCGTAAACAAGTACAAAATTGAAATTTATACCGCCTAAAAATTTTGGGTAAAAAGTTTCGGTCTCTTCATGACTATTATAAGAAATGTAAAAATATATACTGTTCCAAACTAGTACAATACAGATTAAAGATAAAGTTTTAAACATAAATAAGATATTTTACTTTCTTTAATTTAAACTCTATTACGTGCAATTTTGTGTAGTATTCGACATTTTCGGAACTTTTCAACCTTTAAATGAATACAGTTTGTATTCAAGTTCAGTGGCCAATACACTCTCAAAGAATGCCCAAACCATTATCAAAAGCTTTCACCCCGACATTCCTACAATTAAGACTCAGATGATAACTGCTTCTCATGAAAAGGAGGTAAGGTTTATCAAACGAGAGAATAGAGCTCTGCGTAGAAGATGGTCGCGTTTAAAAGTCATTTGCATGTTAATGATTTCCTTCTGAAAATTTAATGAGCACTTTGAGATACAAGAGGTTTCTGAAGAATGGTTTAATTATTGAATTCCCACGGAAAAATTAAATTTTGATTCGAGAAACTAATTTTATAATTAGGCGACAGTGGTTCTTGACTCTCTAAATTTCAGATTTTGAAATCCACGTTGAGGAAGGTAAGTATTTATTAAGTACCTTAGATAACTATTTATTTTTTTAATTAAAGAATTCATGTACATCTGCAAAAGCATTTAAGTTTTTACTATACTTCCGAATTTGTATCTGGACGTATTTCTTTCGGTAGTAGTTTTTTAATCGTTAACCTTGTACTTGATAACCTTTATGGAATTTACAAGAGTTATTCTAAAAGCAAGTTCCGTTTCTGTGTCTCAAAAAATTATGTTGAATACAGATGTATGTAGTTGTATTTAAAGTATTTTACAAATATCAAATTATTTTTGACATCCAGGACAATAAAGTTGTTATCGTAATGAGATATGAAATTTTGATTACCAATATCGTAAAGAATTACCTCTGGAAGGTTAACCGAAATGCTACGGCACCCTTTACTACCTCAATATCCTTAAAATTTTCGATTTTCCTAAAGTGAACAATCTAACTTATAAATAAATCAACAAGTTCCTTGATTTTTCACATCGTTGCATGTCTAGTAAGCATGTGAGATTAGAAGCTCACATTCCAGGGACGAAAGCTTGCAGGAACTCAATATATTCGGCGCCTGAAACATACAGGATAAATATTTGAGTCCTCTAGCCAGAAGGTTTCTAGGTAGAAGAAAGGTACGAAATGCGGATCAAAACATTCCAATTTCTTGATGATCACCTCTGACATCATGAGTGTTTAACATTCGTAAAAGCAGGTGGCTTGTGGGGAATTATCGAATTGAACCTATCTTCTAATAATCTCCTTACTCATAACAGTATTGTAGTACAACTTCATAGATTTTTGCATGGAATTCGCATTACCGTATATTCCATGTATTCAAAGAGTGAATTAAAGAATGAATATGGGAATGAATATATGAATATATATACATATACATATATATATATATATATATATATATATATATATATACATATATATATATATATATATATATACATATATATATATATATAAATACACACACACACACACATATATATATATACGTATATATACATCACACACATATATGTATATATATGTGTGTCTGTGTATAAAAATTAAAATCAATACTTATTTTAATTATTATTAATAGTTAGTATTGTTATTCATAAATTAACAATAGAGTATTTAAAAATTTAAAAATATGCATAAGCACAAAAAATAATCAAAAAATCAATCTAATTATAAATTTATTATAATACATATTTGTAAATATTTTGAATTCCAGCTAAGATTTCAAAATTTTACTGGCAGGCCGCCCTTTGGCTGTTCCTGTGTTATGACACTTTCTTTAGTCCTTGGGGATTCGATACTTCTTAAGAATTTAAAGCAAGACCATTTAATACCGGAATTTATTCTCAGAATAATCCTCGTCATAATTCATTTTAGAAGATGTAGAAGGTCTAAAGAAGATACAGAATCTTCATTACGATTGTCTGGATCACGAAAATGCTTCGAATTGGGAATTAAGAGAAGAAGTGTAGTGGTGACATAGTCTTTGGGCCACCGAGTTCAGATGGTGGATAGATAGTTGTGAAAGTCTAGCACCATTTGAATTCAGTTCATCCAAAGAGACTGGCAGCATCGTACAACGTACACTTGTATTATAATCGATATTTAGTGGTAAGTTGTGCAAATATCATTTTCGTCTCATTTCATTTTGTAACTAATTAAAATAAATATGTTTTTTGTATTGACTAAGTTCTCAGCTTACAAGTATTCAGGATTTTTGTCTTTGCCAGGATTATACTGGATTACTTGTTTATACAGTGAATTCAGCTTAATGTGATCGCGGTTAATGTTATCAGTCGCTTATTGTTATCGAAATCACTTGGTCCTGATTTTCTCTATTCATTTGTATGTTAAAATTATCGTTTTATGTAATCGTTACATCGGTTAATGTTATTAGTTTTCGAACCTCATTTTAACTGGCAAAGGTATATTTACAATGTATTCAGAGGGAACCCATCCTTTCTTTTCCATCGCTGTTGTTTGATTTTTTGAAAATAATCCCTCTACCACCTAGGGAAATAGAAAATGAACAAAGGTTTTGGTTTGGTTTGGTTTGGAGCGCTACGGTCTACTGTTTTGCACACGAGGGATAATGAGACCGGGACCTACTGCTTAAAGCCGATTCCGAACGGCTACGAACATCCATGCCATAGTGGGATTCGAACCCACGAACTCCGGTACCGACGATCAGCGCCCTAACCAATCGGCCAGCGTTCGGCAAAATGAACAAAGGAGTGGAGTATTACAATTTCCTGGAATTTTTCAGAAATACACACACCTTGCTGGTGGTCAGTGGTTGTCAGATAAGCAGAAGGCAACACATTCTTATCGGAGCTGAGAAGGAACGTATTCACATTTTATGCTTTGCTCTCTTACATGCAGCTTGTCGATGTGGAAGACAGAAAGAGAAATGATTCAACGTTAAAACAAAAGATCGAAATTTTAAATCGATATGACAGGTTGATTATGATTACAAACTATTTATCAATGAGTTCTTAGAAAAAATTGTAGACAGTCAACAATTTTTTTTTTTTTTTTTTTTTTTTTTTTTTTTTTTTTTTTAATTTTTTTGGTACATACACCTACAGGTAAATAGACCTCGGAGACATCATAGCGACGAATGTTGCGTAGGGCCGAAAGATAACCTGGGATAACAGTCTTAATAAGGAATAAGCATCACAATAAAACATTATGTGTACACACAATACAAATTAAACAGAAAATAAACCATAAAATGTAATAATAACAAAATTATTGTCCTTGTAATTATCAAGCATCTTGTATCAAAGATCTTGTAAAGTCCATGTTCATTTGTTTAGCAGTATGATGATGGGTCCATCTGATTCATCCACAAGAGTCTGTCAGTGACCGCAGGATTTATATGATCCGGCACTGGCGGGGTGGAAACTGAAACTCTCTTCTGATGTGGACGTCAAAGTCTTGGATTGTCAACTCGGCTTGGCAATGGAAAACACTGTACACTGATAATACCGCATAGACTGGGGTGGAAACTGGAACTCTCTGCTGACGTGGACGTAAAATTCTTGGATGGTCATCGCGGCTTTGCATTGGAAAACACTGCACACCGATAACACAGCATACACTGGGTTGGAAACTGGAACTCTGCACACGTAGATGTCCAAATGTTGGATAGTCATCTCGGCTGGGCATTGGAAAAAACTGCACACCGTTAATACAGCATAAACTGGGGTGGAAACTGCACCAGAAGCATGACCTGGGAGGTATGACTCAACAATATTCACAACCAATTACCTAGGCCTCGCATGCAATTAATAACATTATTTAAATAGTCTCCCTACGTCACTATTCACATACACATTTTCTCATTCTTTTATTTTCATTACCATTATTATTATTATTTTCTTTTATATTATATTTTTTTTATTCTTGCCTCAGCATTCTATCTTTTGACTGGTCTTGATATGAGAACCACAATTTAATAACTTTCTATATGTTATCTATTATCACTTACTCTTATTAAATATCAATCATAAAAATACAAGAACTGATAAATCTTCAGACATTATCAATAAACCATATAGTATCATTGCAATACATGTTTTATCTTTTTTTTTATCTTTTTTTTTTTGTGAATATAATTACTATCAATTAACATGCCATAAGTCCGCGCAATATATATATATATATATATATATATATCGCACATCTGCATCTACTCGTCATGAGTGGTTTTTTTTTTTTCTTTCACCTCAAATCTACTACCGGTAACGCTCACAAGTACGTTCTGTGCGAGCTTGACCGTTAAGCTGTCATTCCGTGAAGTATCCTCTCTGCAGGGGTCCCTAAACTTGACGTAAATAATTGGGGTCTTAAATTCGTCAAGGAAAATCCTCCCACGGCTATGCATGCACGTGCACATCACCGTGAGAAAGTACCTCGGTACATATACATTATATTATATATATATAAATATATGCATATATATATATGTGTGTGTGTGTGTGTGTGTGTGTGTGTGTGTGTAAAAATTAAATTCAATACTTTTTTATAGTTAATATTATTATTTTAAATTAATATAGAGTAGTTAAAATTTAAAAATATGCATAAACACAAAAATAATCAAAAAATCAATGTAATGATATATTTATTATAATACATATTTGTTTCCTTTCTAAATCTTTTGAATTCCAGCTAAGGCCTCAAAATTTTACTGCCGGGCTGCCCCTTGGCTGTTCCTCTGTTATGACACATTCTTTAGTCCTTGGGGATTCAATACGTCTTAAGCAATTAAAGCAGGACTATTTAATTCCAGAATTTACTTTCAAAATAACCCTCGTCATAAATCGTTTTAAAAGATATAGAAGGTCTAAAGAAGATACAGAATCTTTATTACGATTGTCTGGAGCACGAAAATACTTCGAATTGGAGATTAAGAAAAGAAGTGTAGCAGTGACATAGTCTTTGGGCCACCGAGTTCAGATGGTGGATAGATAGTTGTGAAAGTCTAGCACCATTTGAATTCAGTTCATCCAAAGAGACTGGCAGCATCGTACAAACAACATACACTTGTATTATAATCGATATTTAGTGGTAAGTTATGTAAATATAATTTTCGTCCCATTTTGTTTTGTAACTAATTAAAAGAAATATGTTTTTTGTATTGACTAAGTTCTCAGCTTACAAGTATTCAGGATTTTTGTCTTTGCCAGGATTATACTGGATTACTTGTTTATACAGTGAATTCAGCTTAATGTGATCGCGGTTAATGTTATCAGTCGCTTATTGTTATCGAAATCACTTGGTCCTGATTTTCTGTATTCATTTGTATGTTAAAATTATCGTTTTATGTAATCGTTACATCGGTTAATGTTATTAGTTTTCGAACCTCATTTTAACTGGCAAAGGAATATTCACAATGTATTCCGAATAAACCCATCCTTTCTTTTCCTTCGCTGGTCTTTGAATTTTTGAAAATACTCCCTCTACCAACTAGGGAAATAGGGAATGAACAAAGGATTGAGAAATTACACGTTCCTGAAATTTTTTCAGAAACACGCACACACTGCTGGTGATCAGTGGTTGTCAGATAAGCAGAAGGCAAGACATTCTTAACGGAACTGAGACGGAACGTATTCACATTTTATGCCTTGCTCGCTTACATGCAGCTTCTCGATATGGAAGCCAGAAAGCGAAATGATTTAACGTTAAAACAAAAGATCGGAATTTTAAATCGATATGACAGGTTGATTGGGATTGCAAACAATTGATCAATGAATTCTTAGAAAAAATTGTAGAGAGTCAACAATTGATCAATTTTTTTAATTATGCATACAATTCTTTAAAAAATAATATACATAAATGCAGGATAATATTTCTCATTTTGTTTTGAAATTTAGTACGTGTGAATTAAAGCGACGGGGGTAAATTTATCTTATTTTGCATATCGTTTATTGTTATCAAAATCACGGTGTCCCAAACTGATCACATTAAGCGGAGTACAATGTATTTCATACATTTAAAAATCATTTTTATTTTTAGCTATATAATTTTTCCCTAATGTTTTCAAACATATGAATTTTTAAAATAAGCATTATTTTTTATCTGTTTACTTGAAATAAATTCAAATTTATTTCTTTAGTGACCTGATAACACTGTGTCAAATAGAAAATTTTGACATTCAAAATAGCTAGGATCGCACATTGGTAAGTATTGAAGATGGAAATCGCTGATTCAGCTACAACTTTTAATGTTATTTAATCTCTGGCAATTTAATCGCAAATTGATTGTTTTGCACTTCCCATTTTAATGTTTTTATTTTTATAGCCTGCTAATATTGTCAGTAATATTCTATTCAGTAAAGTGTTATAGAAATATAGTACATTTTGAGCTGAAAAACTTTCATAACAGCTTACTTTTGATTTTATGTATAAAAATATATTTTGCTGTGTTCGGAATAAAAAGATTTCCTTGGACATTAATAAGGGTCTCCCATTTTAAAAATTATTTAGTTTTACTACATGAAGTAATAAATTAAAAACATTAAATGTAAATGCCAAACGAAATCATAGAAATCCATTTACCCACAAAATAACTTTTGAAATATGTGGACTAGCAGCTAATTTTTTATATGCAGTAGAAGCTTATAATATTTTCCTGAATTATATTTATACAGCAATTAATATAATTAATATAAACTTGTAATCTGATGATATTAACTTTGGAAATAATGAGAATCTTATAAAAAAAACCTTTACACTTTCTTTATTTGAGCTGAGTTTCCAGAAATTCATGTAAACATTGCTAATAGTCAGACAAATGTTATAGAAAAATTGCAAATTATTCCCAGCTATTTATAAAATAGGGTAATCAAAAGAATTTTTTTAAATATGGGGATGGTTTTCTAAATACAACAATTCCCACAATTTCACTAGAAAGATTTTTTGTTGTTTTTTCTTTAATAACTCAGACATACTTGACTGTTAAACATTCACCCATACAAAGCCATGAATATTATACTAACCATGAATATTAACTATTTATACTAACCTATTCGAGACCAACTTCTCGTATATGCGACGCAGAGATTTTACTCATATCAGTCCAGCGTCATCTCCATGCGATTTTCTACGGTTGATATTGAGAGACCAGCACTGCGCATGCATAATAGGAGATCTGAACGTTCTATTTTAGCTTTTAAATTATAGATTTAATTACTAGATGGCATAAACGACAACGGTTTTCACAACGGTCGAATCATATAGCATTTACGTGCTGGTCCTCAAGGGGTTAAAGAAACACCATATAACTGGTGGTCAGCATTACTCTTTAGAGACAAAGAAAGTGGATCCTCATAATTTAGAAGCAGAGACTAAGCAGAAAACACCCACGTTTGGCTTGTCACTGTCAGAAGTATCGTTTGGAAACATAGAGTACCTTGCGACCATGAAAGTCTTTTATGTGCTCCAGCCTCCATTAATGAACTTTAGTCGTTTCCAGCCTTGAACTAAAACATCGTCATCTTTGCCGAGTCAGCTACAGCGAATTTCACTAAAAAGTATGAATTCAAAAATTTTTTTATATGACTAAACACAAAGATTGAATCTCGAAGTATTTGTTTAGAAATTTTTTAAAAAGTTTAAAGTGTCAATTTTTTTAAAAGTATCAAGCAGTCATAATGTTTTGGTTCATCAGTATGTATATGCATACATATCAGTTATTATAAAAGCTTACTAAAAATATAGAACTTTTTTTATAAAGTAAGTTACGTGCAATAGGAACAGATATTCTATATAGATGATAAGTTCAAATATAGCAAAAATTATAATTGAAATATCTTGAAGAAACTACGTTATTTATTCAAACACAATCTAAACTGAGTTACTCAAAAATGTTCAATCATACTTCAATATTTCATGTCTACACACCCCCTTCTAAAATCTACATTATATTTCACAACCCACGCTTAAATCTTTCCTTCAATTAAATTATTTTTTCTCTTGTCATCCTGTAAGGATAAGGTTGCAAAATGTGTTTATTTGCCGTCACAAGTACAAAAGCGAGGAACAGATATTTGTAAAAATTATTTCAACGAGAAAGGCATATTACATAGTTAATAAAGTTTAAAACTTACACTTGCTCTGTAATCAAAATTTTTTAAGTATAGACTACATGTGAAACCTATATTTGTAAAACAAGTAAAATGTAATTTAACATTAATGATAATGTGTTAATGCATATAAGCAATTTTTCTTTCATAAGTAGTGTATTTTATTACAATTTAATTTATTCTTTTCATTTTAAAAGAAGATTATTAAAAATTTAAAAGATTAAAAGAGTTTTTTAATTTGTTAGTTATCACTCATTCTGCCACAAGAAAAATATCAATATTTTACAATTTGCTAATTTCTTGCATTTTCGACAACTAAGAAGGTAAATGAACTACAATCTATGATATAAATGATAAATTCAAAAGATAATGATCATTCAAGTTTTCCTTTGGGGTTATTCTTCGAATATGTTTGGTTTATGGACATATATAAAAACGACTAAAACTTTTCACAAACATATGAGATAGTTAAACTCATATTATCACTAACATACTATCATTATCATACTATCATATTATACTATCATATCTATGTTATACAATCTCAGCCTCAGATATAATGCATATTAAAAATGTTTCTGAAGATTCACACATAGCATCTAATATTATAAGAGCTTTAACAGGTTAACTCCATAAAAATCTCATTTAGTACAAACGTTTATTTTAAATCAATTCCTGATTTATCTATTATTGTAAACCAATCACGATAATGATTTTAATGAACGTGCAAACATATTAGTTTGCTTTGGATGGGTAAAAAAATATTTCATATAAACCAATAAAATATTTTATAATAGTTGGACGAATTTATCAAAATGAACGAAGTCGGAGACCTTAAATGCAAATACAGGAAAACATTTAAGCCTACTTGATGAATTCTGAGGAATTTTGAAGTTTGAGTTTTCACCCTTATCATCAATCAAGTAATAATATACAGGATGGTAACAAACAAACTTTACCAACTGTAACAAAAAGTTACAGTTCAACAACGCCAGCGTGAAACTTACCTAGAGGCGAAAGCGAAGTGAGTGACCCTCCTTCGACCCCATTGGTCAAGAGCGATTGCTAACCGCAGAGCAGCCTTCTTCGACCAAGGCAACGCTGTCCAACGAACTTTTTCGGGAGATCTGCTGGCCCCCTCAAAGAGAGAGCAAGGAAGAAGGAGTGTGGAGCTTAATTTCTTCTGCACCAGATCTAACACCATTTTTTGTAAGACCAAGACGCCATGTTGGCAAAATCTTTGATCGAGTATGGTCCCTTTGGCATGATGGCCTAATGAGCATTTTTATTTTCTATTTACACCTTCATTTATATTCAAAATAAGCAATATTCAGCAGAAAGAATTTTATTTTTTCAATTTTGTATTTTCTCACGAGTACTCCACCTATACGTGCGGCTGGCCTAGACGCTCAGTCCGCCTCATCTCAACACCAATATCTACACTTCTAGCGTCCTTTCCGGTTAACGGATCGAGATGATATTGTAAATATAGTTATTATGATGTATGCGCTAGAGATTCTGTGAATGGAAACACAGTGGTGCCGAAGGTTACAGTTATAGTTAAAAAAAAAACTCGAAAATGTCGAATAGCAACGACTACATTTTTCTGTAGCAAAATGGTCAGTGCATGATAAAACTTAAATTAGAACTGTACCGATATGTCCAAAAAACCGGATATTTTATGCATACAGAACAGAGAGTAATTCAGATCGCAAGGAGAAATACTATGTATGGCCGAGACAAGAACCGATCACTGATGACAATACATATGGGACAAAATATAACCTTTATTTAGATTAAACATTTTCCACACATCACAGCTATCACAGCCATCACAGGCAATTACTCACAGCACCGTCTACCTCATGCAGACTGCTAAACGCAACATCACGCCGAATAGAATCCTTTAAATCCGACAAAGTTTGCCGATTGCACAGGCAAACTCTGGATATAAGATATTCTCAAACCAGAATAGAAACAGAAATCCATAGAAGTGAGATCGAAGGATCACAGAGACTACAGAAAAGGAATGGTGTGAGACGATGCAATTACCAAAATGCTATTTCAGGACCCTTTTAACGAACCCCTCTATATGTTGAAGGGCAACATCTTGTATCTAAACGATGTCATTGAGTGCAGTTCGCAATTCCGGTAGTGCATGATTTTGCAGCATGACTGTATACCGACAGCCTGTTACAGAGCATGCCACAGGGCCTGTCGGTGTCGCTTTCTCAAAGAAGAAGAGACCGATAATAAGTGTAACTCTAATGACACACCACATAGTTACTTTGTCGTCAAATACTGGTGCCACAGCATGAGGATTATTGGTCCCCCGGTTCCAACATCTGGACGCGCTGGAACCGGTAGAGAAACATGTGGAGTACTGAGCGCAATAGCTTGAGGATCGTTGTCTTCGGTATATTCAACATATGGGCTGTGTCTCTTGGAGTTTCCCTGTGTCCTGCAGTCACTGATGCCCTTCCACGACAACGTCCTCAGAAACTCTTGTCCATCCGGAGCTAGTTTTATCCCAGGTGCAGCCAGTATGTTGAATTTGTGCACTAAATCAATTAGAGATTGCTCAGTACACAGGCCATGCCGTTGGAGTTGATTTCACCGATACATACGCAAGGCTTCCACGTCGTTCATTTCATTTTGGTAATACAGTTTCATCAATTCACCACGAACTTTCCTGATGAGAGTCATTTCGTTGGCAAGTGCGAGTACCCGAATGACCACTTCGCATACCCGCCCAGCTTTTTATCGGTTTCCTACGTTGAATATCTGGGGAACGGCGTTGTGTGATCTTGCCTCTGCCATATGCAAATTTTCTGCGTGCGCGCGTATCGTGTTTTATTGGTCGGTTTTCAGAACTCTTTGTTTTGTATGCATAGCACGTCCGTTTTTGGATATATCGGTACCGTTTCATCGCTATTTAGGGTTTTCGCATGCTCTGGATATGTTGCGACAGGAAACAGTATGCGTTGCTATTTGACATTTTCGAGTTTCTGTAACTTTAACTGTAACCGTGAGTACCACTGATTTGTTATTCACAGAATCTCGAGCGCATACATTCGAATAACTATATTTGCAATCTCAGCCTTGTTGGATAACCGGAGCGGACGCTAGAAGTGCAGATGTTGGCAAAGTTTCTTTATGACCACCCTGTACATACCTCTATTTTTATGTAGTTCGTTATAATTCTATAAATTTACTTTCATTTTAAAAATCACTGTAGCAACTTTTTGTAGAAAAGTGACCTAGTAGAATGCAAATTGTTCAGAGTAATTTATTATTAAGATCAAGTATACAATGTTTTAGGGGGAATAGCACGTCCTTCAGAGATCTAAAACATCTAAATCGCGTATTCTTCAAGCCGAAATTTTCACTCGTATATTACTCCTATAGAACATCTATTAGATATTGTAGACTTCTTATGGATCTCAATGAGAGCACACCTCGTAGTTTCTATACAGCTCTATTCTACTTGATTTAGATATTTTTCGATGTCTTATAGAAGTTCGTATTTTTATGAGGGGAAGTGTCATAGACGTCTAATAGAAATTGATGGTGTGGGTAGTTTCCGAAAGAATATTTGGAACAATATACATATTTTTTATAATTTTCTACTTATGAGGAGCATGCAGAAAGTAAGTTTTCCTATTTAAAAGAAAAAAAGAACTCCCACTTTCACGGACATATTTATTGGCAACAAGTACAGCAATGTTTCAGCTATTTTTCAACAGAGCCACCACCAGAATTGAGTCGCTTGTCTTATTGTGGGATCAACTTTTGAATACCTCTGTCGTAGAACTCTGCAGCCTGTGAATGGAACCAGCCTTCTTGTCCCAGAACACCGTGCACACCCTTTTCCGTACCGAGAGCGTCTGTTTGAATTTGGTCCTGACCGAAGATCCACTATGATGCCAATGCATTGACTGCTGCTTGGTTTCCGAGGTAAAGTACGAAATCTAAGTCTCATTGGCAGTGACGATCCTGTCGAGGAACTCGTCGCTGTCATCGTTATACTGTAGCAGAAATGTCAGTGCTGCTCCTAAGAGTTGAATTTTGTGTTCAGGTGTCAGTTTCGGCTCATAGACCTGACAGAGCTGACGATGAATTTCAATTGGTGCAATGCTTTGTGCATTCAAGATCACCGACCGAGCCTTGCAGGCGGCGGTAGAAAGAATTAGAGTTTCCATTTCGGATCACTGCTACATCGCTACTAGCACGAATCGGGACTTGTCCAGCTGGCATATGATTAATACGTCATAGATCTGTTATGCACACGCAGTTGATACGGCTAATTACGTTTATTTTAAAGGGGAAATCATCGGGAAACTTACTTTCTGGATGCGCCTCGTACGAATAAAAAATTATGAAGTATGAAGTAATTACATTTTCATTTTCTGTGTTCAAATTGTTAACACGCTAAAATCAAGTGTTGGACTGAATATGATTTAAAGAATTATAAATGAAATTTTAAATAAATGTAATCTTTATTAAGAATCTTCCATTTTCTAGACCTTAAGCTAAGCATGAAGCTGCCAGTGTTTTAGTATTTTACAAATATTGTAGAACAAACCGAAACACTTGCAATGAAATAAGTATTGAAATAGAGGAATCTAAATTTCTGATCTAATATTACATATTTAGGCATAAATGATTCAGTCTCCCAGCATTTCACCCATTAATGTAATTTAATTGCAATTATAATAAAGCCACAACATCCTAATAATAGACACTAATTCTTTAAATAAATACCAGCAATATAAATCCCTTAGAGGAGCAGAAAGGTTTATAATGGGATATTTATTAAGGGCTTATAGGTTTATAGACACGAAACATATTGCTAGTCGTTCACACACAAATCAACGCCATCTTTAATCTGGAGAGTCAAATCCTTCGTTTCTTAAGCAAAATGGACGATGTTCGCTAACAAGATTGAAAAATCTTTCGTTCTGTGGATCATTTTGGGGGAAGAGAAAACGCCTTTCTGCAAATTCTTCGTTGCTCCTGCAAGAGGCGTAATGGGATTTTAAATCTTTATTCAATTGGGAAACTCTATTTTAGAGAAGATTTCCCCCTAATGGCTCGGCATGGAAAGTAATTTCTGCTTTTTAATACATTGATTTTATTTCCGAAAGTATTTGTTGAACTACATTAAAATTGTCGAAATTCGAAGGAAATGACACTCGGTATCGAATTACATTTTATATTTATCGTCGCTAGGGAATCTGGTAAATTCCCCCTAATGATTCAGGATGAAATTGTGCATTAATAAACTGCTTTGATATGTTTTATCTTGAAGCATCCTATGTGCCATTTTTAACTCTTTGACAGTTTCGTTTTTTTTTCCAAAATTCGGTCAAAAAAATTGTCACATTTTTTTATTGCATTTTTTTTGTTCATTTTACATTTTTAAGTAAAGATATGTTATTAAAATTAACATTTCTAATATTTTAAGCATTTATTACAACTTTTTTTCTTTCTATGAAAGCGTCATAGAACTGAAGTTTACCTTTAGTCTCATCGATATCCAAGTTAATTTTTGGAATTCCAGTGAAAGCAAATCTAGGAGGCGGATCCGAAGGATTATCACAATTAATTTAAAAAAAATTGTCTTGCTTGACTGATTCCATCTGTACTATTATCAGAGTCACTACTATCCAGGTCATCTAGTAAACTTTCGCTACTATCATTTACAGGTAATTCAGTTTCTGATTCCGAGTCACAGTTTGAATCACAAGAAATTAGCCCCATACGCTCTGAATTATCCATTATTTAAAAGTAAAAATATATTATTCAACTCTTACATCAATAAAATTATCAGGCAGTTAGTAAAATATAACCAGAAAGCTATACACTGAAAGATAACATCGCGTCGTCTGGTGCAAAACATGCGAAAAAAACCCATCGCTTTTGAAAAAGAGTAGAAAATACAATAACCTGCAAACTATCATTTACTGGACAACTATCGCATAAAAGTGCAAGCGAAATAAAAATCAGATTGCCCGTAGGCCGTACGGGCAATTCAGTAAAGGCCCGAAAGCTGTGCACGTGTGGCGCACGGGCAAAACAGGGAAGGTGTGAATACCTTCTTATTGAATATCTTCTTTTATTAAATCTATAAAACAATGCTGTATGAAAAAAAGATTAAAAGCATGCTTGATATGAGTGAAGTAATATTATATCCCACTCGTGCAACTGAACCTCATTGCAGCTTCTTAATCTAGGTAATAAAAAAATAGCTGCAGGTAGCTGGGTTGCAGCCATATTGGATAGAACGGTAATCGACTAGGGAGCTTCTCTTCCTTACTAGAATTACCGGAATCGAATCTCACTGTTATCATGCAAGTTCGTAGACGTTCAAAACCAGCTTTAAATTGTTGATCCGATCACATTAGCCCTCGTGTAGCAAAATACAGTAGACCATACCGCTCCAAACCAACCAACTAACTTTTTATACTTAATGTGGCCATTATTTTTTACAGTTTACGTTTAGGATCTTAGAATAAAACTTCCTTGTTATCATAAATTGTAGTGAAGAATATTCAGAGATAAAAAATGAAAATTGTAAAATGTATTATATTTGAACAGTACCAATAATAGTCATTTTATTCAAATGCTTGACAAATTCTGTGGTTAAAAATATTAGATTTAACTAGATTTTATATCTTATCAGGCATATGTAATGATATTTTTAACTTGAAACTAACCAACGTAATTAAAAGTGTATCGTAAATTAGTTCTCGGGAAGTTCTATCTTTTTATGGCAAGTCTTGGCGACTACCTTTTGTTCTTTCCTTAGCTTTGGCGTATTAGAATACACTGAAATTATTTCCTCCCTCCATCAGCATTTCTTATATAATTAGTTTCTCTTTATATAAATAGTTTCACTTCCTCCTTGTGACTAAACATTAAGAACCCTGATTGGATGGCTTTCACACCTATAAATTCGTTCTGTACGAGTTTTGCACATCAGACGTCTTTCGAAGGAGTTGCTAGAATGAAGTATACTTCTTTTTTCCAAAACGCTTTGTTTACTCTTTCAACTACGTTTTTACTTGCTGCACCCAAGCAATGTGGTTTCTCTTACTTTTATGATAGGCTAAATACCCCATTACACACGCACACACACGTAAATACATATATATATTTGCATATATATGTTATAATACATATATATGTTATTACGTACCAATGACTTATACCAGGCCATGTTGAGATAACACAAAGAGTTAAGACACCAGATACAAATGAGCGAAGACTTACCGTTTTGCAGACTTGTTTTATTTACAAATCTAATTTTGCATAATCTGGTGACGCAAATAAAATATATTCAATCTCAGTATGGAGCTGTTTGAATATGGAAGCAAATATATCTAATCTCAATATGGAGCCGTTGGACTATGGAAGAAACTCCCGCTGATGGCGCTTTCCTCAGATGAACAGCAAAAGAACTGAGATTTCTCTGCCTCTGGTGAAGTAGACGAAAGGGCTTCCAAATCTGCTGAAAATAAAAGACTGCTGTTTCCAAGGCTAAAGACGACTGACCCGCGTCAGCAACCCTTCTTGTCCAATGGGGTCGAAGGAGGGAGAGGGTCACTGACATCGCCCTCGTCCCTCGGTCAACAGTGTAACTCATGTTACATGTTTATATACTCGTTTATATAATATTAAAATTATTAAAACCAAAATATCTATAAAAATTTCTCCTTTTATTCGCTTCTCATTTTTTAATATCTCCATTTTATTTCATAGATATGAAATGTTAGATAAAAGAGTGTTCTCCGTGTTAAATTCTTTTTACCCCTATCTCAAATTTAACACTGGAATAAATGGCAATTCTCTGTAAATTGAATTTTTTTCAGCTGCTCCAAGAAAATGTATTGCTTCTAATATAATTAAATTACTGCGTGTGTTTTCGAGCTAGCTTAAATAATCATGGTTCTCTGTTGCTTCCTGAAAATTGCTGAACCATTTTAAGCCTCATGAGAATAAAAGTACCTCACTCTCTCGCTTTGGGTCCGATATCAGTGATATTTGTGTGTATCTTTGGAGTCTTCTTTGCAAAGTTGTTACATTGTAAAGACCGGTATAGAGGATCACATTATCGATCCTTAAACAATTTGGAAGTTAAACAACAATGTTCTTCGTTTTCTGATGACTGCAGCTGGGTTACGTTACCAAGAAAGTCGTGGGAATTAAAATTAATATGGGCTATTTCTCCTGCGTGATCAGTGAAGAATTTATCACCTGGTTACAAACACACACTCATATGTGTATCAGGCGAAATTAATCCGCCTGTTACATTTGAAATTAAGCCCCTATTATTTTTAATTCCCTGGGTTTAATGGGCAATGAGGATCCTAAGCAGTTAATATCTGTCATGGCACGAAGAAAAGAATGATGAGTCTATAGCTTAACTCATATTTAAGAAAGTAACAGACTCTAAGAAACTAACAGAGAAAGTAAGAACTTAACTCATATTTAAGAAAGTAACAGACTCTTTCTCATCCGAGATCAGTATAATGAATAATACATGAAAAGACTTGTAGATTACAGGGTTCGCCCCACAGCGAGAGACGCGGAGCTTATTCCAAAGGAACCCTCATCTTAGTCAGACAACTCAATAGTGAGGGAAGAACTTAGATCAAAAGGAAAGTGAGTCATTCGCCTGGGACAGCTGCAAAACATGACTAGAGGACAGAAAATTTGCATTTATTTCAGAGTTAGCTTTAAGAAATGGGTTGGAAGAATTTAAGCCTTGCATTCTCCTTTTCTTGCATTATTTTCTTAGATTTTGTGGATGGGAAAATAGATATGAAAGAATAAGAATAAGAAAATGAGAATCTTAAAGAGATATATTCAGTGTTATAATTTTAATATATTACACACACATACATAACTCCTCCTCGGCGCAACCGCCCCTAGGGGGTCAGGACCTACGGTGCCAATCTTTTATGTGAGCAAGGGCCCTGGGGTGCGAAGCATATGTTCTGGTTAGGTGGTCAATCTTACGAGGAATAACCATTGTTTAGTTCCCTAGCACGCTTGGTCCTCAGTTCATCTACCCGCTGAAGGGATGAAAAGCTGAGTCAACCACACACACATATATATGCAATCCAAATATTCCTCTGGTCACAATAATTATGTAGCCAATATTGTTTTTACTTTCCCGGGCTACTGGACAAGAAGAAAGCCTAAATTGCTAGCAGTAATAACGATGCAGTCGGGCCATTGAAAGAGACCGGCACAAGTATAATTAAAACTTTATTTTAGAGCTCCTGAAACGGACTTCTTTACTAGTCAAAGACAGACAAGAGAAAGACACAAAAACTGCTCGAACAGAGGTGCACCCAAGAGCGAAGACAGAAAGAATTTTCCGAAGGGACAAGAAACTTACTCAGCGAATTTAAGTGTTAAGATCAGAAAAACCTGGAGCCATTTGCCGGCGACAGCTGGAAAATGTGTGGAATAGAAAGAAAATTTACATCTATAGCATAAAAAGCTTTAGGAATTGTTTCGAAAGAATTAAGTTTTTCTTGTTTGGTGTGCGTTTACTATAAATCTACACAATTTTTTGAAGAGTTACCTAAAAATTGGACAAGCAGGCTGTCACTTTCCTTATTACAGCACGCTTAGTCTATCCTGTCACGTGATATGACAGTATATCCGAGATTATCGTTATCCGATATCGACGATAGATGGCAGCACACAAATGCTTTTTTACCACGTGAAGTAAATAAGTTAGCTAATTCATAACTTGGCAATCTGTAATTTATCCAAAGATAAAACTCTTTATAGCTTTCTTTGAAATAAATTTTGCTTTTAGATATAACTTTGTGGCTGGAAATAAATGAGTTTTAAAGTGATACGGAAGTTAGAAATGTATCTAAAATGCTCCAAATATTCTCAAAATGCAAAAAGCTTTGTTGTAAAAAACTTTTAAAACTATTACTGATAAACTGTATCTAACATTGTGCTATTAATTACATTCATTATATGATAAAAGATATTATAAAATCTATTTTGACAACTTAACAATATATTTTAATAATATATTTAACAATTCAAGAAATTTGAAAATATTCAGCGAATTTTCCCCCAGCTAGAAGTCTAATGTCGTCTTAACTTTTAAAATCATTTTCAGGGTTTAATGCAATTTTAACTATATGTATTTGAAAAATCTTCAGATTTACTTCCAGAACGGGATTAATACTTTCTAAAGAGTATATATTCTGCATATTTCCTTAAAGATTATTGCAAATGAAATGCGTCTTAGAATAGAAATGTTACTTAGTAAGTTTTAAATCCTTTCTCTAAACAGATACTATAATAATAAAGTTTCTTCACCGACTTGACAAGCACTGTATTAAGTAAGCGTTAAAAGGCAGGGTTGGCATTTACCTTTAGGCAAACATCAGCCATTATATTGATTGCTTTTAACAAACTGTCTGTCTTATATGTTAACCTACTTTTGACATCGTTATTTTTCTGTAAGCAAAATAGCAACCTTCCACACTTAAAGCGGTACGACAAAACTCTAATTGAGTTAAAATTATTAAAAATCGGCTTCATGTAATATTTATTAAAATAGGAAATGTAAATAACAGAATATACAAGTAAAAGGTAACCCAAAACAATGATATAAATTTAAAAATTGTTTATTTTATAATTGTTGCGCACAGTGTAACGTTGTGTCTTTATAAAACGCAGGTTTTGTTTGGAGCACTACGGTCTATTTTTTTACAACAAGAGAGCTAATGAGACTGGGACCTGCTGCTTAACCCTTTCGAAGGCCGTGGGAAGATTACATCCCATCTACATTATTTAACAAAATACACCTGTGAGAAGTTCAAAACTCATTATAATATATTGGCCTTACTATTATAATGATTGGAAGACTGATTCGCTCTTCAGTTTTGCGCTGTCATCTATTGTTTGATAAATTGAATATAATTAGCACTTCTGTTTTGAAAGTTTGTAAACGTCGTGTGAGAAATAAATGGCCCACGAAAGTGTTAAAGCCGATTTGGAAGTTCTACGAATATCCATGATTCAGTGGGATTCGAACCCACGAACCAAATAGCAGTGGTGTAACCATTCAGCCATAGTTCGAAAAATGCGGATTTGGACTTTTCAAGAAGGATATGCATTTTTAAAATGTTAAGCGTTTTGTGAAGTTAGAACATATAATACCTAAAAATAGCTATAAAAATTTGCTGCAACATTATAAATGTATAAACGCTTGTTTCATGTAATTATAACATGGATAATGAAAATCAATATCCATGTTTATTTTTCAATATAAATCCTAAACATATGGCACAAAAAGTTAATATAATAGGCTAAAATGCAATGACACCAACAGCGTTTTTTAATTCATGTAATTGAACAGCTCTACTTTTATTATAATGTTCTGTGTTTAAATCAAAAATTATTTTCTTGTAGATTTTGGTGTCTTGTATGTTTTATGTAATAGAATTATTTATGCTTATTATAAAGATTCAGTTAAAAATTAAATATTTAAAAATACTGAGATTTGAGATCTCTTGCCATCTTAAAAAGTATTTTGTCCATCTACAGATTGGAATTCAATGATTCAGTGAAACAAAGTGTTAAACATTAAAACATTGTACAAATGTAATGTAATAAATGGTGTATAAAAACAGTTGTTGTTTCTGATGCCACTTGGATAAAATAAGCAGAATTTGAACCATACACTGTTCTGTATACCATGTTCTGTATTTTAACCGAAAATTCTTTTATTATAGATTTTAGTGTCTTGTATGTTTCATGTAATAGCATTACTTATACTTATTATAAAAATTCAGTTGAAAATTAAATATTTAAAAATCCTGATATTTGTGATCCCTTGCCATCTTAAAAAGTACTTTGTCCATCTACAGATTGGAATTTAATGAATCGGTGAAACCAAACGCTAAACGTTTAAACATTCTACAAATGTAATATAATAAATGATGTATAAAAACAGTTGTTGTTGTTGTTGTTGTTGTTTCTGATGCCACTTGGATAAAACAAGCAGAGTTTGAAACATACACTACTCGTAATAAGGCAAAGGGAAATAGCCACTTTGCTCAAGTAGGTCCTCGTAGTTCAGAAGCAGGGACCAAGTAGTAGAACCAAAGGCTTAGCCTACCACACCCAGAGGTATTGTTTGAGAACTTGAAAGACATTGTGACCACGATTGTCATATTTTATATGTGCCCCAGTTACCTTTAATAAGTATGGATCTAACACTGGCTAAAGCAGGGAACCTGCAACCTTCCAGTTACGAGATTTTTGCCCTTGCCGACTAAGATACTGCGTCTCTATGAAAAGAGTAATTAACATGAGTGAAATTTTGTTGTCCTGTCATATTTCTATATAAATGCTGAATATAAAGTATAGCTATTATGGTAATTATTTTATATGTAGTGCACTTGTTGCAAGCTTAACCCCTTTAACGTGCACGCTCGAGTTAACTCGAGCTCGCTAAACTGGCCAAACTGTGCACATTCGAGATAATTCGAGCGGCGTTGTACTTTATGTTGCTATAATTTTTCACACTCGAATGCAATCGAGAATTGAAAATAACAATGTAAAAGCAAAAAGAATCAATCGTTTTATTGATATTTATCATTTACATGGGATTGTAAGCTATAACACTTACTTATTCGAGTATAAAATATTTTTTTCTACTTATCACTTACGACTTATCTCTTCCTTGTGAGCCGCTTTCCGACAGCGTATTCAGATGCATATTCTAATTCGCTCATTTTTTAATATATATTTACGTGGTAAATTGTGTTTTTTACATTAAAAAAATTGATTTTATTTGGCCGGCGTTTTTTAAAAAAAACTGTACATTAGGGGGTTAATCTAGCTTATTATCTACATCACGAAATGTCATTTATAATAAAATAAAATTGTGAAACAAGATTCATTTGCTCTTTATGTAAGCAATTTCTGTAAATCAATGTTCTTAAATCTTTAATGACTCATGGGCCACTCTTGGAACTACAATAACCCTTCGTTATATTACCGTAATCGGGAGGCAATCAAAGAGAGCTAAATATCAGGGAGGGAAGAGCTTATATGGTAAAAATTTTAAGTTTATACACTTATGAAACTCATTTTATTGTTGTAATCTAAATTCGATTGTTAAATCAGTTTCGTTTTGTTATATCTTAGTGTCTGTTTAACCACTTCTTTCTCAACAACACTAAATTTGAAAAATATATTTTTTAATGTTAGAATAGATCATAAAATTTTAAACTATAACATGTATATGAAAATTTATTGGCAAAAAAAAGTTTATTTTCATCTGAAAAAATATTTTTAATTTTTAATTTTTGTAAACTACTTGACACAAAAATTATACTTATTTAAACGATTTAAGACAATCTCTGTAAGAAATGTACTCATAGTGTCTCGACATTTAAAAAAATTTACCTTTAATAAGGCCTTGGTACATATATTTACCTCAAATTTTTTTTAAAAATATCTCTGGTAAGCTAGTTTAATACCTTTCATTGTCATTTATAAATAGTTTCAGAAATAATAAAGGAAACTGATATGCGCAATAAAATTAATCACTCGAATAAAAAGTAAGTGAAGATATATTTACTTCATAATTTTATAGAGAAACACATATGTGTATTTGCACTTTTCATTCAACAGAAAAAGAATTGGGAGACATACAATAAGTGAGATATATCTGGATGTCTCATTTAACAACTGGCTAGGGTATAGGATCCTTTGACAGAACCTAATACCTCTCCTCAAATGTATATAAGTTAGATGCTATATTATACTGGTGTTAGTAGTAGTAATGAGAATAAAGGAAAGGAATGCACCTGAATTAAACATCTGCAGATTGATATTTTATTTATCTAAATTACAGCTTAACTCGTGCTGCTGGTGTTACAAACTCATGCATAATCACATCTAGTGACTGCACTGTGCTTGAATTTTTTGACACAATTTTCCCTTATGGATGACGAAATTTATCTCAATGGATGTTTTCTTCAGGGGCATTTTGTATTCTCTACTAAGCGTGTCCCGATATTTTATTTTGCATTTGCTGTTGTTGCTTCTGATGTCACTTGGATAAAAACAAGCAGGATATGAACCTACACTACTCGTATTAAGCACAGGGGTCCGCTTTCGTTTAAGGAGAACCGCTGGGGGGAAAGAACCACTTTATAGTAATGGCAATGCTGGTAATAACACTGCTGAACAGATTGAGCACAATCAGCAGAGAATGTTAAATGCCGATAGAAAACTGTGTATTACAGAGATTAAAATAATTGCTTGTGCCTTATGGATTTAATATATAACACTAATCTTTGTTGTATTAATTAAAGTTTTTTAAAACCACACAAGGTACACCTAGTGGCATCTCATGTTTCTCCAGGGAATCAAGTTGTGAAGACTTCTGCTGTGAAGAAAAGTTTTATAATATATATAGCTAATCGATACGATTGCTATTAATGTATTTGACGAAAAAGTTCCTGTGAGAGGCTGAAAAGTTCGAATGTCGTTCCAAACAATTAAATTCTAAATACTATCATAAATTTGAAAATTTGTAGGATTGTTTATTGATATCCATCTATTTTCACTGTAAAAGAATAATAAAAATTCTATACACTCTTCTTTTTAACTGTTCTAAAACAGCAACGCTAAACTTTAACTGTACTTTCAAGGTTTAACGTTTCTAATTCTGTTATTTAGAAATACAATAAATAAAAAAAATTCATTTTATAACTTTTAGAGAAATAGACCTAAGTAACTCAACCCCGCCAACTCACGGTTATAATATATTATGATTATGATCACAGTTCCTCCACATTTCTTGCAGGAGCAATTCAACCTCTTTTAATAGATATTTAAGAATCCATACAAACCGTTTTTCTTTCAGTTTCTCGCGTGCTATTAACAGAGTATTCTAAGCGCCGAGCTCTAAATTCTTAAACTTAAATTTAAATTCCTCTCGCTCGCTCGCTTACGTCAACACTCTCCAGCGCTGGTGTCAAACCTGTTGAAGTTTACTAACGAGATTTAAAATCATTCGTCTGGGATCTCTAAAAGCGAACGTGCCAACAAAATTTCTATGTGGAGTAGTAAATCCCATTACAAGCAGTCCGGGCTTGCCTAACATTAAATTCGGAAGATTTCTGGATTTCATAGAACATTCGACCCTTTTTCTTTTGAATTCATTAATCATTTTCTGGTAGAAAAATGTATTTAATATATCAAATCAGTTTCGTTTTGTTATATCTTAATGTGTCTATTTAAACATTTCTTTCTCAACAACATCAAATTTGAAAAAAAAAATATTTTTTAATGTTAGAATAGATTATAAAATTTTAAACTATAACATGCATATGAAAATTTATTGGCAAAAAAGTGTATTTTCATTTATAAAGTATCATTTACTTTTTATAAAGTTGTAAACTACTTGACAAAAAAATTATACTTATTTAAAAATTTGAGACATACTCTACAAGAAATGTATATAGTGTCTGGACATTTAAAAAAAATTACCTTTCGTAAGGCTTGCTGCATATATTTACGCTGAACTTTTTAAAAAAATATCTCTGGCAAGATAGTTTCATACCTTCCATTAAAACTGTCATTTATTAATAGCTTCATAAATAATAGAGGAAATTGATAAACGTCTCGACTTGACATCATGGTTTTAATAATTGGTTTTTGGTGTGGTTTTTGTAGCGCTAATGGTCTACCTTTTTGCTACACGAGGGCTAATAAAACCGGGACCTACTGTTTAAAGCCAATTCCGAACGGCTACGATCATCCATGTCACTGTGCGATTCGAACTCACGAATTCCGGTTCCGAAGGCCAGCACCCTAACCAATCGGCCATCATTCAGCCGAGTCCATGAGGACTGAGGATTAACTAAACTTTTAATGAGTCATTCTAATTTAGAAGAAAGAACCAATCAGAAGATCTCAAGTTTCGCCTGCCATCCCTAGGAATATCGTTTGGGAAGGTGGAGGACATTGCTACCACGAAGCTATTTTACGTGGACAACCGCCGTTAATGAACACGGAGGATGTTTTTCTCTCTTAAGACTCGATTCCGTTACCCTTCAGTTAGGACACCAATGACTTTGCAGTCTGAGTACAGGTTAACAGCTTTAGATCAACATTTAGTTATTTTTCGAATGTTGCACAGGACTATTTTCCTCAGTATTTATACTTATATTAGAACTAAAAGCTAATACGTGGTACAAAACTTCACTTTACAGTACTGAATTTAGGAATAAAATTAACAACTCTATTATGACTTCATTTTTCTTTCTAAAATATAATATTCTATGATGTTAAAAATGAGAGATAATCGCTCATGACGGCAGATTTAATATTCAAATTTTTTTAAATACCATACGTATTTTATTTTCTGGAGTCCCTAATAACAGGTTTAGGAAATTCATCAATGTACATTGGTAGAAATCAAGTTTGCATTAATGAGTTATAGTAGATTAATTCAGGGGATTCGAACCCACGAACTCTGGTTTCGAAGGCCAGCACCCTAACCATTCGGTCATCGTTCGGCGTTCATCGTATGAGATTAACTTTAAATGAAGATAACATTAGTAAGCGACTTTCTTCAGCTCAAAACCCCTCGGCCATTTGATTCATTTTTATTTATTCGTTACAGATTCTATTTTAGATTGTTGTACTTGCAACATAACCTATATAGATATTATGTAGTACACCATAAAAAGAAATTAGTAGCATGGGACGTTCTACCTTTGGGCGGTGGTAGGATACACCCAAAATAAAATTTATTTCCTTCAAAAGCGATTTTATGTTAAGTTTTAGGGGTAATCGTAACCTTAATACTTAATACAAAAGTCGCTTTATTACTCCAAACAGCAAATGTGGTAATACATTTATGTAGCACCATGATTCCGAAAACTCTTTAGGTAGTTTGTAAATTTATTTATTTATTTATTTATTTATTTATTGTTGAATTGAACAAAATAATTAATTTATTTCACCTATGCTCATTGAAATTTTCAT
This sequence comes from Pardosa pseudoannulata, assembly GCA_032207245.1. Taxonomy (NCBI): domain Eukaryota; kingdom Metazoa; phylum Arthropoda; class Arachnida; order Araneae; family Lycosidae; genus Pardosa; species Pardosa pseudoannulata. The sequence goes on from CM063506.1 coordinate 2,866,595, forward strand.
TAATGCTTTTTTTGTTGCGAAGTATCGAAATTTTTTAAGTGGTTTCAGTAATTTTTCACACGCAAACGCTATATACATATGTAATGATATTTTTATCACTTTGGGTTTAAGATTCTATTTTTCCGGTAATTCTTCTCGTGAAACCCTAGCGAATATTCTCGAATGTTCGCTCGTAGAAATCCTTCCGGTTCCATACCTAAAAACAGAGTTTTAATACGTAGGTTATATCACCTAAGTGACTTCAAGCAATAGTTGATCGGTCGGCACTATGACTATTTAAACAAATGTCTAGAGTTCCATCACAGTTTTTCGATACAGTTTCCACAGAGTTTTTCGGGGAGTTTTCATATAGAGTTTCTTATAAGGTTTCATGAGGATACTTTGATATATCGTTGAATAAACGAAGTTGGATTGAATTTTCGAGTGTCTTAATTGCGTTCTTATCTAGAGGTTCCACGACTGCAGGGTGGTGATAACCGCCCGGAATTCCACTTCGTAATGAGGCAAAAAGCCTTATTACAGACTAACACACACACACACACACACACATATATATATATATATATATATATATATATATATATACATACACATGTGCATAGTATCTTCTATCTAAAATGCAAAACTAACATCAGAAGTATCACCTGTTCTTCCTGTGATAACACTAATTTATATAAATCTGCGAAAAATAGATTTCACCCGATTACACTTCCACAGATTTAAATTTCTACATTTGTATAATACCTTCTTATTTAAACAATTTGATTGCGTGTACCTAGTGAGATAAGGTGTATTCTCGGTTTTAATGCGTAAAAACTTCCAATCACCCTAGCAATAATGCAGGTATTAATAATGCATATGGGTTACATCACCCACGTAACTTCAAGTAATAGCTCATTGGTCGGCACAAATGATTATTTTAGAAAATATCTAGAGTTCTATCACAGTTTTTTTCGGCCAGTTTCGACAGATTTTCGTATAAGGTTTCATGATTTTTCGATGAATAAACAAAGTTAGATTGAATTTTCGAGTGTTTTGATTGTGTTCTCATCGCGAGGTTTCACGACTGCAGGGTGGTGAAAACCGCTCGGAACCCCACTTCGTAATGAGGCAAAAAGCCTCATTTCATACATATATATACATATATATATATATATATATATATATATATATATATATATATATATGTATATATATACATATAAATAAATATATATCTATATAATATATATATATATATATATATATATATATATATATATATATATATATACATACATATTATTATTATACATATATACATATACGCACACAAACATATATACACAAATATGAAACGTGGAAAACGTTTAGTGAGCCACCCTTGCTAGAAAAAAGATATCTGAAGGTTATTTAAATTTAATTTTTTATCATTTCTGAAGATTTGAGATATCAATTCCAGAGGCACAACAGTAATTACATCAGCATTCAAGGCAGGAACTTTTATTCTCTGGAAAGCAAAATGAACTATTAAAATAGATGCCTTCACGCGCGAATTCGTGCACTCAGAATACCAACCTAGTGTAGAAGTAAGTAAAGAAAGGGCCAAAAACTCTCACAGGCTGTAATTAAGGAATTTGGTGACCACACAGAAAAAAATGTACAACTAGTGTGATGCATTAATTGTGCTTGATTTAAATACATTTACTGAAATAAGATGAAATATTAATTTAAAAGATTGAATATAATTATTTAATACTTATTTATTGAGCGCTTTTCTATCATTACATACACACACACACACATAAAGAGAGAGAGAGAGAGGGTTATTTCAGTAAATGAACATATACCAATACACCTATAACTATCAAACACACTTTGTAGTGTATTAATCACGTATGATTATACAGCGGGTCCATGAATGACGACCGAATAGATTGATTGCTAGTACATGATTTCCGTTATCGTGAGTGTTTATAACCGTTCCTAACACGCCTCACTCTTTCCGTTCATGCGTCGTGTTGTGCAGCACAATAACATTGTTCCCTTATAACCTTGCTTCAAGCTCTTGAAACGATGATAATGGATTGGTCTCTATACAAATATATTGATGGAATAATGAATTGAATATACATAATCATTATAAAATTAGTGTTTAACAAATCTAAGGACTATTTATAAGTCGTAAAGTAATCAGGAATCAGCTTTTTTAGTAGTAAAAAAAATCTTTCATACTAGTTTACAATAGGTGAGGTGTTTTAGCAATTTGTGATATTGTAAAACCTTGTTTTCGTTAAAAATAAATTCATTTTTTATGTTTTGAAATTTTTTGTGAATTTAAATGGAATAAACGATAGTTTTTGTTATTTTAATGTTTATTTTTTATTCAACAATAATTACTATCCACATTTTTCTTGGACTTTCCTACTGAGCTATGTTTTTATTTAGATTTTTATTATCAACTAGACAGATTCAGAAATTTTTTTATATAACGTGTCTTTTGTGATATTTTTAGTTATTTAAAAGTTTACTTTTTATTAGACAATAGTTATTACCCTTCATAATTTTTTAAAATAATATATTAAAAAAATTCTCCACATTTTTCCTTGGACTTTCCTACTGAGCTATGTTTTTATTTAGATTTTTATTATCAACTAGACAGATTCAGAAATTTTTTTATATTTTTTATATTTCTTTATAAAGTAATCCATGGACCTTGCATGCCAACCGGGGACTGGTGGAGGCTCTGTAAAGGTATGAGTCGCGTTCATTTGGAATAATATGAGACCCCTAATAGATCTAAATATGACATGTGACACGTACGTAAGCATCCTGTCTGATCAGCTGCATCCATTCATGTGCATTCCGATGGACTTGGCTAATTCCAGCAGGACGATGAAACACTCCACACATCCAGAATTGCTACAGAGTGACTGCAGAAACACTCTTCTGATTTCAAACACTTCCGCTGGCCACAAAAATCCCCATTCATGAACATTATTGAGCATATTTGGAATGCCTTTCAACGTGCTGTTTAAAAGAGATCTCCACCACCTCGTACTGTTAGGGATTTATGGAAAGCCCTGCAGGATTCTTGGGGACATTTACCTCTAGGCGCTACTTCAGACATTAGTAGTTCATGCCGCCTCATGTTGCAACATTTCTGCATGCTCACAGGGGCAGTACACGATATTAGGCAGGTGTACCATTTTTTTGGCTCTTCAGTATATGTATATGTATATATATATATATATATATATATATATATATATATAATATATTATATATAATATATAATATATATATATATATGTATATATATTATATATCTATATATGTATGTGTATGTGTGTGTGAAATGGGATAGACTCACCCCACATGAAAAATGGTATCCATGCTTGATGCCGCGCAGCCATTAGTTTAGAAAGGAAAAATATGTAAGTAAAAGAAATAGTCATGCCGCTTCTGTCAACAAAACGTGTAACATTTTGTTATATAGTTGTGTAAAGAGCAAGTGAGCCAGCCAAAGAATTAGTCACAGGGAGGACTGGGAAATTGAAACTAAATCATTTATAAGAGTTATATAAGAATGGTTGAGCTAAGCAGGAATTAATTTTGAAGTATGTCAGATGATCGCCAAAAATTTATTTTATAATACAATAATATTTTTATTAGTTGTTTGGGATCATTACATATATTTGCGTGTGTGTGTATGCGTTAAACAGTTTTTACGTGGTTTTTTTACAGTGTATTTTTATGTGCAAATTTTTAAGTGTGGTATATAAAAAAATTCTATAAAAAATGTTGTTTTAAAAAATGTAGTTGGTTGCTTCCTTTGTCTACAAGCTCCACCATTTGTTAAGACAAGAAAAAAACAGCCTCGCTTTTCATTCCTCTATCACATACTGACTTAAACAATTCCCCTTCCCGTGAAAGCAGGGGAACAACCCCAGAATGGAGGGTTAGATCACGCTAAACCAACAGGCCCATCTATTGGTTGACTGAAGCTCAAACTTCGTTGTCTGGACTGCTCACTTTTGGTGGTCGTGGTGTACGCGGAGAGGTAACACCAAAGTTTGGATGCAAAGTGTAACTTTTTATTACAGTTACTAAAATTAGGAGCCTCATATTAACTTCAGCTCAATTATAGGATTTAAAACAAGGTAAAATTAATGCAACCTCCCCCACTGATAAATTAGCCTAAATAATTTAAAATATGCTTTTCAACCCTCAAAATTCCCAATCGATTTCAAATGATCGATACGGAAATAGTAAGTCGTTGGAAGAAAATGCTCTTTGAAAATACCAAGTGAAGCGCTAGCAAATCCAAATTCATTCTTTCAATTTTCGCCGTCACACCTTTATGCATCTTAAGTAAAACTGCCGTCTTCCGCTAACAAGATTTCGCTTCACTCGTGTGGGATCCACAGAAATGTCTGCAAAATCTTCTGGCCCCAGTCATAAATCCTATTAGAGGAGATTAAAATGTCTCATGATTCGATTATAGTCACTTTGCCTCTTAGAAATTTGGAGCTTTTTTTTCTTAATGTGTTTGACTAAGTCGCTAATGGATAGGCGAGTAATTTCTTTGCTGTATTTTTTCGTTATTTGTCCTATCTTTCAATCCTTCTACCCACCCCGTCTCCTCTTCTTTTCACCTGGAACACTGGAAAGAGCAGTATTGGATACTTCGAAGTTCACATATTCCAGTGGAGAGAGTGTTTTGTATGCATAAGATGTTGATGTCCTGGAATAAAGAGAGAAAAGAGTTAAGCTTCAGCCTTTCGGATTTTGTTAAATCTCTGTGATACATAATTACTGTGAAAGGTCTTATAAAAATAAATTTTTCTTCTACGCTTCTAAAGAATTATCTGCAGGTAGGAGTTTTAACCAGGAGATCCCAAACATTTTTAGTACCCAGTGCATTTAGAGTTTTGTCGTGTGTGCCCTACAAACAACTTCACACACAACAAAACTCACTGCGTACTTAAGGTTTTGTTGTCATTTTTATTTTAAGACTCCCCATTTGTAACATTTCTACTTTAATGTTAATCAGGCATAGAAATGAAAATATTTAAGTGGAAACTTAAAATAGTTTTAATTGACAAGAAAAGATATAATTTATATAAAAATTTGAAAAAAAATTCAGTGTCAAGTTAGAAAGTTAATGTGATATGTGTGCTTATTGATACTCGACACATTTTGTTTAATCACGAAAGAATGTTTGATATTAATATTTTCGTTTAAACTTTGAATGATATTTAGTCTTTATTACAGTGACATTTTAAAATTTCGCACAGGTAAGAAGTTATGAAGAGGATGTAGATCATTAAGAGTTTTTTTTACTTAGATACTTAGTTTCGATTAAAATTAAGTTAGGTACTTAGTTTTAATTGAAATCTAAAATTTCAATAAATCTAATCAAACAAATTTTGGTTTCAGCCTGCTGTCACAAGTAAGTCTAATTAAACTCCATAGAAGCTGTAAGAAGTTTTGTTTAAAGAATAAGAATAAAAATTGAATAATATTAATAAAAGTAAAATTAATGAAAAATATAGCAAGTCTAGTCTGTCTGTGAAAAGAATCCAGGATCACCTCACGCCGCCTCTATCCACTTTTCACGGTGTCCCGGGAATCCGTGGTGCACAGTTCGGGAGCCATGGCTTAGACCAGGGATGGGCAAACTACGGCCCAGGGGCCAAAGCCCGGGGTTTGCTGGGTTAGTATCGCTAGCGCATGGGATTTTTTTTAACAGATAAAACAGTAACTCAAAAACAGCCGACAGATGGCGCTGGTACGAGAGACTGTGGTGGAAATATGCAAATGAGACTGTTATAAGAACTTGCGCTCCTATAAACACACTACCTTCACAGCTGTAAGCCATGCATGCGAACAAGGATGTTGAGTGCGTCGGATAAAGCTTTGTCGGTGAAGTTGTTTTAGGTCAACCAAGAATCAGCGACAGCTGCCTTGCATAAGTTCCGAATTCAGAAGAAAGCAAGGAGTTTAAAAGGCCCTTTAACAGTGACAAGCCTCATAAAGCTTGTTCAATGGTTTGAGGAAACTGGAACATTGAAGGATCGTGTAAGAACCGGACGACCATGTTTAAATGAGGCACGCTCGCCACGTGTTGCAGCCGAAATTGAAGCATTAGCTTCCGAATCAGTGCTTGTGGCTCTGCCAGACGGTTGGGCTTACCACCATCCTTGGTACTCAATATTCTTCATGGAATCCTTGATCTGTATCCTTACAGACTACAGTCGTGCCATCAACTTTTACCTTACAGAGGGAAGCATTTGCGAGGTGGGCTTTCTCCAAAATCGAACAGAATGCCACCTGGGTATTTAATATCTTTTGGACAGATGAAGCTGATTTTTCCCTTCATGGCGACGTCGCAGAACTGTCGCATCTGGGCAACATCTAATCCACTTGAATACAAGCAAAAACCATTGCATTGCCCAAAAGTGACAGTGTGGTGTGGATTCACAAGTTCGTTTATTCTAGGACCCTTCTTCTTTGAAACGGAGTGTCAAGTAAATAGGTGGGAAACGGATACGGTGAATGCGCAACTTTATATAACACTTCTGCGCAATAATGTCGTGCCAGCTTTGTGTGAAAGAGATGCGCTATATACCGTCACATTTATGCAAGATGGAGCAACTAGTCACACATCTAATTCGATCAAGGATTTCCGGATGCACACATTCGGGGAAGACAAAATCATTAGCAGTCGTTTCAGGTTCCCATGGCTTCCTGGGTCTCTAGATTTTATCCCGGCAGATTTTTGGTTGTGGGGATATTTGAAATCTCGAGTATATCGATCCAATCTCTCTGAACTGAAAGATGTTATCCGCCGAGAAGTGTCTTGCATACAACATCTTGCATACTGGATTTGTGACTCGCCTGCAGTGTGTTATCCCCTGTGGTGGTGGTCATGTGGAACACATACTGTTGTAATAAACTATTTGGAGGTATTCTGTTTGTTATTTGTGTTTCTTTTTCTTTGAATTGTGTACATCAGCGCCCTCTTTCGACTCTTTTTTTTAACTCCATGCCCTAGTGATACTAACCCTGAAAACCGTTTTATATTTTGGTTATTTTTCAGGTTATTATGAATTTTTAAAGTTTATACGGATTTTTTGATATATATATATATATATATATATATGTGTGTGTGCGCTTATATGTATATATATATATATATATATATATATATATATATATATATGTATGTATGTATGTGTGTGTATGTGTCTATATGTATGTATAAATAAACATAGATGTGTGTATACATTATTTTTTACTTACCAAATATTGTATTATCTAATTTTACAACAGTGTGATAATACAAAGTTACAACTAAATTTCCCTAAGGTTATAGCTAAGTTTCCCTAACATTTTATTTATAAATTTCGTCTACGAAAGGAAACGATTACCTGAAGTAGATACACACACATCATAATTTACACTCCTAATATACTATTACAAAATTTTTTCTTTAAATTTCTTTTGATTCAAAACTTTCTGAAACTGAGAGAAAAATTATGCTTTTCGTACTTCAAATTTGCTTTACAAATATTTGGTTGAAGTTTCAAAATAAAACATAACGAATTGCTCACATAACAATCTCGAGTCGTTTGTTTGAATAAATGGTAGGAAAATTGAAAATATTCCATCATGGCTTGATGTCTGCAGAAAGGTTATTTTAAATCCAGTTGCATAGTTTTCAAAATATTTTTGAGTGCTGAAATATTATTTAGATAAAATAGGCTGACACCGCAGCTTTAAATTTCCATAGCAAGTTCATATTCCTCGGGTTTGATGAATATGCCTCATTCTTAGTCACTATTTTTAAACCGAGTCTGAGAAGGGGAAAAGACTAAAATATAGGCGAATTGTGCTTTGTCTTTCCCTTGGTATTGACATAATAATAATAATACTAATAGTAATAACAATAATAATGGCAGGTCTTACGCGTTTGGTACTTCCAACTACTACATATAAGTATAGTATCTTCAGGGTAAAAGGTTCTTTGAAAACAATATTTTTGTGCTAATTTTTATTTCTTACAACTAAAAATGTACAATTAAACAATTTACAATTAAATAGAAATTACAATAAATACAAAGAAATAAATTGACCCTAATTCTTTACCTCCTAGCTCATGACATTTGATGTATTTTTTCTTTTTTGTCCAAAATAATGTGTTAAGATCAGGAATGCATATTATGTATAAGTGTTTAGGGTATAACTAGTTTTTCTATTTCTTAACACAATACTGTGGGCATAAGAGAAGAAAAATATACATCAAACGTGATTTCGCTAGGAGCGAAAGGGTTAGGGTGTTATTCGAAGCATCCTCTGGATATCCAGAAGGTGACGTATAATGAACGTCGGATATGCATCTCAGGCATCCAAGTAATATAAAATATAATGTCCTCAAGACCTCTATAAATGGACGTCCAATTAAAGCCGTCCTTCCCACATACTTTGGAAGTGGATAAATGTCCAGAGTAAAGCCCCTAGCGGACCACAAATCGATGTCGCATTTAAGGCACTCATACGACATCCATGCGGCATCATGTCACACATCGTGACGACCCTCGAACGACCCAAAATCTGTTTCACTCCCCGCGACATCGGGGAAGACATCCGAAGGAAAAATTTTGACATTTTATGGACATTTGGTCATCCCAAAAGAGACGTCCATACGACATTCTGTGGAGCTTTTGTGCTATGTGGGTAAGGTTATCTCAATTTTAGTATTTTATATCCTCAACCATCAATAGCTTGCCTCCCGTTTTAGGAAGAGCTAAAAAATATTTTGAACAATTTTTATAACGAGTTTCCATTTTGAGCAAAAATAATTGTTGCATAATTTATTCTGTAATTTTATACTAAAAACAAATCGTTAATTATCGATTGCTAAATTTATGATACATTAAAAGCAATAATATAAATATTCTAACTGAAGCACGTTGATGAGCAATTGTCATGTTGTAAATTTCCATAAATGAAAAATTGGTTGTCTTTTAGGTAAAGCATCACCGAAAATTACTATAGTATGTAACTGGAAGTTAAAAGTAACTATTTTAGAATATCCTTACATACACATGCACTCACACACACACACACACACACACACACACATATATATATATATATATATATATATATATATATATATATATATATATATATACAATGAATGTATGCATTTTTACACCAAACAAATCAATATATTATTTGTACAGTGTTTACAGTCATTTTTCACAAATTAACAATAAAATAGTTACACATTTATATCTACAAAAATAATTATTATTAAAATCATTAAAATAACCGAATAATAATTTGATATTAACTACAGCCCCTTCGATATTTGCTTCACTTATAAGTTACGTACATTTCGTCAAAAGCCTCAAAATTTATAAATAGTTTATTTATAAATCAATATCATATTTAATAGAAACGTATGTTTATAGTTAATAAACATATATTGTGTGAAAAATGTTGGGACTGTTTCTTTTGGAAGTGCACATTAGTATTTTGAAACGATACGGTTGCTCAAGATCTTCGTAAGTTTGGTGCCTTATGTTTTAAAGAAATTTTGCTATGCATTTCCGAATAAGAATAAAATTTCTGCTCTGTTGCTCCATTTTCTTTTTCCGTCTGCTTTATTCCGTGTTTTAAATACTTGATGTTATCTTCACACTTTTAAATTTCGTCTTCACGTGTGCTCTCTTCCATGTGTTCAAAAATTGTTGACGTCGTCTAACAAGATTTAAAAAAATCATTCGATTGTGATCCGTTTAAAGTAAAAATGCCTCTCTGCAAAAACTGTTTTGACTCTGGGCCAACAACTGAAATCTCGTTACAAAAATCTGGATTCAGGTGAGATGGCGCGATAATTTTATATCCATGCGTGGGATAATTTTACATTCTGAAGTCAATTGAGTGACTCATGATTGAGTTGTCAGTTTCAATCAGGTGCATTAATCCAGCATATACACCGAAGAGCAAAAACTTTAGACCTTTTTGAAAGTTAAGGCAATTGTTTATGAGCTAATACTTAATAATTTTTTTGCTAACTTTTGTTTCGGGGACTGCCCACAAACAAATAAGAAATATATATATATATATATATATATATATATATATATATATATATATATATATATATATATATATATATATATATATATATATATATATGTATATATATATATATATATATATATATATGTATATATATATATATATAATATATATATATATATATATATATATATATATATATATATATGTATATATATATATATATGTATATATATATATATATACATATATATATATATATATATATATATATATATATATATATATATATATATATATATATATATATATATATTGATAAAAAATATGAAAAATAATAGCAACAAATCCCTAATTAATAAAATTTGGGAATATAGTTTCTGATAAAATTATCCTTTATTATCTCACTACCTGAAACTAGAAAATATGTCTCCAAATATAAAGAAATTTGTCCCAACGTCACGAACTACTATAATGCCCTTCCCATTCATTTTCATGTTTACAACAGCCAATAGACAAATAATAAACTGCCCTTCCTTTTGAAACTAAAGCGAGAATTGTCATAAGTTGAGATGTGCCCTTCTGCATGAAATCTCCTTGTAGCATTACATTATTTTAATCATACAAAATATGAATTAAAAATTTTAAACGCAAAAATAAAAATTCACTGGCAAAATGTGTATTAAATAATTTTGTGTAGTATATCTGAAAGTGTATTAATATCTGAAAATATCTATTAAATTGTATTTAATATTTTTAAGTGTATTAAATTTATAAACAAATATATTGGCAATATGAAGTGCCTGGATCTATTTTTATTTTATTCTTTCCATCTAAATGTGCATTCAGCTTTATTTTAATTGAAACACAAAATGGAATACTGTTCATGCAAATTTATTTCAATGCAAATTTTTAGTTCACTTCGGAGTTTCACTGTCGTATAAAAGGCCCATGTAGTGTGTTGAAGGGGGTCTGAGCGAATGTAAGCACGGTGATTGTTTGTTTTGGTTAGCTGTAGCAAGTGTGGATTACAGCAGTGCTTTATTTTACTTTGTAAATAAGGTAGTTATGTCTTGTTTTAATAATAAATAGATGTTTTAAATGAAACCTTTCAGACTTATCCTATTTTTATACTGCACCTAGTCACATACATCAATTCCATTGCTATCATTTATATAAATGCACTCTGCGCTACTGGTAAGAAGGTAACAAAATATTTGGTGATTCATTTACTTTAATCATCTAAAGAAAATTCTTAAATCCTCACTTTCCACTAAAGTTTCGTTAACTTGTGTAGTGAGAGAACTACCCACTTACAAAAAAAGGAAAAAATATTTTGGATAACCTGGAATCCTAATGTGATATTATAGAAATAACTCATATATTAAAAAGATATAAAGTAAAAGATTGTTTGAAGATGAATCAAGAAAAGTTTAAACATTAAAATCTTTTACGAGTTTTTTTCCTCATATTTCCCAATATTTATATCTATAACTTATGAAATTTGCAGAAAAAATGTAGTTTTCCAAGAGAAACATACTGGTTAAATTAGAGTTTTAAAAATTATAATTACTGGCCAGTTATACAAGTGTAAAAAAAATACTACCTTTTGAATTACGCTTAAACAAAAAGAGTCTTGAATCCCGGAAACAAACGGGTGATGTTGACCAGGACAACCAAGCACCGATGATTACTCAACGTATGGCTGAGCATTTATCCATTTAAGTCCTTTACTTTCCTGTTAATGATCTCCATTGACAGTGAGACTTTTGAGTATCAGTGACAATGAGGGTTGTTACGAGACATAATATGGCAGGCCTCCATGGACCTAAGGTGTTGGCAATATTTAAGACAGTGGTTGGAGAGATCAAAAGGAAAATGATCCCATACGTAGTCGGGTAAAGGGGAAATGGCTTAAATGGTACACCATACGGCTGATGCAACTGCAAGGGTACAAACAGATTAAGGATGCGATGTGTGACCCTATCGCTAGGAATTTTCTTCGTGAACAGAAAAGGAGAAAGGAGACATATCATACAAGAGAACTCAAGGTAGAGGATAAAATGTTGTTATACAGTTCCTGTGATCCAACCGTTTTTTATGTTACTGGAGGCAGTGTATTTTTTATTGACAGATGTTTAAAATTTATAGTTAACTTTTCCAACTATCTCAAACAATTTAACATGCTGCTTAAGAATTTTCTTTACATAGCCATAAGTTTTAATAAACGAGACACTAAGTATTTTTTTTTTTTTTAGAAATTTTTAAAAATGACTATATCCTAAAGTTTTAAGTCTGTTTTGGCTCTTCGATGTATTTCTAATCACTATACAAAATTTATTTGTTTGATAAAATTGACAAAAAGTTCATTATTACCTTTAAAAACTGTTGAATAGCTCATCCTTTATATCGTTTCCGATATCCATAATATCGTTTTGCTAATCTGCAACATACTTAAAAACTGATGTTATTCACACGGTTAGCTTTAAAAGGTTGACGGTTGCTCTTTTGCAACACTGCAATTGATACATTACAAATGACACTGCAATTACTTCAATATAAAAATAAATTGTAGAACTAAATGCCAATAATGAACAAATATTAGAGATGCTTTTATGTCTTCTATCATACAGCTGTTACTATATTAAAAAGTCATATAAAATGACTATAGAGATATATGAAAATGAAATAGTATTGATGAACATTTAGATCAGGATTACTTATCTTTATATTCAACCTCAATGCTTCTTCATGTATAAAGTATAAATTAAGACGTTATTAAAGCCAGGCTATTTAAAATAAACTGAATCTAGTAAATAATGAGATTATAGAAATTGAATTAGTAGTATGAATAGCATAAAATTCAACAACTGATTAGGATTTCAGTTGAGAAAAAAGTAACTTTTTTCCAATACTTACAATTCAAACATTACGAAAAAAACCTGCAGGTTTGATTTAGTTTTGTTTGGAGGGCTGCGGCCAATTTCTTTTTCTACACGAGAGCTGATTATATTAAAACTTCTACTTAAATCTAATTCAACCGTTTATATGTGTATGTGTGTATGATTCAAGTTCTTCATAAGTTGAGGATTAAACATATGAAAAACAATCATACAAAAAAACTTCAAAAATGTATCGGCAGTAATGCACACACACACACACACACACACACACACATATATATATATATATATATATACATACATATATATATATATATATATATATATATATATATATATATATATATATATGTGTGTGTGTGTGTGTGTGTGTGTGTGTGTGTGTGTGAGAGAGAGAGAGAGAGAGAGAGAGAGAGAGAAAGGTATAAAAAAGGGGTAACTGGAAATTACGTGAGTTATAAATGATTTTAAAAAGGGAACTTTTTTATAATAATAAAATAAATGAAAAATACCCGCTCGCTTAATGTTTTAGGATAATCCGGTCAGGCGGAAGCATTTTTGAAAGGCCCCTCCACACTATGGTCCGCTGCAAGCCATCACCACCGTATGGAGGGGGTATGGTTTATCGTGGTCGATGGTAGCAGACGATAAAATAGTCTTGGCGGACGATGGCTTCCGAGGCAGCGTTTCTCCAAAGATCAAAGGCAGCCAGATGCGCAACTAAAGTGCGCAGTAGACCATATGAACGAATCCATGTGTTTGGCTAATTTAGTAGTCCAGCGTGTGGATGCAACCCATGAACCATCGTTCGAGGACCCCATCAGGAAGTGGTGAACAATTGGCCATAGTGCGGAGGCTACAGAGAATTTTGATGAGTTGGCAAACAGATAATAGTCAATTAGCGCTTGGACATGGAACTATAAACACACTCTACGCGTGTCTTCGACGAATAAATGAAAATGGCACAAGTTTTGCTTAAATGAAACGTTGATTTAATAAAATTATTATTATCAAGAAAGACTGTTTTATATTCGCCTTAACACTTGACATTTCATATATATATATATATATATATATATATATATATATATATATAGTAGTCATTTTAACCCATTGCATATGAGAAAACCGTATTTGTTGTAAAATGCTTTTTAATAGTAAACACTTAAGTAATAAAAATAAAATTCTCTTATATAAAACAATAGTTCTTCCTACCGCTCTTTACGCAGCTCCGGTCTGGTCGTTTGCCGCGAAGTCTAATATGAATTTAATTGAAAGAGTACAAAATAAATTTATGAGGCGAGTTAGAGGCGCACATCGATATTTATCCAATGAAGTAATAAGACGTGATTTTAATATGTTAACGTTCAAACAGTCTTGTATTAAATCATCCCAAAATTTTTACAATAACCTCAATAGTATTCCAAATGAAATAATAGCAGAACTTCCGGATTACGATCACTACAGCCCTTCTAAGAAACGCAGGCCTCGCGCCGCACTGATCTCCTGACAATAGTTAATCTACCTTAATCTCTTCCTATCGGTTCTTATTACTTCATCCCATTCCCTTTTATGTTGTATTGTAAATGTGATGTGTTGTGATGTGGAAAAAAAAAATATAAAATAATAAAAATGAAAATAAAAATTATAAAATAATAAAAATAAATAAAAATATTTATGTGTATTTTTTATTATGGAGCAGAAATTGTACCTAACTGTGTTTGATGTTTGATGTTATCAGATCGTAAGACTCCATCTAGTGTAAAACCTAAAAGTGCCTACTAATTATTCCTTTTCTTTCAGGGTATTAATACTTTCTGCTTAGTATTTTGCAGGTTTCAAGACTACAACCACCAGCCCTTACGATTTCTCTTACCCACCTTTTAATGACCGGCATCTAAATTACTCCTTTCTAAATTTAAAATTATATTTTTCTTAACAGAGCTCACCTCGCTTACTTCTTACCTTTCGATCGGGGATAAGGCCTTCTGGCTAAGGAGCCCCATAACTGCCCGTAATTATCGGGGAGGCGTATTCGTTTTGAATTGGGTGGTACAGCCATTACCAGTCAAATGGTCGAATAGAATACATGAACATTTTGAAATAAAAGATGTGTTTTTATTTTAGCATCACATATTCAGGGCTTCCAGCCCGGAAAATATGTACATGACAAGTGAGTAAGCCAATCAATCAGTGTTTTAATTGTTAGTCATGTGATGACGTGGGGAGAAGGGAAATTAATTGCATAAAGTTTTATATAAGGAATACTGAGGCAAATAGAAATTATTTTTGGTGTGTTCGAAGTCACCAATTTTCCAGACTAAGACGGAAACAACGAAAAATTTTCTCCAAAAATTAAAATTTAAGAATAGAATCACCTGTAATTTATTTTAAATTTCATTTATAATTACGTTCTGTAGTTTTAGATTAAAATATCATTACATCCACACCAATACACGCACATATATATAGTTAAACCTGGAATATCCGCTATCTGTACCTACTAAAATTAAATAATGACAGATGCTTCTTTAAAAATAACACACATTTTAAGAAAATATTTTAATGTAGTGTATATTAATTTTTTAAATGTTCATTATTAAATAAATTTGTTACTTTTCGTTGCAAATGTCCAGAATTTCTATCAGTGGCCGATCGTTCATGACAATATTTTAGCAATAAACGATGTATCGGCAAAATATCGCTTCTTTGCTAAAATATTTTAGGACTTGAATCGCTACTCAGTTACCTAAACTCGACAAGCAACACACGATTTTTATACCAAAATTCCGTAAAAATAACCCTCCAGTAGATATGGAATTGTTTAATATTCTTTCGGTTTTTTACTAATTTGAGTCATATCGTTATCCAAATCTTTGTTCAAAGTGGGTATCGTAAACCCAGTACACTGATATCACCTATGTCTGAAGCTTTGACGGCAATCATGTCAAAATGTAACTATGTTTAGAATTAACTTTCTGTAATAAATAAATTTTTCTCTCTTATCTTTTATTTATGGTCCAAAGATAAAAATTCTATCTTCGTATCAAAAGTCTGTCATAAATTAATCAACTAAAATATAAGAGTCAAATTAAAGTGAATTTAAAAAAATATAATAGTGTTTGGTAAGAGTGATTCTGTTCTTCTTCTTCTTGAATGGCCAGACATCCCAGGATGAGCCAAGCTGTTCTATCCCTGGCCATGTACATCCAGTTAATTATTTATAATTATTTTTCAAAGTCTTAAGTCTAATTCCAAACAGTCCAGCCACCTAAGTTTAGGGGGCCAAATAGTCTGGCCGATAAGATCGTTTTTGTTACACGTTCTTCATCCATTCTGCACAGGTGTCCTGTGTCCCATTTAATTCTCTGAATCCTTATATATTTATTGTAATATATCTAGATCTTTAAAAGATTTATAGAGTTCAGTGTTAGTTCTTATTCTCCAGATATTATTATGTTTTATACCAATAAAAATACATTCTGTTCTGTACTTACGTTCTTTATTTATGATTCACCTAGAAAAAATCGACTTTCGTATTAAAGAAACTTTAATGAATGAATCGACTACAAATTTTCTGCTGCAAAATAAATTTTAAAAAATATAACTTTTGCCAATAGATTTATTTTGTTCTCTATATTTTTAATTTATAGTCCAGGACAAATATCCAGCCATCGAATTAAATAATTGGTAATAAATTAATCGATAACAAATTTTAGGTTACTAAATAAAGCAAATTTTAATAGACATGATAATTTTTGTTCTACATTTAAACTAATTGTCTATGTAGAATCTGTAAATCAAAAGTCAGATTTTAAGATTTTTATATTTGAAAAATCATAATCATGTTTTTTTTCAACCACCGGTTTAAAATTTACAGTTTACAAGAAAATGAGAAAAAACATTTCTCTTGAATTCAGTTCAATTTCCCCCCAGACTGTAATAAAATATCCATCTCTATATACAAATTCTAAATGGTGTAAACGCTAGGGATTTTCTCAGAAGAGAATTCAATTTTGCATGAGATTTTATCGATATCTATTTCTCTTAAGTAAAGCAAGGATTCGCTGATCTATCTGAAACTTTTTGACAACATTAATTTGAATCGGTTTAAGGTAACAGAAATCAGAAAAATAAAATAGGCATGATAGTGATATTTCTTATAAAGAAATAACAGTAGATTTTAACTGAATATCCTTGAAGCAAAAAGTGATTTTCCACTGTAATGTTCAATTGTATTCGGTTTTATAGAACAAAGAAGAACTACTCATTACTAATTATCGAAGGAGTTTGGTTTACCTTCACATATTATGCTTTTTTTCCATTTCTGATAGGTTTCGTATTTTTCTAATAAATTTAAACACTGCTACCTCTCTGAAGGACCCCTTGTCTTAATAACCATCTATTTACATTCTATGAGGCGTATCCAGAAAGTAAGTTTCCCGATGTTTTCCCCTTTAAAGTAAACGTAATTAGCCGTGTTAATTGCACGTGCGTAACAGATATGTGACGTATTAGTCATATGCCAGCGTATTAGTCATATGCCTATTAGTCATATGCCGATTCGTACCAGTAGCGGGGTAGCAGTGGTCCGAAAGGAAAACTCTAATTCCTTCTCCCGCCGCCTGTAAGGTTCGGTCTTGAATGTACAAAGCATTGAGCCAATTGAAATTCATCGTCAGCTCTGTCATGTCTATGAGCCGAAACTGACACCCGAACACAAAATTCAACGCTTAAGAGCAGCACTTACATTTCTGCTACGGTGTCACGATGACGGCGACGAGTCCCTCGACAGAATCGTCACGGACAATGAGACTTGGATTTCCCACTTTACTCTGGAAACCAAGCAGCAGTCAGTGCACTGGTATCAGAGTGGATTTTCGGTCAGTACCAAATTCAAACAGACACTGTTAGTACGGTAAGGGATGTGCACGGTGTTCTGGTACAGGAAGGCTGGTTCCATTCACAAGCGGCAAAGTTCTACGACAGAGGGATACAAAAGTTGATCCCACAATACGACAAATATCTCAATTCTGGTGGTGGCTATGTTGAAAAATAGCTGAAACATTGCTGTACTTGTTGCCAATAAATATGTCCCTGAAAGTGTGAGTTCTTTTTTCTTTTAAATAGGGAAACTTACTTTCTGGATGCGCCTCGTACATATGTAATGATATTTTAACCTAAACTAACAAACTTAGTTTCATTTTTAAATAAATATCAGGCAATTCTATTCTTAAATTTGCAACCTTTGGAGAAACTCCTTTGTTTTCCCTGTTCATTCTGGTGAAATTGGCTACTTCACTTACACCAAAATTAGTTCAGGCTTACCTCAATAATCCTTATGTAACTCTCACGCTTCTTAATTTCGCTTCTTCCGCGCCATTATGTGACTATTAACATACTGATTGGCTGGCTCACTGCACTATATCAGGGCATGTACGTGTCTAAAGTGTTCAGAAGCGCTCGGCTGTTATCTCTTTATGTATATGAATAAATTTCTGTATAAAATAAAGCTTTTACCATTTTGCGGTCAAGATATGTAACAATTTCGAAACCATAATAACGTCAGAAGTCACCAGAGATGGGAATTTATTTTGCCAAATTCCCATCTTCGTTGATTTCTGGCATCACTATTACGCTGAAGTTGGCTGTGACATGACAGCACCCTATAAGGAAGAATAAACTTAAGTTTAATAACTTTCGTTCTAATTTTATAGCAATACTCACACATACATATTGAAATATATATAGTAATGACCATGACTTTTAACGCACCCCTGTTTTCATAAAATTATGACAAAAAATTCGCCTTTACAAAATTGGGTAACGGAATTTTTACCAGAACCTTTTTTGTTTTACATTTTTAGGCACCCTTGTATTTCTAAAATTGTGTCATAAAATTCGCCTATATAAAATTGGGTCACAAAATTTTTACCACATTTTTTTACTATCACACCTTCAGGCACCCCTATAATCATAAATTTGTGATAAAAAATTCGAAATCAGGTGACGAAGTTTCTACCATAACCTTTTTACTATTACATTTGCTTAACATCACATAATCGATTAACAACCTATTCTATACAGAGTGGAGGAGGAAAAATCTAGGGGGGGTTACCTCCCTCAGAGGTACCCAATGTTGAGTTGTATCATATATACAACTTGAAGACTATCTTGCTGTAGGGAATGGCAAACTAATAAATCCATCATTTTTTCCCCAAAATAACTTAATCATTATTTTCCAATATAAACAATTCTTTATTCTTTTATCTTCCCCCAGTATAAAACACAATCTCTAAAATTTCTCTTCACTGTGTGTTCGGTTTAGAAGCTAAACTATTCTCCGTGGCTAAACAGATTTAAAATCACTTTCCCTACAATCTTTCTCGGAAAACGTCTTTCAGCGAAAATTTCTAATACATGCAAGCAAATTATGAAATCCCATTATTTTCAAACGGGAATTTAAAACCCTTTATTCGATTTAGAAAAATTCGGCCTGTCGGAGATTTTCGGGTTTATTTAGAGTTTAAAATCGGTTGCTAATGGGTTGACGTTGAAGGGATTTCCTCGCACGCCTTCGTTCATGACAGTTTAATAGGTCTCAGGCTAAAATATTTATTGCAGTGTTAATACAAGGCATGTTTTTTAAGTAAAGGCCGTTTGGAAATTAAATACACGTTCATTACGCCTGTATATGCTTACACTTTAATAAATTTTGATACAATTTCACCAATATTAGGGCATTTGTTGTACTGTACAACCGGCTGTTCGATTCCGCTGTTATAGAAATATGCCACCTGTCTAGGCTTTTGATAAGAACGTTTGATTTTGAAACCTGATCCACGGTAGCTCAGTCGGTAAAAACATTGATCTCATAACCGAAGGGTTGTGGTATCGAGGCCAGAGCCGGCAAAGATCAGCTGTGTTAATAAATGGCGGCTGGGAAGTGTAAAATAGATTCTTGATCTCAATGTCCTCCAAGTTCCCAAACTATACTTCTGGAGGTGGCAGGACGAGCATGGGATTCTTCTGCTTAGTCTTTGCTTCTAGATTACCAGGATTCACTTTGTTTATTGGTGTTGTTTTAGGGAGTAATATTAGCCACCTATGTTTTACTTCCATGGTTTAATGATCAACAAATCCCAAGGCATTGTATAAGAGAATGCTTAGCAGGCAATTGATCTCTCTCTCTCTCTCTCTCTCTCTCTCTCTCTATATATATATATATATATATATATATATATATATATATATATATATATATATATGTGTGTGTGTGTGTGTGTTTGTGTGTGTGTAATGTAAAAATTTAATACTTCAATCCTAAACTAAAAATTACTAACTCCTCTATTAAAAAAATCGACAAATCCGCAATTTCGTCCACATTTTAGTGGCCTCTCGGTGTTAAACTCTTTAGTTTCCTTCCAGTTGGTTAGTTTAACTCGCTAACCTATTTTGCTGATTAAGAGCATTTCTAATTTGCGGGGTTAACAAATTCCTTTCTCACACTGTGGCGTCCCCAAGGTTATAAAAGGCAGTGCGATCATTCTTTGTTGGATTTTTGCTGTGGACGTTGTCAAATAAAGTATGTGAAACTTATCCTGAAAAATAGTATTCATTTTCTACCACCCTACATCCTCGAAGCATAGCAGGCCACGCTATGTTATATATATATATATATATATATATATATATATATATATATATATATATATATATATATATATATATATATATATATATATGTCGGATTTAAAAATGGAGGTTAAGAATTAAGCGAGTTATAATTAAGAATAGATTGAACTCATTAACAATAACGTAATTGGAAAAAGACACACCTTCGAGCAGAACTATACAGAGTGAAGAAGCCGACGAGGAAGTAGACATAGGAATTTTCCTGAGGTAGCAACTCCAAAAGAGACAATTCTGAGCGGGAACTCGGGAGGATAACATCCTCCCCTCTTGTTGCTCCAAGATGAAAACAAAACATATCTAAAAGGCATAGGCATGAGCTGAAGAATTACAATAAAGAATTTTATATACGAAATGAAATGTATCTTCCATGCCTTAACCACTTGTCCATGTCATATATATGTAAGAATTTTCAGAATGTATTTTCAGTCCTCAGCATGAGGGCAATTTTCAATAATTTAGGTGCCGTGTTCCAACATCATAAAGTTTATATCTTGGTGTAGTTTGGAGTGCTACGGTCTACTTTATGCAACACGAAGGGTAATGAGACCGGGATCTACAGCTTAATGCCGATTCCGAACGGCTACGATTTTCCATGCCACAGTGGGATTCGAACCCACGAACTCCAGTACCGAATGCCAGCACCCTAAACAATCGGCCATTATTCGGCAGTTTATATCTTAAAAGTTGAGAAAACGCATTTAATTGAAAGAATATAGTAAAGTGTCTGCAAGTGCTAACATTCCCATCACCTTTCTGAGTCAAATCTTCAATATTGATTAAAAATCACTGTTTTCCTCAACACTGTTCACATTCTTGGTTAGAAAATACTTGAATTTGCCTTTGTAACATTCTTTCTCTTAGTGTTTTTCCATATTTTTCATTGGTCTGCCAAGTAATTCCAGCTTCCTTCCCAATTTTTACATTAATGAAATGAGTGGCAGTGCATATTTAATAGTTGGTAGAACTATCAATTTTGATTGAACAAATAATCACAAACTTAAACCTTTGTGAGTAGGTGCATCATACAACCTTTGCCTTTTCCATTGATTCAGAGGCCAGGTATATCATGCATTTTTTTTTTAGATGAAACATTTATTTAGTATTTTTTACTACCATTAGATACCCTATAATTGCTACACTGGAATTTGTCAATGCTAGAGAAATGCGTGTGTCAATTTAGAAGATGTAGAATATACGTTCATTCTCAAAGGGTTAAACACTGTAGAATATTTCCTGAATGATGTCTGGGGATAAGTAAAACTTAAACACAAACACGCTGTAAAAAGTTATAACGTTTCAGTTGTGCAATTCCACTTTTGACTGCAATCTGGGTAATATAGAAGAATGGGGTGACCCTTGCAAATTTGACAAGATTAATGGCGGTGTTTACTAAAACACGAAAGTACTCTATCCAAACGTTGTATACCTTGCTTTTTAAGCGACTTTAATTGATGTAGAATGTGCCATTGTAATATAATTATATACTCTTACTAAATTAACCAAAACCACTGTGACGCCTTCAATGTTCTTGAGTCAAGAGATAGCGTGAAGAAGGATCACAGACATAACAGAATCGGAAATCACTTTTATTTCTGGAGTAAATGCTGGCTAAAAAACAAAGGGATTCTAATATCCCAAAACAATTCGAAATATGAAGGATTGTTGCTTTGATAACATATCCACGATGATTCCAGTCGTAAAAAAAGGATCAAATATTCTAACACGATGGGGAGGCTTTTCCAGGGTGCAACACAGACCCAATCTACCCCCCGTTCGGTGTCCGAGACCCTGCCGTTCCTTATATGAGTGGACATTACGAGTCTCCCGAACGTAATTGCTAAAATGCTGGCTCCGGTCAAAAGTCGTGAAAGCCTCCATGAGGTCATAACACCTAAGTAAAAAATGTCGAAAAGCCCCGAGTCTCAAAATTCTAGGCTTTTTATACCTGGGGGTCAGTTACCGTCCTGCCAACCGTTTTCTGGTCAGTTACGATCCCAGTTACCTGAGAACTCCAGTTAAGGTTACAGCTAGTTGATTAGGCGAATTCGCATTCACTAGCTGTCCAGTTCCAGAAGTTTCGAGGCAATGCTGTGGAATCATTGTCGTGACCGATCAGGGGTTACCCCTAATCAATCGACAGATATCCCTAATCATCCCAGACACTGCGTCGCCGCTCTATTGTAGTCTGTCAGGCAGATGGGACACAGGTCAGCTGATTTCAGTCGTAAGTGTTTTGAACAAAGGGAGTCTTCACACCACTTAGAAGCAGGGTATTTAAAATTATTGGCAATTTAGCCCTCAACAGTTTATAAGGCCAACATCTCCAAATTATTAAAAAATAGCCATAGTGAAACATTAATGGTTCGCTATATCTCCATTTTTTTAGCATTACACTCAATTAATATATAAGAAATGTGTTCCACAAAGAGAGCTGGATACAAATATAAATTAAAATATAGATACAGATTTTTTGGACATGGCGATATCAGGAGAAAATGTTAGGCTACCATGCTCATAGATTCATCGCCAAATTCGCTGGTGCACCCTGTTCTTCAGTTAAATATTTTCTGCACTAAACATAGTGAAAGTTTTAATATAACGTGTATTAGCATTGTTGGGCATAATTAAAAAACGATTAACCTTAAAATGTAGAAATTTTGCATTTTAAAGCATTATAACATCTTGTTATGTACATTCATTTTTTATTCCAATCTGCATTTTAAATTATGGAAATCTCTATAATTCCTATTTACGCTATCGATCCACCACAATTCTAAGGTATCAACGTAACAATGATTTTTAGGTAATCGAAATAAGGCTTTTAAAGTACATTTCAGAAAACAAAAATAATATTATTATATTGTCAGAGAATAATTTTGAAATTTTATTATTTATTACTTTCTGGTAATGAATAAAGTATAGAATATGTTTTTTTCATTACCAGATTATAATCGAGAAAATTTCAGTTTAAAACGAAATTCTATATTACGAAAAGTCTCAATATAATGAATATTATTGCTATGGGTTACAGCTAGATGGCAGTACTTGAGCTTGAATTGGACACCATGAATACATCCGAAAACTTATTTTGAATTTTAAAGGGAATGTGCAAATGGTAATTTTAATGAATAATCATGCAAAGTAAATGAGATTTAGAACGTAAGAGGAGTACTAAGGAACCATCTGGTATTCACATCAGATTTTTTAAATTTTGGGTTTGTGTTTAACGAAGGCTTGACACAGGATTAAATTGTTTTGTTTAGCCTAAGCAAACCAAAAAAGAGATATTTTTTCTCCTTAAATTACTCCTCTATATTTTACATGTGTCATTTAATTTTGGATGTAAATTAATTTTAGAATTTTTATTCATGTTCTCACAACACGGCGTTGACAAGGCACTTTAGGGTTTACTAAAATATCTTTTATAAATTTTAAAATATTCAAACATTTCAATATTTTAAATATTCATCTTTTAAAATATTCAAACGACTTTCATATAAATATATATATATATATATATATATATGTATGTATGTATATATATATATATATATATATATATATATATATATGTATATATATATATGTATATATATATATATATATATATATATATATATATATGTATATATATATATATATATATATATATATATATATATATATATATATATATATATATATATATATATATATATATATATATGTATGTGTGTGTGTGTGTGTGTGTGTATATATGTGTGTATATATATATATATATAACCTGACTATTTCTAAAATATTGATATTAGCAATATTTTTAAATAATATCTTATATGATCAATATACTCTACAGTCAATTATTGTATATGTAACATTTTTTGGATTTGTGCTTCAAAATTTGTTGATTCAAAACACAATTTTATATTGATTTACTGTATTGCTTTTCACTTTAAGTAAACTTAAATTACATAAATACTACGGTATGGAAATTCTGTAAAGGTTTCAAAACTAAATTTTAAAAATGGTAAATTAAAAAAGTAAAATAAAAATTTAAAAAGTTAATGCAAGCAATGATTTAAATACCATTAATAATATGATAATGATGTGATTAATAAAATCAGTAAACTCTTGTCCCCCAGCTTTCTTGATTAAAAAAATTATAAACAAATTTATTACACTTAAATTGGACTTTTTATTTTTTAGTAATTGTGCATTAATGAAAGTTCTACGTTTAGCAAAATAATTACTGAAATAAAATTTTCAGAAGGGATACATTTAATTCCTTTATTTATAAATTTTATAAATAATGTTCAAATAACCAATGGTGAAAATTTGTGAATAATTCTCTTTAATTTATTATAGGTAATAGTACAACCAGTTCTATAAACATTAGATTTTTCAAAAGAACTAAGAATATTGAAAGTTGCTAAAATTTTCTCCAAATCGCAGAAGAAACTAGTTCGGGTTTCTCCTCATAGATGGCGCTACCTCTAATTACATTTGAAGTTGATTTCTTACCAGCTGAGAGAATTCAAAATTCAGATTTGTATGTCCTTACAAATCTCTCTCTCTCTCTCTCTCTCTCTCTGGATAATTTGCATATCATGTATATATACTTAAAAATAAAATGTAAGGATAAAATGAACAACATTTAATAATTTCATCGATGTTCAAGGGATAAAATTATTTACCCTTTGTAAAAGGTAGAAAAGTATAAAGAAATATAATCTTTTTTCGGGTACTGTTTCACAAAATTTTGGCAACTGTGTAACCTTTCTATAATTTTTGTAGTACTGAATATCCCTCATAAACTCTAATAACAATCAATTTATTTTTTTCCTTTTTAAAGCAAGAATTAAGTAAATATAAAATTAATTCATAATAAAACTTAAATAAAGAAGGTTACATTTAAGGTTAAATTTAAATAAAGTTATATATTAAATAATATTATAACCAGTTAGAAGGATAAAATAGTTTACTACAGATTATGATTTGGTTGTCTGGTTCTATTTTTTTTATCTAAGATGCAGTTTTACACTCAAAAGCGATTCCCAATTCCCCCTTGATTTAATTTCAACAAATGGTTAATAACAGGTTTTTTTAAAATTTCATTTTTAACCTGCAAAACTGTTTAAATATTTCTGAAAATTACTAGCATCGGTCTTAAATGGAATATTATTAATTCCTTCTAGGGCCTGTTGCCTTAGATAGACAGGAAGATTGTTATGCATTTTCACATGATCATTAACCCATTGTATGCGGGACTCTTACTAGTACGTTTTCTGACGATTGATACTTGAGTACTAGTACGGGTTAGTGTAACAAAATGGTTTGCTTGTGGGTAGAAAAATAACGGTATATACAGGAAAACGAAGCCGAATGTTCTTGTCTACTACATAGATTCCGGAAAAATTTAAACAAATGAAAACTAGTTTTTACATCAGTCAGATGCAAACCACAGAACGGGAAGGTTGATTAAAAAATTAATTTAGAATTAAAATTAACTTTTTATTTATGTTTGCGAAAATGATATGATATATATGTATATTTATTTGGATTTATATATATATATATATATATATATATATATATATATATATATATACATATATATATATATATATATATATATATATATATATATATATATATATACATATATATATACTTGTTTATTTGTTTCAATAGAATATACGAAAAGTTGGTTAAAAACTAAATGATTTTCGATCTATTGAGATTTAACTGAATAACTAAATTGACGGACCCTTTGAAGAATCGATGCATTGTGTCGTGTGATTTTGATCAAGAGCAACAAGAAGGTTGCCGGAATTTGCTTGAATTAAATGGGTTATTTATCTTCAGCCTTTGTTTACTGCACCTATATCTGCGATAACAAAAATCATTTTATAGTATCCAAAATTCTATAGTTGGTTGTAATATTACAACAAACACGATTTTCTTCTAAGAGGCTATAAGTTAGCCTCTTAGAGTTCAACAATATTAAGACATGTATTACGGAGAACAGCTGATGGTGTAACAAAATACTAGGTCGATAGCAGTATAATTTTTATGAGTAGTAAAGAAACCAACAGTAGATTTAGTTGGGTTAAAATTCAGTTTGTCGCTCTAAAAAAAGTTCCACACTCATCCAGGGCCAAATTTATTTCACTAATTTTTTCAGGCCAGTGCAAATAAACCAACTTTGCTTCGCTTAGAAATATAAAGAGTCATAAAGAGTGTAGACATTTCTTGGCTGAACACGGGGTCATGAGAGACTTTCTGGAGCAAGTAAAAGTTTTTCGAGATGAAATTATGAAACCTCACTTTGATGAGGATAGTCCTTAAAAAGATCATTTATCAGGTCAAAGGCCTTTTTAAATAAACATTTAAACTGATAATTAAATGCGAAAAGGATTTTACTGGAAATCGTGGTGTATATCCTCTTTACTATGGATACGACCCCCGTTTATAATCAGGAACAGGTCCCCCCTTTCCTCTGTAAAAGGGATGTTGCATGCAGGTTCCAACCTCAAATCCATTTGTTTAATTTATTAATTTATCCCTAAATGAAAGAGAAAATATCATGCAATTTTGAATTCAAATAACTCCGTTAATTTTTGTCACAGAAGAGTAAAATTTCTTTTGTTCCATTTCTACGGACGTGTTTTAATTCTCATTAAATATAATCATACAGAATGCGGATAGTACAAAAAGTTTAGATTTTGTAATTATCGCAAAATTGAAAGTTTAAATTTTAAGATGGTGTAAAAGGAATGCTTAATTTCTTTGAAACGTTTTTTTTTTGTAACTAGTAATAAATGTCTAAGAGCAATGGTTGAGGATAAAAAAGCTGGTAAAGGACATTACAATGTACCTCGTGCAAACTAAACCCCTTGGCACAACGCCCCTAGGGGGCCAGGGCCTACGGTGCCTATCTCCGTTTACGTGACCAAGGGCCTGGGGTGTGAAGCAGGTTCCGGTTAGGTGGTCAATCTTACGCGGAACCCCCAGTGTATAGTTCCCAATCACGCTTGGCCCTCAGTTCATTCACCCACTGAAGGGATAAAAGGCTGAGTCAATTTTTCCTGCCCGGGGATCGAACCGCGGACCTGTGTCATGGGAGAGCGAAGGGCTACCCCAACGCCACTGGGCTTCAGTACCGTGTATAATCTAATGTATAATTAAACACTAACAAGAAAATTTAACTTTATCTCAAAATTTTATTAGTGTGTAATAAAACATCAAGAAGAAAACTTTTGTGTAGCTAAGTGGAATATTTTAATCTTACCCAAAGAAATATAATCATAATTTATTATTTCCAAATTGCAGCAAATAAATATTTTTATATACATACATAAAAACACGATACAACATGAAAAAAAATTATAATAAATAACTGTGTCTTTTGAACTAAGTACTCCGTTTTCAAAAACTTGAAGATCTTTAAAAGAATAAAAAACTATTGCCAAAGAAAACATTTCGAAATATCAAAATTAATATCTAAAAACTTCGCGTTGGAAAGTATTTCCTTTATTTCAAAGAATACAAAAAGCCGTAAAGGAGATGACTAAAGCAAAATTCGAAAGACATTTGTGAATTCAGCGCTTTCATTGAGGGAAGAATCTTTAAAATTCGCATGATACATGGTCGAGTATATATATCTCCCGCACTATACAGAAATATAGGGAGAAAAGGGGAAAAAATCCGCGACATCTCCAATTCAATATATGCGGCAAATATTAAAATCAAATTCCACAGACCGCACAAATAAAAATAATGAAAAAAAAGAGGGAAAAAAGGAATTAGAGAATTTCCCAGAAGGCGTAAAAAGCAAATAAATATTTCAACTTGAATAGAAAATGAATTTTCACTTTTTTTTTCAATCCTTATTTTTCTGGCAAGACTTACAATCTTTTTGGATATTGAAAAGAAGTTTTGTCCGGTGAGAGTGTAAGATGAGAATAAAAAAAAAGAAGAGGAAAAATTAAAAGCTCAGCACATTTCTGAGTTCTGCGAAATTCTTTAGAAACTCCGCGGTTTTAGGAATTTTGAGGGAATATTCACAAATAATTCACAGAGATGAAGTCGAGATGAATGTAGTGTTATAGAGTAGCGAACCACAGTACAATAGAACTCAAAAATTTTTATGGGCCGCATTAAAAATGTATTTTATTCCTAGGGTCCGTACTGTGCTTGTACGAATACGTAATGGTGAAAACTAACGCGAGCTCAATTATTAGGCATCATGGGCCATAGTGGTCAATCATGGGCCATAGTTGAGCAATACTATGGCCCATGATTGACCACTACAGTGATTGCCATGATTGCGGACATCGACAAGATTGGACTAGGTGACTCCAAACATTAGAGTCGAATGGGAAGGGCGATGCTCTTCGGTATCGGAATTCGTTCATCAGAATCTCACTGCTAGGACGAATGTTCACAGCCATTCGAAATCAGTTGTAAGAAGTATATCCTGGTTTCATAAGCCCTCGTGTCTAAACAGTAGATTGTTGTGCTCCAAACCAACCTACCGACTAAACTTTTGGCTACGAAATGGACCAGTCTTCATGGGCGTGAATAAGTTTAGTTTTCAAAAATCCTTTGTAAACACCACGTTCTCCTTAACATCCGTACATTTTCAGTTAAAGAATAGCCCTTACTCTACAGCAGCCCTTCTTAAAACTTCTTTCGATCATTACCATGTTTTATCAGCGAAATTTTTTTCCCGACCACAGATATTAAATATTAATGTATTTAATATCTGGGTCAAGATAGGCGAGCTGGAGAATTTAACATTTATTAGGGGACATTAACATAGAACTGTAGATTCCCTTTGAATTAGCTTTCTTTTTTTCATATATACGCTTTAATCGACAGTAATTAATTTAAGTACCAAAATAAAAAATAAGTAAATTATTAAAAATTTTGTAATTATGAATTTTAAATATGAAATAAAATGTAAGTCAATTTTAAAAAAAGAAACACTTTTTTTTTTTAAATCATACACAAACTTTTTTAAAATATTGTGCATTAAAAAAAGAAACACTTTCTATATTAATGTGACTGCACACTTTTCTCGGTTAAAAAATAAAAACGTCTGAGAATATGGGTAGGGAAGAACTTGACTAATATCCAGTTCAATAATAGAGATAGATAGAATAGATAGATAGATATCCAGTTCAATAATATATTTGGCCTTGAAAGGAAAAGTGATCATACATCACAGTATCGAAATTTAAAGAATGTGATTGGTCAGATACTCACAATGAAGTCCA
Organism: Pardosa pseudoannulata; assembly: GCA_032207245.1. NCBI lineage: Eukaryota > Metazoa > Arthropoda > Arachnida > Araneae > Lycosidae > Pardosa > Pardosa pseudoannulata. Next base: position 2,896,530 of record CM063506.1, read on the forward strand.
TTGTAAGAGAGAATGAAGAAGATATAATATTCAGCTTGATAGTTTGCTCGCATAATGTGCGCAAGCTGACGTCAAAATGACTTCACAACGAAGGTTCGAACAAAACCGCAAGGTCCAGAGTAAGGGCTTAGATTTCTTGGCCAATGTAACATTATTTTTACACCTGGGAAGTTCCTCGACGTTTTACCTAATGACTACTATGCATTTTAGTGTCTTGAACGCAAACCCGCCCTGATTGGAGGACTCTGGAAGGTAGTGGAAGCGAAATGGAAATTAATACTTCTGAAAATTTTACTTAAAGTCTAACTATCATGAGTCACAATGCAGGCTTATAGTCTAGAGCAGCAGTGATAATCAAACTTATAACTTCAAAACTTACATTGAGTTACCAAGAGAAACAAGACAGAAATAATAATTTGTTTCAAAGCTTACATTTGTTTGTTGTTTATTATCATATATTTCTAGTAAAACCGAAATAAATTTTGATAAAATTGCATGTGAAAACAAAAAAATTTAAACGTAACTGTATGTTAACTGCATTCTTTACAATTGGCACTATTACATTGCACAGTAAGCACACTTCTCTTTTACCAGGTTGAAAGATGAATCTGCTTTTCCTTTCTATTGAAAATGATAAATTTATTATTATTTACTTAAACTCCCGATCATTAACAAAAACCTATTTTAGTCTCAATAAGTAAATAAAACTATCCACATTAGCAAATATGTGATACACACACGCAAAGCATAGTACACAAGTTTCAAGGGCTTATGTAAACAGGTGTTTTCATTATTTATAAGTCTGGGTTCAATGAAGCAACTTCCCACTTGTGAGTAACGTAATAACGTATGTGTATTATTTAGTACTTATGTTTGTTGGCTATCTCTTAGGCTGCATGACTAGTATTAAACGTATTAAGATGGAATTATGTTGGATGTTGCTATCTTCCTTTACCTTTATAGGCTTCTACTCTCCTTTGTGGGTATAAATAAATTTAAAAAAATAATAATAATAAAAGTTAAAAATTAGCCAACGTAAGCGGGATGCTGGAATCTACTTACTCTCTCTACTCGCAAGTTACTGGTAGCTTGCCAAGGACGGTTTGGCTATCACTTGTTTTGAGCAACAGACCGCGATGTTTTGCATAGGCGTTTGCTGCTCTTCAAATTTCTGCTTCTGTGTAGTGTATCTATAGCTTACGCACAATTGAAGTTAACGAGCACATGGACTGTCTAGCAAAAGATGCAAGAAAACTAATAACTCTCTCCTGCTTGTACTCTTTCTTACAGGAAATAAAGTTTATCACGGCGCAGAGTAAATTGAAGCAGAACTCGAATAACGGAGATACAGAAAAGTGCCGGTATTCCAAAGTCCAACAGAAAGACTAGCCTTTCTTCCTAACAGGTCACGGTCTTTTCCTGGCGTACTTTAAATGATTCAAATTGCCAATAGCAGATGCATATAAAAGAGGTTCAGGGGAACATTACAAGTTCCACTGCACAATAATGAAAGTGACGTGTTTTAAGCTCTCAAAGTCATAATGGGCAGAAAAGCTAAATAGCAACAAGTATCTCCGGAAGAAGGCTGTAGTATTTTCTACCTGGCTAGTGATAAATTATAACTCCAACTAGTTTTATTTATATGTTCTATATTGTTTTGTTGTATCTAACCGTAATCTTAATAATTTGCAGTAGTCAAGAAATATATGTCTAAAGCTAAATTCTGCCATAATTCAAAATTTCTTAGCTCGTAATTTTTATATGGTGTGAAGCTCTGTTTTGCTTAGATTATCTGTACTAGAAAATTGTCCCTGTTTCCAGGCTGTAATGCGGCTGTGCAGACTCCTGTAAAACCCCCTCCTCCTCTAACTATTACTGTAAAAGCTAGTATTTTAATGAACGACATTGGATGACTTTTCGAAGGACACACCCATCGCCTTTCCTTCAAGACAGGCTGCGTCAGTTTTGGTGTTCAATATAAATCGTACAAAGTAAAGTCTCTAATAAGCATTTTACTCCACAACTGTTAGTCGTAGGCATGGTCATCTAACTACAAAAATGTTTTAACTATGATAAGCATTCCTTTCATGGTATTTTTAAGTTAAAAATATTTTTTCATGAAATTTACAAAATCTGAATTGTTTTTTTCAATCAAACCTATTATTATATGTAGTAAGATTTCAAACATGTCTTAACCTTAATACAAATTTCAGTCCTCTTGGACAAAAGTTGGCAAAAGATATTTAGATTCAAAATTTGCGAAAATTTAAAGTGTTTTTCTCCTTATTTGAGGAGTAGGGGTCGGTAAGTAGAAAAAAATATCTTTACTTTGTAATAAATAATTTTGTAACACTAACTATTCAATAGTTTGAGTTAACTCTACGGTATAGCTTTTGCTATTCGAGGGGTCATAAGATCGGGACCTGCTAGTTAGATCCGATGTTCAACGGTTTCGAACAGCCATGTCAGCCATAGATCTCAAATCTATGAAATCCGGTACCGAAAAGCAGCATCCTACACATTTGGCAATCATTTCGTATAACTATATAAAACTGGAGATTGTATAAAAATTAACCTTTTACATATTTAACGAAAGTGAAGTTTTAATTTAAGAACAAAGAAGAATGAATGTTTACACATTGCATGCGGAACACGTACTAGTACGTTTTCTGACGATCGATACTTGATGGTGGGACACGTTGCACGGGTTAGTGTAACAACATGGTTTGTTTGTAGGTACAAAAATAATGCTGTATACAGGAAAACGACGCCGAATGTTTTTGTCTACTACATAGATTCTGCAAAAATTTAGACAAATAAAAACTAAAGCTTACATCCGTCGATGGGGAACCACAGAACGGGAAGGTTGATTAAAAAATCAATTTAGATTTAAAATTAACTTTTTATTTATCTTTGCGAAAATGATATGATATATATGTATATTTATATATTATATATAATTGAATATATATATATATATATATATATATATATATATATATATATATATACATATATATAATTGTATATATATATATACATATATATATATACATATATATATAATTGTATATGTATGTATATATATATATATATATATATATATATATATATATATATATATATATATGTATGTATATATATATATATATATATATATATATATATATATATATACATATTTGTATATATTTTGAGATATAACTGAGTAACTAAATTTACGCGAAAAATGCCCGCTCCCGGTACAATTCCGCTGCGAGATGTACCCGTAGACAATATGTTAAAATCATTTGAAGTATTTTTTGTAATAGATAAACGACCAATGGTTGTGTCATAAAATGTTTTTTAAGGACTTTATGTATCCTTTGTAGTTAATATCATGGTCTCTTGTACATTTTCAACAGGAAATCTGCTTTATAAATAAATAGATATCAGAAGAAAATTAACCACTGGACACTGTAAAGATATTAAAAAATATTTTATTAAAGTACAAAATTCTCCACACAAGATGAAATAGAAAAATATTTGATAGGTAATGGACGTACACACAGATTTTGTCTCTTGAGCAGTATGCGAATGCATCTCAGATACGAGGCGAATATAAATGTATACAACAATTACGCAAGTACTAGAGTCAACATAAAATTTAGTTTCATAGGCTATAAATATCCTACAAATTATTTTTAAAATTTTCTAGTACGTTAAAGTCTACTACCTATAGTTATTTATACCATGTTTACTCGTGTATATAACGTACCCATATTTTCTCAAAAATATAAGACAAAAATTTGTGTCGGATACGTGTTATACACATAAATTTTTTTACAATTTCAGGTAATGAAATAATATATAACCGTATAACCGTACATTGGAAGAAAATGGCATGCTGTCACAATTTTAACCCATTAATGACTAGCGTCTCATTTTAGTATCAGATATAAAATATCATGTAGACTTTATATGCGTTCTTAAAACGATTTTGCTTCTTTAACAAAGGTAGATCGTATCTCTATAAGGAATTGCCTAATTTTTTCAGTATCTGCTATTTTACAATTTAGATCGATATTTTATGATTTTTTTTATCTTCAGACTTAAATTTACTTTTTCGTTAGGTGTATCTACTCAAATTATACCGAATAGCTATATCTTCTATAAAATTTTACTTTACAGTATTGTATTTACCTATAATACCAAATAAATGTCAAGCATTTTAAAAATTTAATTTTTTTGGTACATGACATCATATAATGTTTGAAATGAAATCAGATCACTAATGAAGAAAGATTGTAATGTTTTTCAGTTTCTTAAATTTCATATTTGATTCACTCTCAGTAGTCTATTATATTTAAGCTATTCATCAATATGTATTTGCCAGAAACAATTCGAGCGTTAATGGGTTAAGTTTTAGAGGTTAGCTCAGTAAAGTTTTATAATCGTCTTTGATTTAAAAGTGCCTAGCGAAAATAAAATAATTGGGATATCTTAAGTCCAAATAGTGGTCTTTACTGTGAAACTACGTTGGTTTATAGTAATTTTTCGAATCCGCTAAAGATCTCAATGGAGATTCTTGGAAATGGAGATAATGATTGTATCCTATAAAAGAAGAGTTACCAATCGTACATGGATATTCAAAATTTTCAATTTAAAAATGGAGATGGTTGCCTTTATTTACAATGTACAGATATAAGAATGAAAACGGGTATACAAGGCAAGAAGCGAAACGGGGAAAATATTACTAAGTATTTTGCATATTGCAACATCTTTATTTCACTCCGATCACAACTCTGTTGTACTATGACAGTGTTAGTAACATTATCTTTTAACTTTACAATAAATAAGTCCTTTT
>CM063506.1:2906375-2911375 GCA_032207245.1 Pardosa pseudoannulata
CTTTTCCCAGAAGCTCTTGTTCATTGAAAACGCAATATATATACTCATATTTTCAATAACAGGCTGAGATTTAAACAAACTACTTATTACATCACTATTTCCTGATATGTCATTTACAACACAGTATCAAATGCAGTTGGTTTAAGAAGCACCTTGTTTACATTAAGTACATAAAGATTCATTCAAAAACTATTTTAACAATGATTAAGTTGTATTGAAAAAATACAGAACACGTAAAACTAACCATAGTAATAAAAGGATAACTTAAATGAAACCTGAAATAAGAGGGATGTATGATTATTTGTTGAATTAAGAGTTAAAAAAAAATTCAAATAATCAAAACATTCAATAAAATATAAATGACTTGTATGGATGATATAAGAAATAGTTTAGATAGTACATTACAGTTATTTACGTTGCAAGCCTTTAGTAATGAAAAAGGCTTTTAGCTTTTGAAGTAAACACTGCTTAAATTTGGATTTCTCATAATTTAAAGGAAGTCCCATTCGTGTTGGACATCACCTTACGTTAATGTATCTGGCACCAAATATTTATTTATGTGCTGCCTTTAGATTCGAAAAAATAAAAAAAAACAGGTATTCAGTATTATTGATTCAAATGATCCAGTACAGTCTTTAAGAATCTCACAAAAGCGTATTACAATAACCAGTTTCTGTTTCTTAAAAGTTTAGTACAAAATGAACGACGATAACGTAGGCAAAGGAGAACAGACTGTATTCATTGAGTTTAGTGGAAAAAATATTTCTGATGCATTCCAATCAGGAAGACTGAAACAGAGCTTATCGATCTCTGATAACCTTGGCAATCTATTTGGATATTTAGTCATTAAGAATCTTACAAATGCTAGATTGCAGTAGAAACAAGTTTTTGTTTCGTAAATGTTTAGTGCAACATGGACAGAGAAGACTTATACACAGAAAGAAAATAGGCTGTGTTCATTGTGTTTATTGGAAGACATATTTCTGATGCGTTCCAATCAGGAAGATTGAAACAGAGCTTGACGATCTCTGATAGCCTTAGCGATCTCTCTGTGGATCATGCCATCCAGGCTGCTCCCCATCTGGGACGAGGGCCTCATCATCGTTTTGTTCCACAGTTTGTTATTTCCGGTGTATTTCCCGTTGTTCTGAGATCTCAGTGAAGCCAGGTTGCTAGTGCTTTTGCTGTTTCGGTTGCTCTGAAGAGATCTGGGCAGAAGGGATCGGCTTGCTGAGAGGGATCGCTTCTTTTTGGCAGCCTTTGCGGATTTCAGGGTCTCCGGACGTGGAGGTAGAGGAGGAGGTGGGATGTTCTGGATGCCCAGAATATCAGCACATTTGGTTTTATTCTGCCCTGGTGGCAAAACTATAGCTCCAGGAGGAATATCTGAGGAAAAGAAAAGTTCTACTTTAGAGTGATATGTAATCAACTTCATACAGTGTCAGTTTTTTAATGCATGTACTTAGATGAATAATACTTTTAATACAATATAAAACCACCAGCCATTGTTTCAAATTACAAAAGTAGAATCTTTCTCGCTAGAAATCTGAAAATATTTCTTCCTCAAAACATTTACCAATATAATTGATATTGTATCCATGCATTGTATTTTAGCACAATACATTATTTAAAACATGTGCATATAAAGTTTATATGCGAATCTTGCTGGGAATTAAAAAATATAACAGATTAAATTTTTTAATTAAAGATTTAAAGTTTATAAAAACATAATAACGATATTTATTTTCTCAACATAGCAATAATATGACACTAGCATTTATTTAACATACACATAACAATACTTTAAGAAAAATGCATCGAATACCGCCTTCCAGTAGGGATTCTAGAGAGACAAAAAAACATTCTATCTCCATCATGTCTTTGTCTTTTGATCCACTAGACTACCCCAAACCTTCCCAGCGTTTACTTGAATCATTAAGCTAATGTTTATGAAAATTGATCTAGCCACTTTGGAAAGCTGAGTAGACAGCATACGCACATACATGTATATATTTACACTATCTATCAATAAGTATTTGGACACCTCTGCAAATAAGGATATATGCAGTCCTGAGGTACGTCACGGCCTCCGCCGGTATACATCGTGTAGGAAACAGCATCGGCATTAGTCGCATGCAAGATGCCGTGCAGTTCGGAACTCTCTGATTGCGAGAAAGGTATAATTATCGGGTATCATAAATGTGGCCGATCCTTAAGGGACATATCTAGCGATCTGAAGTACCAAAAAATCGACAGTGGCCTATGCGATTAAGAAGTGGTGGTGATTGTCGGAATGTGCCCCGAGTCGGCAGACCAACGAAACTGGGAGATAGAGACCGACGAGTGCTGTCCAGAGATATTCGGAAGAACAGCACCCAACCGATGGCTCTGATTTGCAAGGAGTTTCAACAGGCATACGTGAGTATTGTTTCAATGAATACCATCCGTACGGTAGCACATCTACTTGGTTTTCATGGTCATGCTGCTGCCCATAAGCCTATGATCGCAAAGTCCAACCGCACTGCTAAATTAATGTGGTGCAAAGCACTCCGAAATTGCACAACTATTGATGTTGAATAAAGTTAGTTTTTCTTTTCTATCACAGGTGTCCAAAGACTTATTATATATGTATATATATATATATATATATATATATATATATATATATATATATATATATATATATGTATATATATATATGTATGTAATATATATATGTATATATATGTATATATATGTATATATATATATATATATATATGCATATATAAATATGTATATATATATGTATATATATGTATATATATATATATATATATATATATATATATATATATATATATATATGCATATATATATATGTATATATATATATTTATATATATATGTATATATATATATATGTATATATATATGTATGTATATATATGTATATATGTATATATATATGTATATATATATATATGCATATATATATGCATATATATATATATGTATATATATATGTATATATATAATATATATATATATATATATATATATGCATATATATATATATGCATATATATATATATATATATATATGTATATATATATGTATATATATATGTATATATATATGTATATATATATGTATATATATATATATATATATATATATATATATATAATATATATATATATATATATATATATATATAATATATATATATATATAAATATATATTAATATATATATATCCGCTTAAAAAAGGTTGAGAATCAGTGGTTTACGACATTTCAATCTGGGTAAGTCAATTCAGGGACAAAAACATAAGCAAGAGAATGCAAAAGATAAATTCCCTGCTTAGTAAGTGAGATACCCATATCTGAGAGATCCTTTGAGAGATAAAATTTAGAGAATGTGAGAACTATATAGGAAAGTTATAACACTCACTGTATAGTTAAATATACGTGGGATTTTACTGCAAGAAGATACTATTCACTGCAAGACTAAAAAATAATTTTTATAATGGAAAATCTGTTAGAAAACACTTAATAAATAATGCAAACAGAAGCCTAGATTTTTTTTAAACAGAATGCACATACTCATTCATCTCAGAATAAGAATGGAGAAATGCATTATTTAACAGGATTAAGTGCAATGATGCTAGAAAATTGGAAAGCGAAGGTTTAACATATTCAAAATAGAATAGTTAAAACTCATGCACCAGTTATTTCATAGAAACACATTTCTTAGTTAAATTTTTCTTTAGTTCCATTTGCAGGAGAGGATACTCTGTTATTCCTTTTAACAAATATTCAATCCATATTCAATTTTTAATATGAAAGAAATAATTTCTAGACTTTAAAAATATTATTGAAATATGTATAACATTATTTATCGAGTTGCTTTAAATTGATGTTAAACGAAGTGTACATGAAGTGCCATATTAGCCTTCTCACTCCATTGCATGAAAATTAAAAAAAATATGGAGAGAGAGGGTTTATAATTAAACTTCGCTATTTTAAAGTTGTTAGCAGTTTGAACTATTGCTCAGAAAGTAATGAAATGTTGTTTCCGAACATACTGCTTACGGAATTTATGAATGGACATGAATATGTGAACAGCATAACTAGAGTACGTTTTGAAACCAGATTTTAAGAGAGTACATTATAGTTTTTTTTTTTTTTTAACTTTTGGGCTACTTCTGGTTGCAATGCGGACGAACGATAGCTGAACAGTTAGGGCGCTGATCGTCGGTACCGGGTTCAAATCCCACTGTGACATGGATGTTCGTAGCCGTTTGGAATCGGCTTTAAGCAGTACTTACATCTTAAGAAATCCTGTGACACATCCAGGGAACTCTGGGCAGAGAGCCTAATCAAAAACCCGGTAATGATAAGGAAAGCCAGGAACCTAGTTAACTGGCTCACCGCTAATCAAGGCGCCATCGTGCGGCCATGAAGATCTTAACTTAAAACCCCACCGCAAGGGTAAAAATACCCCTTCACTGTTGGCCATCACAAATACTGTGCGCAGTTATTGCTTACCTCATCAACCCCTGCTCTCATATCAGAAAGTTCCATGTAGTACACCGGGTTAACAGGACTTTTAACCTGGGCAGGACTAATGCGGAGTATCGCCCGCATGTCCAGAAACTGCATTGTTTGTTCTTTTTTTTGTCTATATTGTCTACATTTTTTTTTTGTTATTTTAAATTATATGGGCGGAAAGCTGACTTGGCCGCTGCGTAACGCATTGTTACCGGACGGTCAGGCCGAACCCTACACCTGACACCCGTCTTCGAGTGGGTGGCTGGCTACAGGTAGTACACGGCTTTAAGGAATCAGTCTCATTACCCCTCGTGTTGCAAAAAAGCAGTCAGTAGCGCTCCAAACCAAATGAACTTAAATCAAATCCGGTTAAAATCTGATGTATGTGCGCCTGTATTCTGACCTACAACTGGATCAAAAGTATGAAAAGTCTAAAAGTACCAGTTGAAAAAAAAAGTTTAGTT
>CM063506.1:2916375-3013875 GCA_032207245.1 Pardosa pseudoannulata
CCGGTAAATAACCACCTTAAGAATATAGATGACCTTTTGGCGAATATGGAAAGGCAAATAAGACAGATACAAAGTTGATTGTAAACAGAGAAATTCATTGGTGAAAGGGAAAAAAAATCTCACCCGATATCCCGCCACTGGAAAGGGATCTTCTACAAGTAGAATCCATGAACCTGACTCGTCCACTGATGTTTCTCTCGGCTGACCTGATGTCTGGGTATCTCCATTCGGGGTCCGAGTCTGGTTCGGCCGAATGGCTGCTGATTCCAGAATCGGACAACTTGGGATGGTGATGGTCGGAGTTCCCCGGATCCCTGTCGAGGATCGATCCGGGAGAGATAGTCGGAATGTCGATCAGGATCTCGTCGAGCTCCGAGTCATTAGTAGGAGGATCCGGCGGATAGAGTGGGCGGAGCTGGGAGGCGACGGGCGTGGCCGGCCGGACGTCGTCGGAAGAGATGGAGGAAGTGGACGAGGAAGCCGTCAGGACCCGGGACTGGAAGACGATTTGTTGTCAAGTCAATCATAAATCAGAAATTATGCGCGAGGAATGCGATTTGCATAAGTAATGAAGTCATCCAGAGGTAAAAATCCCACGTCATTTCACGTTTCGACTCCCCACCATCCTTTGCTATACCCTCAGTTATTACATTATATGAAGGTGAAAATCACTTAATAATGAGGGAAAAGGGCTGCAGTAATCTCTTTTAAGGGGATGGTTACAAAGTGTTTTCATACTTAATTAGTTTAGAGTTATGAAATTTCGTACACTGAAGTATAAGTAAATTAGCCGCATTAAAGGTTTTCATAAAATGTGATAACATTTTCGCTTTTTATTGTGAATTTTTTTTTCAATTTTTAAATTGTTCTTGTGATTTAATTTTATACAGATTCTTACAAAATGTTTGCCATACACTCCTAATACCCATTAAAATAAATCTGTAGATTTGTTTTAAATTTCATCTTCATTTAGATTGTTAAAGCTGACATTAAATTAAGAAAAGTCCCGTTTTTAATGCATGTTGAGAGTGTTTAGTAAACATTTTGTAGGAATCCATGAAAAGTTAATGTTTTTTCTAATGCAGCAAGGTAATACAGATATTTTCCTAACGTCTTAACAAGGTGGCTAACCAGTTACTCATTTGACACTACCCGAGGAGCAGGTGTAGCTTAAGGGATGCTACGGAAGTGAGTAACATTACCCTCTTAATTTAGATGCAGGTACCGGGCAGAAAACCCCCAGACTTAGCCTCTGCCACCCCCAGAGGTATTGTTTAAGAACTTGGAGGACTTTGTGACCACGAACCTATTTTAAGTGCCCTAATCACCTTTAGTGAACACGGCGGATCTTAACCCAGCTACAGCCCCGAACCCGCGACCTTTCAGTTACGAGATCACTGCTTTTACCGACTGAGCTACGGCGACTCAAAAAATTAATGTCGAAAGGATCATTTTAAAAATGACTAAAAATATATTATATAAATTAATTTTCCTAAAATGTTATAGGATTAAACAATTAAGAAAAAAATTATGTAATGGATTTAATTATACATCATTTGATATGTATGGAAAAATTCTACAAATGTTGCTAAGTAAATAATGTATAATACCGCCGACAATCACATTAAACAGATGATTCTTTCCAGTATAGTAAGTAAAGGTTGTTCGTGTGAAGGCACTGAGGAGCTGCAGCACTCCCTATTTTTGTAGATAAAGAAATTTAATAATCAATTACTTTATATTTGCTTGTAGTAATTGATTTTATCATCAAAAACCTAAATTATATTTTACACTGTGCACGAACCAGGGTCACTGTGCCATATTATACATATAATGATGCCCCCACAAGTTTTTACATACGTAGTGAGATACATTGTGCAGACTGTGCATCAAGCAGTTCTTTTAATAAGCTTATAATGTATTCATAATGTTCATTGTGTTTATTGAGTTTCTTTAAATATTTTATTAAAGATAAATACAAAAGATTTTACCGTTTTAATGCATCTATGGCAGAGATTAAAAGATATTTTTAACATTAAAGATAATAAAAACATTTCTATTAAATTGTATAACTCAGATTTAATGCACTTGCAATACTTTGAGCTGAGAAAATCTGTTCAATACTTCCATAGACGATAAAGAAACTAACCTATTTAGCTACAAATTAGCCAAAGAGTTGGGAGTAATTTTTAAGCAAGATGCATCAAAATATAAATTTATGGATGATAAATCCTTCCAACGGATAAACTTGTTCCAACGGATTAATCCTGTACATATTCACATGACTTTGTCAACCAATCACAGGTGCTTTTACGAACAACGAGGAATTAATCCGAGAGTAAAATATCCTCCATGGAGAATATTTCTTACGGATGTTCCTAGATATTCCTCGGATTTCATGATCCGCGAGTTACTTTGTTTCGTACATACGACCATGATTACTGTATATTATTTATGCTTAAAATATTTATTAATTTTATGGTTAGTGTACATTCATTTCGGAATCTAAACTTTTCTAATTCATAGATACTTAGCTAAGAACACTGTGCTATGTTTTATTATTCGATTTAATAAAATTTGTACAAATTGTTTATCATAATTTACAAAATTCAAAAAACATATTTCAAGTCCATGATTTTACTTTATGGCTAACAAGTTCACCCCTGTTTTGCATTTCTTTCCTTTTGTGTCGGAATTGAAATAAATAACACGGCATTCTTCTATGTTCAGAAAAATCATAAAAATTAAATTAAATTGTATTCGTTTATGAAATTAAAATTTAATAGTCACAAAAAGCACTCTATCCTACAATTATAACGTCTGCATGATTTAGATCGATTTCTTAATTATTTCAATAATTATATATTTATTATATCTTAAATATTCATTTACAAACTCATTAAAAGGAACTTATCTTAAGAAATAAATTTTTTAAAAATATTTTACGTTAATCCATTAAGCGTAAATATGATATGGCTTTTTAAAACATAATTCTTAAGATTTAAGTGTTAAATTTTCTCTACATGTTTTCTATAATAAGTAGAAGAAAACTGTGCATGAAATTAGCAACGAAATTCTTATTTGTTATATTACATACAAATCCCTCGAAGAATCTATCCCAATCTATCTAATAGTTGTTTACTGAAAAGGTTAAAAATTATTTTATAAAACATACTTTTAAAGACTTATGAAAATCCGTACACAGTCTAATATACAAGGCATTGCAAAATCTTGAGCCGCAGTAGCTCAGTCGGCAAAGGCAACGATTTCATAACTGGAAAGATCCGGGTTCGAGGCTCGAGCCCGCCTAAGATAGCAGTGTTTGACAATGGTAACTGGGAAACGTACAATGTGTTCGTCTTCGCAAAGTTCTCAATACCTACGGTGAGGGGCCAATTCTACGGGTCTTCTCTTTGGTCCCTGCTTCTAAATTACGAGTACCCACTTGAGAGAAGATATTCTTTCATCCATGCGGTGCTCGTTAATCGAAATCGTAATCCTTTTACTTTAATTCGTGTGGACAAATTTCAAAAAACATTTTGGAGCAAAATAACTAATGTTTGAAAAAGTTATACGGAATTTAAAAAAACTAAAGAAAAGTTTCAACAGATTGTTATTTTTTCAAAAAAAACTTAATATCTGTATTTACAGGTTGTTTAAAAAATGACCGGTATATTTGAAAAATCAATAAAAACTGGACAGTGATAGAAATTTAAAGTTTATTGCAATATGCTTGGGACAATAGAAAATTTTTAAGCAGACAAATTTTAAATTAGTTACAATATTCCACAACAGATGGCGCTGTAGTCTGGAAAAATCTAAACTACGATATTTGTCTGTGGGGACTCTTAAAAGACCAGGTGTACCGCCACTATCCAGAAACAATTGAATAACTGGAACAGTACATCTGTTCTGCACATGAAACCATCCCGCCTGAGACATTTACAAGGGTTTCTGATCATTTCGTGCCTAACGATGGCCGAATGGTTAGGGTGCTGGCCTTCGGAACCGGAGTTCGTGGGTTCGAATCCCACTACGGCATGGATGTTCGTAGCCGTTCGGAATCGGCTTTAAGTAGTAGGTCCCGGTCTCATTAGCCCTCGTGTTGCAAAAAGTAGACCGTAGCACTCCACAACCAAACCAAACTGATAATTTCGTTCTGAGAATACACCATATTATTGCTGCGCATGGTGGATATCTGGAAAATATCGTACTTTAGAATTTTCCAAAGTGCAGCGTCATCTGTTGTAGAACATTGTAACTAATTTTGAAATTTTGTATGCCTAGAAATTTAATATTGTCCCAAGCATATTGCAATAAACTGTGTATTTCTATCACTGTCCTTTTAATTTTTATTGATTTTTCAAATATACCGGTCATTTTTAAACACCCTGTAATTTTTTTACTTGATATTATTGTTACCTTTAAGGCAAGGTCTTCTAATCTTTGCTCCATATGATTCCATTGACCTTTTAGCTGCAATATACAACATTTTCAAATTTATATATGCATAACACTTAAAATGCGACAAATATATAAAAAAAAGACAAATATGAAATAAAATATTTAAAAATATAATAACATGGTTCAAAATCATATAAAGAAAATAAACTATTTATATAACTGTCGTTACTAAAACAAAACTTTTACATTTCATAAATCTTAAAATTTAGCGTATATTTGAAATGAAAAAAAAACTTTAATTTAGGACAGATAATTACTACAGATTTTCTGGCTAAGCTAACATACAATTAAATATTGATATCTATACTGACGTTAATGCTTTTAGTATTTGGACTTAGAATGCGGTTATCATATGCATTCCAATGTAAGAATGGAATTGTAGTATCCTCAAACAGAGGTTTTAAAAGTAGGCTTAATTATAAATAACCATTAAGAGGAGTAAGAGTACAAAGCATTTTATCTCTAAGGTTGTCCCTGTCGCTTTGTTGTATTTTCTTGCAAATAACCTAAATTCATACTACAGTACATTCACTGTGATGCTTTAGGAAAATAAAGGGCATTTCTGGTAACCGACTGTGTTGTCTTCTATGCTATATCGCGATATATCTTGCTGGATTGAATCTCTGAACCTGTATCTGTCTTTGTCTTCACCGATTATACAGAAAATTAGTCCCTATTATTTGTATTCTCCAAGCTGACTGAGCAATTAGTATTTCTAAGTAATTTGCAGTCGTGCAGAAATTATCAGAAAAACATAACCAGCATAGCGAAACTTAACATTTATTGGGTTTTAAGGAGCACTAGTTAACATACCACTTTTACAAGGCAAGAGCTTTACGTCAAATGCTACAAGAAAAATACATCTTTCTATGATTTTCGCACCCCAGAGAGAGAAAGATCAGGAGATTTTGAACCTGATAGAAATAAGACTATTCAGTTTTTGGAAGTCAAAAGTGAACCTTGATCCTTAAACCGTACAGGCCGCAATTTAGTTATTGGAGAAGCGAAACTAATTTTCTGGGACAGCTGAAAAATGTGGCTAGTAGGCAGAAAATTAGCATTTGTGCTAGCCTTATTTTGAGGAAACGAGTAAAAAGAATTTAAGTCGTTGAACACTCCTTTAACTCTGACACTTTAAAGGATGGGAAATTTAGTACTAAAATGAGAACGGAGAAAAAGGAGAGTTTAGATAAATATATTAGGGTAACAATTTTGAAATATTATACATGTTTTGTGTGTATATATATATATATATATATATATATATATATATATATATATATATATATATATATATATATATATATATTTATATATATGATGACTCACAAATTTTGATGTTCCACTAATATGTTATTAAATTCAGATGAACAGATGAATGGTAATCCAAGACTTTCATCCAAAGATGAAATAGGCAGTTGAAAACGTCGGCTTTATTTTAGAAACTAGCCAACTTAAAAGACAAGACATAAGAAGGGGTGAGATTTCTCTTAGCAGGTCCTGTATAGATTAAAAAAGTGATGATGTTGCACATTTCAATTTATATATGTGATGTTACGGTGAATCCGTAACTGATGCAGCTGTCCTCGTTGTAACTTTAAAAAAATTAATCTTGTTGGTCTTGAAAAAATTTAATCTCTCGGCTAAAATCGAATTTAATAATGGGCACGCTCTATTTCTTGGAAATACATATATAATTTGTTTCTATATAAAATTATAAAATATTTTGGTGATTTTAGAAAAAATATAGGAAGAAATGGATAGGGAGTTTAAAGTTGAAAATATTCTGAAAAACTTCAGTGGCGTGCACAGATTTTTTTTAAAGGGAGGGTAGATTAGATTAATATGACACAGATAATAATTTAATAAAAATGTAATACAAGTGTCAAAGTATATAAAAAGTGTGTCATTTTTATGTCAAAAATTATAATTTAATATACTTTTTGTTTCAGTCTACGACTTTACAGAGGGTTGTTTGACTACCGTACTCTCTTCATTTAAGCCACTGCCGTTATTCTATAAATTAAACATTCATTTTTTATATTTTATTCATGTAATTACCTGCTTGTGTAAAGTTAGAATGCCTTTTCGCTCATCTCTGAGTCTCTGAAAAATAAATAAATAAAATAAATAAAATTTTAAATTTAAAAATAATCATACAGCTAGTTATAAAAGTAATTATAAATGTAAAATATTAAAAAGGGGGAGAAATGAAATATGCATGTATACACGTTCATTTCTTTACATATATTACATTCTAGATATAATACATTTATAGTAAACGTCTATAAAACATATATACATACGTTCATACATGTCCATATGCGCACATACATTATATATATATATATATATATATATATATATATATATATATATATATATATATATATATATATATATATATATATATATATATATATATATATATATATATCACTATGTAGGTATCAGATAAATTCTTTTTTAAAACTGTATAGTATTAAAACATTTTAATGATGTTATTTCATTTAATAAATAAGCAATTTAAAATGAGTGTTAAAATAATATAAATATTGCTTCTTAGCAACTACATTTAATTTAGTTAATAAATGTATCGATATTCATTCTTCTTAGTTCTTTCTTCCCAATTACATTTTCACCATAATCCGGTTCCAAGAGTAAAAACTTAATTATTTACAAAAATAAAAAAATAAAATCACTTTCAAAAGCAAGATTTTCAACCGTACTAATATATATATATATATATATATATATATATATATATATTATATATATATATATATATATATATGTGTGTGTGTGTGTGTGTGTGTGTGTGTGTGTGTGTGTGTGTAAATATATTGTAAGGAAAATTCTCAGGGGTTTTCAAAACATAAATCAAGGGTTAAAAATTCCCCCGTCATTTTGCATTCTTCTTTTTTAACCTCTAGCCTAAATTGACCACTGGGGCTATAGTTTACGAGAAGGGGTCTGGCCAATTATAACTCTACATGGCCCTAGCAGACAATTTAGGAAATTTCCAAATAATAAGGTGATACATGCTGAGGCAGATATTTTCCCCACAAATATTGACCCAGGTGTTAAGGGTTACCCTGTCCCTATGATGAAGTGGGAACCCGTCCTACAACGTAATCCTAATAATGGTCTTTAGTTAAAACGGCATCAGTTTTATGGCCATGAATACAACCATCTATCGAGAAGACCGTGACATTACACACACACACATATATATATTTATATATATATATGTGTATATATATATATATATATATATATATATATATATATATATATATATATATTGTTGATTGCATTATAATGTTAATTGCTCCAAACCAGCTTAAATGGGATTTTAGTTACTAAGATTTTCGTTATTATCGCCAAATTTTAGAACCTAATTCTGCAAGTGTTACCATATATTCTTGCGGTTTAATACTGGATGTGCTTTTAGTTTTGTTACATAAAAATGGAGGAATTGAGTGTGATTATAATATACAAATTGGATACTTTTTCGTTAGCCGAGTAGTAGGATAAATCGCCAGACATTGCAAATAGATTTCATACGTCATAATTTATATTAATTTAAATTTGTTCTCAAAAGTATTTTCAAAACAAGCTGTGATATCCTTATACAGTCAGTACCGGCTATATGGTCACCTGCTTATAAGGTCACCCCGCTTATGTGGTCAGTTTTCTAAAGTCCAGTCGAACTTAATAGGGAACATGTGTTCAAGCGCACCGCTTATATTGTTATTTTCTTTTCCTTGTTACTGGTTATACGGTCAGTTTCATGCTTTCAACAAATTTAAGCTTTTATTTTAAGAAGTCAGTGTGAAATCGGAGAGGACCTGAATTCAAGTCTTTATTTTCCTTCCTTTCCGCTTTTCTTGTTTGTGTTTAGTTTCCCACCTCTCTCAGTTCTCGTCCCCATGATAACAAGTGGACATCTGTCTGTTTACTGGTTGAAATTTTATCTCTGATCATTTAAAAACTCTTAGGGACTTAGAAAAATTTGTGTTAACAACCAACAATAGGAAGCAAATTTCTATATCTGATTATTTTAAAATACATTGAACATGAATGTTCGTATGTATGAGTGCTATACTTTGATTAATAAGGTAAGTTAATAAATTCCCCTTCCCCCAAAAAAAATATTGCATATTTTTAATGTAGATTTTGCTTTTTGAATTAATTCTTAAAATGTTCTTAAAAGTATAATTATTTGTTTATGAGTACTACATTCTGATAGGTGAATATAATCCTGCCACATTTCAATAGGGTTGTTGTTCCACATATATGGTCACCCTGCTTATATGGTTTGATTTTTCTGGACCGCTGAGTGACCATATAACCGATACAGACTGTATATGTATACCCAGACCAAAGAGGGAAAGGATTATTCAGCTTATCAATGTTTATTTATGTACCAAATGTTATAAATGTCAGTTATTAATGTTGTTTTGTATGATTCCGTGAGTCCGTTAATTAAAATCACCCTCTGTGTAAAGAAGATAGGGTCGCAGAACAATAATGCTATGACATCCTTCGATAGGTCGTTAGAAATACGTAACTTTGAGTGTTAACATACAGAGAAATCTTAATAACAGAAAACAAGTTTTTGTATTGATTAATTTCTAGTAAAAAATAAAACATTTTATTCCTCTTTAGTACAAGGGTGCGGGTGCAAACCGATTTTGGATTCACCAGTGATTTCCCACGCGGAATAAGTATTAGAGTAAAAATCGTCCTACACCAGAAATTGCATTAGAAATTAAACTACGGAACCATGAGAGGGAGGGTGTGAAAAACTAATTCCATAACTTCACAACATTCTGATTCACTCGAATAGGTCCCCAATTGAGTTTTAACTGCAGCTCTGATAACTCCCCCCGAGGCCATTGTGTGGCTATGAATCTTTCATGTTCGAAGCTGTAACAGGATTATTACGAAAGGGGATTTTTCTGTTGACAACAGTGGGGGAAAATAGGGAATAACACAGTTAAAGTGAATGGCGATATTTTGGTCACTTCTGTGAATTGATTGAAGACTAAAACGTTGATATAAATGTTTCCGGAGATATTTTCTGAATGGTAAATGATAACCTGAGAGTTAAAATACTTGATGACCAGTAAAGTATTCTAATACTAGAACAACACTATTTGGTGTCATTTTGACTATAATTATTTTGTTTTCCAAAACACTTTATATATATATATATATATATATATATATATATATATATATATATATATATATATGTGTGTGTGTGTGTGTGTGATTGTATATATATCTATGTATGTATACATATATATATATATATATATATATATATATATATATATATATATATATATATATATATATGTATATATGCATATAAGTATATATATATATATATATATATATATATATATATGTTGTGTATGTGTGTGTGTGTATGTGTATATATGTA
This sequence comes from Pardosa pseudoannulata, assembly GCA_032207245.1. Lineage (NCBI taxonomy): Eukaryota > Metazoa > Arthropoda > Arachnida > Araneae > Lycosidae > Pardosa > Pardosa pseudoannulata. The sequence continues at coordinate 2,926,295 of CM063506.1, forward strand.
TGTATATATATGTGTATATATATGTATATATGCATATATGTATATATATATGTATATATGTATATATGTATGTATATATATGTATATATATATGCATATATATATATGTATATATGTATGTATATATATGTATATATATATGTATATACATGTATATATATATATATGTGTGTGTGTGTGTGTGTGTGTAATGTATGCTTAAAGCTACTACAACGTTATAATGTATCCATGATTGATAATGCAGTCGTGAGGCCATGAAAGAAAAGATCAGAATTTGAAAATAAAAATGCTGAGTTTATTCGGTAATCCATCTTTGGTGCTCCCCTGACAAACCATTTATATTATTTTACAACGCTTTAGCTCATAAAACATTGATAAAATACTTAAACTGTAGTAGATTATAATTTATGATTTTAACTTCAAAAACATTTATTTTTCCTAACCATAAAGGCTTAACTTAACAAAACTCTTTACATAAGAGAAAAACTATGTATAATTTTGCTATTTATTTTAAGTTAGTCTCATTTATTAATAAGTATATACGTATAAACGTACCAGAAAAGTTTTGAATAATTAAAATTATATAATTGTTCTTCAGTAATTCTCACAGCCTTGGGCTTAATAACACGCAGTTCTGAAGGAGTATAAGACTATATAAAGTTGCTGTAAATAAAATTTCGAATTTGACTTTTGGTACTTGCAACATTATAGGATTGTGCAAATAGGACCCTGTATATGTAATCGTCAATTTGACCATTACTTCTAAATGTAATGTTTTATTGTACAAAAGGGACCTACCACTCTCCCATTTCATTGGGAAGCTATATACTGGAATAAGTAGAATGTAGATATGTGAGAGCAAACCTGTTTTAAACCTTTTTTAAAAATAAGCTGCGTTACCCTTGCATATGAAACAATGAATAAAATTGATTCTAACGATAAATTCACAACTCTTTGCAGCCTTTAATATACAATGGATCACCAAACGTTGGCTAGCAATGGAAGGGCACTGATTTAGGAATACGCAGGTTCGAATCCCCATTTCACAAGCATTAGCACTAGAGCATGAAAATGATATATCGTAGTGCTCGAAACGTCATTTCACATATACACATGATTTTATGTGGTACGAAGTGCTGTAGTCATTTCTTTGCACCGTGATTGCTAATGAAGTTGGAAAGGATACAGAAAGTAATTATGAACCATGGCAACGCCGAGTGTCTTAGATAAATAGTCTTCTATAAGAACTAGCATATGGCCATACACATGTATATTTATATATATATATATGAGGGAATATATATATACTAGCATACTAACACATAAATATATATAATATATATATATAGTAGCATACTAGCGATCCCGTTATATTACGAGATCAGTAAAATTTTTAATTTTCCAGAATTGTAAAGTACCCTATCAGGCAAGTAAATTTTTTTTTTCTGAGAATTATCTGGTACACACTCAATAATTTGTTTTTCTTTACTGACCACATGTTAGTTGTCAACTTTAATTTCTCTTGTCATATTACGTGATAAGATGGACAGCAGAGGTTTTAAAATTGACAGTGATTATTTGGAGGTATATATGAGTAATGTCCAAAATTTAGTGAACCGATTGCAAACCATGTGGTTATGTATAAAAACAAACACACAAACTAACAAGCTTCTTAATTTTCAAAGATATATAACTTAAACGCTAGATATTTGTTACTCCGTGAAATAGACTCTTAGACTTTTATGAAAATAATTTGTTGTTAATACCGGTGATTTTCATTGCAACATAAAACAATCGATGATTAAATTTATAATTATCACATATGTACCGACTCTATTATTTAAGACAAACATAAAAGAAAATTATTTACGTAATGCCTAATTTCAGGGATAAAACGTATGTAAATAATGCAGATGTTATTTAAATAATTTAAAATAAGAAATGATTAAATGAGATGGTTATAGAAATGACGTCATAATGCTAGAAAATATATCTACTTGTAATGTGATAAATTGATCAATTTAATCGCCTGCTCTTAACTGGGGATAATAAGGCTTGAAAGAATGGCATTAAATGATTAAAAAGGAGGGAAGAATTTCTAACGTTTAAGAAGTCGCTTTGAATTTTTCTAACCCTAACTCATCAAGAATCCAATATCCAATATGGATGCCTCTATCCATTCCAGGTCCAATCGCTTCTTAAATTCAAGCACAGACGGACAGATAACTTAGATTATTATTATATAGGGGATGTGAATGAAAAATGAAGATATAATTTTTACTTACTTTCAAAGCATCTTTAAGCAACTGCACCTAAAATCAACAAAAGTAGTTATAAGTTTACCTCAACATTTTAAGATAAATATAATTATTACATTAATTGAAAACCACTTACTTATAATAAAACCAGTAAAATAATTGTGGAAGTATAATAAATGATAATTTTTAAAATATGAAAAATAAATTTTTATGATTCAGATTATTTCAATCTTTAAAAAAATATTTACAATATTGGCGCTGTTGCCGTTATTGTTTCTCATGCCATTTGGACAAATCAAACACGATTGAGCCTGCAGGTTCTCGTATTAAGGCCAAGGGGTGTTCCTTCCGTTTCAATGAGCACCATTAAGGTGGAAGTACGACTTCGCTGAAGTAGGACCACGTAATTTTGAAGCAAGGACCAAGCAGAAGACCCAGAGACTTCGTCTACCTCTCCTAGAGCTATTTATTGATAACTACGAGAACATTGTGACCGTAAACCTATTTTACGTGCCCCAGTCACCTTCAAGATCAAGTAGCATCAACATTTTTAATCTTAAATTTAAAATTTGCCATACAAATATCTGTAATATTTGTATTTTAAACTAATTTACAAATAAATTTGTAAAATCTTTTTAAATGCCAAAAAAATAAGGCTATGAAAATTTTAAAATACACAAAACTGTGTTTGCATACTAAAAATAAAATATTAAAATCTTTATTGCTGTCCATTACTAATTTATTTACCGTAACTAATATTTTTAGTAGCCGAATAAAATGTAAATATACAAATATACATGTAAGGAAAATTCTCAGGGGTTTTCAAAACTTAAATCATGGGCTAAAAATTCCCGCATCAATTTGCATTCCCCTTTTCAACCCCTATCCTAAATTGACCACTGGGGCTACAGTTTACGCCGTCAGAGAAGGGCCCTGACCAATTATAACTACATGGCCCTAGGGGACAATTTAGGAAATTTCCAAATAAAAAGGAGATGCATGCTGTCGGAGGCAGATTTTTTTTTCCCTTAGATGTTGACCCAGGTGTAAAGGGTCTTGTATATATAACTTCATGATAGCTGACCCTTCATTTTGTCCTGTCCCTATGATGAAGTGGAAACCCGTCCTCCAACGTTATCTTAATAAAAGTCTTTAGCTACAACGGTGTCATTTTAATGGGCTATGACTGCAACCACCCATCGAGAAGTCCGTTTCATAACATAACATATATGTATGTATGGATATATATATATATATAGATATAGATATAGATAGATAGATAGATAGATAGATAGATAGATAGATAGATAGATAGATATAAATACACATAAAGAAATTTTTAAAGGCTAAATATACTTGTAGCCCAAAGAAAAATAGCTGACTGTTATTTATTTGTAATTAAAGAGTAAAAAAGCTTTGAAATGCAAATGCATCTCAGATGGTTCAGTGCAATTTAGTTTGTTTTTTGTTTCTAAACACAGATTATTAAAGAGATTAAATGCTTTAGAAGTTCTTATTATCTTTACAAATTTCAGTAAATCTGCTTAAGAAACATAGTACTTTTCGTGCTGAATAGTCTTCATTATAACACCCAATTTTTCATTCTTTATTAAAGGAAAAAAATCTCTTCTGTTTAGAATAAAACTTTTCCTAGATCGTTAATAAGGTTCTATCATTGTAAAAACTATTAATTTCATTATAGGAAGCAATGCATTTAAAAAAAACATAAAATATATATACACAAAGTAAAATCTGTAAAAATCCGCTTTCCCACAAAATAATTTTTAAAATTTAATACATTAATTTTTAATATCAGATTGTAAGCAGTTACATTTTTTATTCTTTGATTTTTAGTTACATTGATGAGAGCACCATATAATTTTATAGCATGATAAAGTCTTATTTTATTTAAATTTTCAATTTTATAACAGGTTTTAGATTTTCAAAATTTAAAAATTTCAGACATCTTTAAAGTTTTAGATATATAGTAAAACGAAAGATTTTATTTCAATTTGATATAAAAATTTAGACCTCTATTATGACTATTTTAAAAGTTATCATACCGGTAAGTGACATTCAACTTCTTTATATTATGTTTAATTTCTGTTATTCTAAAAATATATTACATAAAGAGACGAAACTAATTAATATTTTCAAAGATAGAGCATTATTAAAACACTTGTTAAAAATTTAACTAAAAAAAACAGAGCATTTTGTTTTATGGTGAATCTGGAAAGTCTGTTATGATCCGAATAAAGTTTCGAAAGGTATTCAAGCCCTTTAAAAATTAAAGTGAAAATTTAAAAAGTGAATTACTTTATAAATACTGATATACTGCTATAAATGTGAAATCCTGATTTTTCATTCCTTATAAAAGAAAAAAATTCGGTTTACAATAGAAGTTTTCCTAGATCGTTAATAAGGTTCTATCACTATAAAAAATTATTTAGTTTCATTATAGGAAGCAATGTTTTTTTAAAAAAACATAATATATATATACACAAAGTAATATCTGCAAAAATCCGCTTATCCACAAAATAATTTTTAAAATTTAATACATTACTTTTTAATATCAGATCGTAGGAAGTTACATTTTTATTCTTTGATTTTCAGTTACATTGATGCGAGAAACATATATTTTTATAACATGATAAAGTCTTATTTTATTTAAATTTTCAATTTTATAACAGGTTTTAGTTTTACAAAATTTAAAAATTTCAGACATCTTTAAAGTTTTAGATACATAGTAAAAAGAGAGATTTTATTTCAATTTGATAAAAAAAATTTAGACTCTATTATGCCTATTTTAAAAGTTATCATACCGGTAAGTGACATTCAACTTCTTTATATTATGTGTAATTTCTGTTATTCTAAAAATATATTTACATAAAGAGACAAAATTAATTAATATTTTCAAAGATAGAGCGTTATTAAAAGACTTTTAACTAAAAAAAAGAGCATTTTGTTTTATGGTAAATCTGGAATGCCTGTTAAGATCAGAATTTTAAGTTTCGAAAGATATTCAAGCCCTTTAAAAATTAAAGTGAAAATACAAAAACTGAAATACTTTACATATAGTACTTTTTTAAATATAGATATACTTATAAAAAAGTAAAATCCTGATATAAAATATGAAATACCTTACACCAAAAGTCATTAAAATATTAGCAGTACTTAAAGTATCACATTCAGAAGTCATATTAATAAACAAACAAAGAAAGAAAAACCTATAGCATCATAGAGACTCATTTCTTTTAAATTTTCAATTTCTTAACAGTTTTTAGTTTTTTTTAATTAAGCTTTAAAGTTTTATATTTACAGAAAAAAGGGGTGTTTTACTTCAATCTGAAATAAAAATTTAGTTTCTATTATACATATTTTTAAAGTTATAGTGTGAGTAAGTGAATTCGAAATCTCTTTGTTGATATTTTCTGTTTTAAGTATTACTTAAATTGACGAATTAAAATATTCTTTTCAAAGACAGAGAGTTATTATAAAATTCTTTTTAAAAAATTCACTCTGGCGAATACGAAAAAAGTTATAATTAATCAGAAAATTTCAAGCTTCTAAAGGCACTATCCCCCTTAAAGATACACTGTCTACCAATAAGTATTTGGACACCTATGCAAATGACGATATCTGTGGTACTGGGGTAGTCACGGCCTCCTCTGGTATACATCGTGTAGGAAACAGCATCGGCATTAGTCGCAGGCAAGATGACGCGCAGTTCGGAGCTCTCTGATTTCGAGAAAGGTATAATTATCGGGTATCACAAATGTGGCCGATCCTTAAGGGACATATCTAGCTATCTGAAGTACCCAAAATCGACAGTGGCCTATGTGATTAAGAAGTGGAAGGTGAGCGGTGATTGTCGGAATGTGCCCCGAGTCGGCAGACTAACGAAACTGGGAGATAGAGACCGACAAGTGCTGTCCAGAGACATTCGGAAGAACCTCACCCAACCGATGGCCCTCGTCCAGCAGGAGTTTCAACAGGCATCCGGAAGTATTGTTTCAATAAACCACTAGCTGTTATACAAAGACTTGTGGAAAGTATGCCCTGGAGGGCTCACGCTGTAATTGTCTCTCGTGGAGGCTCTAACAACTATTGATTTTGAATAAACTTAGTTTTTTTCTATCACAGGTGTCCAAATTCTTATTGGCAGATAGTGTAGATATAAAAAGTGAAAATATTTTACACCAAAGGTCATTAAAAATAATATTAGCAATTCTTAGAGTGACGCATTCAGGAGTCATATTAATAAATAACCACTGAGAAAGAAAAAAAAATTAGTAAAAATATTTTTAAATCTGGCTCAACAACTTGAATAAAATTCCATAAATAAGTAAGAAAACGAATCCATAGCTACTTTAATGCATCGCATTCAACGTAGAGACATTTATCCGTTTATGTTCAGTCTAAAGTAAGATGAACAGCAAACAGCCGAAAGCCCTGGAACGTGCTTAATTTGCTGTCAGGTATATTTTTTTCACTCAAAACTTGTCTTAAAAGTAAGTGATAAGGAATTTCAGATACTTTTTTCCCTCACATAAAACTGGATTTTTTTAAACCTGATTCTCTCATTCAGCTGACTTAAATTAAATAATAAAAATAATATTGTATATTAATTACAAACTTGAATGCGAAAAAATTCTTATTTTTCTACAGCATCACAAAAAATACTGAAAGGTATCTAAAGTTCATTCGATTATTAGCAAGATTTTATCCTGTATGTTTTAAAATCCATATAACGTTATGTAACAGTATCGATTTTTGTGTATCTCTGTCCTTCTAACTTAAAAAGATTCTTCGATTCTATTTACATATCACACAGTAAAAGATGTAAAAAAAATCTCTTTTTTATAAATATTGCATTTTTATTACGCGACACGAGGACTCTGAAAAGAAATTTTCTTGTAATAAATAAAGCCCTTATTAAAAAAAATCATAAAATTTCTCTATGAAGGAGATATATTTTTTTGTCTCAATGACTGAGATTCAATTTTTTTATTACTTTTATCTATTCGATTACATGAAATTATATAATTAATACCTTTTATGTAACTAATTACCTTTTTCATTTCAGGCCACTTATTAAAATTATTAAAAAATAAGTTTAGTAAAATATGTAACAATCTCGAAATATCGACTGATATAAATTTATCGATCAATATATTCTTAACGTATGAAATTTCAAAATGGTGAGATTAATTATCAATAAATAAAATTCTTATTAAGGGAATTCAGAGGCAAAGTTCTAAAAGAAATCAAATTTTTATTTCTATAGCTTAATGAAATTTTTTCTTTTCAACCTTTTAAAGATCGATTTTTATTTATTTAAATTTTCAGAATGCTTGAAAAATTCTAAATCTTTTAAATCATACCGCGTTAAATATTTCCTCTTATAATTAGCCAAACGATAGCCTACGATTAGGACCTACTCTGGTCATGGATTCGAATGTCATTTATTGTATGGATATTCGTTGCCATTCGGAATCTGTTTTAATCAGTAGGTCCTGGTTTCATCAGCTCACGCTTAAAAAAACAGTACTTACACCACATCAATCAAAACCAACCGTCTTAGAAAGTATAAAATTGTCAATCAATTTTTATAAAAATATAATGAAATGCGTGAAGTTTCAACTCTAAATTTATATTACTCAAAATGTTTTGTTTTTAACTTGCATGCACTCTAAATAAAAATCACTTCATTCTCTTTACTTCAGCATTTTAAACTAAGTAAGAACAATTCAGTCATCCCTCGTTTTTTGCGGTTAATGGGGACCAGAACATTCCGCGAAAGCTGAAAATCCGCAAAGTATGATTTGTCCTTAGGAAATTTCGTGTATGCGGGTACACGAATGTTTTAAATATGTAAACGTATTGATACTTCACACATTTAAGACAAAAATTACAACAGTAAACGTGTCAGTGCAAATTAATAAGTTTAATTACAAAACCTTATAGTGTTATAAACATTAATCAACATTGCTTTCTGAGAGAGGCGAAGAGTCTTGTTGGTGGCGGAGGAGAGGTTCTTGCTTGACTGATAGAAGTTTTCGGCTCACTCGGAGTCTCTTCCACTGGAGACGCTGACGGTAGAGCCAGGGGGCTTTACCGTGAAGAGAAACATGGTGAAGGGTAGTTGTTTTTGTTGTTTCCTTTTCCTCCAAAATTCTCCTGTACAAGGACATAACCACGTCACCGCGATTGCTGAACTCGAACCATATTGTCTTCAGTGTCTTGCGCCATGTTGCACAATTGTTGCAGATTCTCCAGGGTAAGGCTCTTCACTCTTTTCAGATTGTTCTTCATCTTCCTCTTCATTTTCTTCTTCACTTGCAGACTCATAGTATGTACTCTGAGTCAACTCATCTCTTTGTTTAGCATGCAAGGATCCTTCTCTCTAGCTCATCACCATGAAACAACGCTCGTTTCCGCAATGGGGCTGCCGACATGGTTGTATTTATTCATTTTTATTTTTTGATGAATATTTTGGAAAAACCCGCGAAGCACTAAAGCCGCGAAACATGAAGCGCGAAGTAGCGAGGGAACACTGTACAGTGTTTGGACACAACTGCATCAAAATTTATTAGATTTTTAATTTTATTTGGTATTTATAATATTTTTAATACCTTTTTAGATTTTTTTTTTTGAAAATTCATTATTTTCGTGTAAAATTTCTGATACCTTATAAAACTTCGATAAGTGTAAAATTATACTTATTGTTGACTATAATACATAAATAATTAATGAAACTCAGTTTGTGTTATTGTAATTTTCAGCTCAGTATGTCAGAATTTTGAAATTTTTAGAATATGTAATGACTTTTAATTTAAAAAAAATGGTTTTATGAAATCAAAGAGTAATTAATAAATTATTTAAATAAGTATAAAAAACAAAATCTGATATATTATATACAGATATATATTTAAATCATGGTCTGTAGAATTTGGCAATTATAAGCAAAAAAATTTGAAAATCTTGTGAGAAGTTTGGATAACCTGAAATGTGACATCGCTTAGACGAATATCAATTCTACAAACCTCTTTTCGAAGCTTTAAGTTTTCTTGGTGCTTTTGTAGAGCATCTTGAAGATCTACATAGAGTTCTCGCCATTTATCAATCTCATTCCAAATTCTGTGAGTGCTGTTGCCGAACTTCAGACGCAATTGCTGTAAGAAAAAAAATTTATTTTATCATTTATATAAAATTAGGCGAAAACTTAATTTAATTCTGATGAATGCATATTTTGTTATATATCTTAAATATGGAATAATAAGGATGCCTGTAAGTAAATGAAAATGTGAAATTCAGACAATTCTCTTGTTTTAAAACTACAGTTCATCCTTATTTATGGACGGGCTGTTGTTTTAAACATTAAAGGATCTGATTGAGGGAAACGGAAATTTTCGAGATAATTTTAAATTTAATAATATAAAATAAAGCTTAATTAACTAATTAATCTCCTTTTTTCTCTCTCCTTCCTTCTTCATATCTTCATTATCCGATTTCACTCCTATTTATTCTTACTCCCTATTTCTACATCTCTCCCTCTCTTCTTCATATCTTCTTCCTTCCCATCACTCTCCCTCCCTTCCTTTCTCTCTTCCTTTCCACTTCTTTTTTACTCCTTCTAAGTCTTTATGCTTTTTCCTCACATCTTTCTTCCCTTTTCATCTTTTCCATCTATTTTTACAATTACTCCTACCTCTTCCATCTCTCCTATCCTCCCACTCTTCCATATTTCCCCCTCTTCTTCCTTTTTTTAAATCTCACTCACTCCTTCTTTCTCCTTCTCCTTCTCTAGCCGAACGATGGCCGAATGGTTAGGATGCTGGCTGTCGGAACCGGAGTTCGTGAGTTCGAATTCCAATAAGGCATGGATTTTCGTAGCCGTTCGGAATCGGCTTTAAGTAGTAGGTCCCGGTCTCATTAGCCCTCATGATGCAAAAAGTAGACCGTAGCACTCCAAAACCAAACCCTCCTTCTCTAAACCTCCTTCTTTTACTTCTCCATCTCTCCCTGTCCCCCATTTCTTTATTTTTCTCCCTCTTTTTCCCTGTCTTCCCTATCTCCCATCTCTGTTCATTGTCTATCAACTATCAGAAAATAAAAAATTGCTAGATATTTATGTATTATTAAGGAAATAATATTATGTTTTATTAAAACTTAAGGTGAATTCCACAGAAATATCATATTCTTTCGTGACTAATTTGGTTTGTTTTTATAAAATCTGAAAAAAATGCATTTATAATTCTAAGTGCTAACGGAGTTAAAATTTTTAGAAAAATATTAACAACTAACCACTTTGCACCTAAGCTTTAGTGTAGGTATACATAATTAACAACGCCAAGTAGAGTTTAGAAAATACTTCTACGCACTATTTTAATTTCAAATAAACCGTGACGTATAACAGTGTTATAACTGGTCATTTATCCCTATACACTTGAAACGAAGAAGTACTGCTTTTTGTATATTTTAATTAGATTCAATTCCCACTTGTTTTTATAAAACAAATCTAAATATAAAAGCCAATTCACAGTGTTACACAGGGAAAAAATGCAAAAATGTTTCTAGAATAAGGTGCCAATATTTGACAACATTAGAGAAGAACAGACCAGTTGAACTAAACTTCAATTTCACACTTCACCTATTTAACACTTCCATTTAAAACTATCATTTGGAACAATTTTCATTATATTTCGATTTAAAATAGTATTTTTTAAATTTATATCTTACAGGATACATAACCTTTAAAATTTCACAACAATCTATTTTTTTTTAAATTTGAGATTACGCAGACCCTGAAATAAGCAGCTGATAGCTATTTTGTTTCGTGAGGGCGACATATTTTTACGTTTTTTGCAGTCTATCACTGGAGCACGGGTCATGTAAAAATACGTATTTAGTATATTTGTGGTGGATACCCGCTAACACCACAAATCTACTAAATACGTATAATTATATGTATGTCTGACATTATGTGCTATTTGCGTTGCTATGCAAAGCTTTGCATTTTTTCTCTCCACAAGTTAGGATTGTCGAGTTACTCGGTCTTTTGTTGCGTTATTTCGTCTTCAAACGAATTCCTTGCTCCAGAAAGTACGTCGTGTTTTGTCAATTTGAATCTTGGTTTTTTATTGTTGAATGCAAAATTGATAAAATGAGCCGTTGTGACTAAGATAGTGATGAAGAAATATGCACTGACAGATTATCGGACTTAATTTTAAAAATAGTTTATTTTTGTGATTTCGTAAAAATATTGTTTTTTTTTTGTTAAATAATCATACAGTATATATTAAAGTGTAAAATAAAAAAGTTTTGTTCATAAAAACAAAGTAGTTTTCGATTTACTGCGATTTTTCTGAATAACTAAACTTTCTCCCACTTTGCACCTAAGCTTTAGTGTAGGTATACATAATTAGCAACGCCAAGTAGAGTTTAGAAAATACTTCTACGAACTATTTTAATTTCAAATAAACAGTGACGTATAACAGTGTTATAACTGGTCATTTATCCATGTACACTTGAAACGTAAAAAGTACTGCTTATTGTATATTTTAATTAGATTCAATTCCCACTTGTTTTTATAAAACAAATCTAAATGTAAAAGCCAATTCACAGTGTTACACAGGAAAAATATGCAAAAATGTTACTAGAATAAGATGCTAATATTTGACAACGTTAGAGAAGAACAGACCGGTTGAACTAAACTTCAATTTCACACTTCACCTATTTAACACTTCCATTTAAAACTATCATTTGGAACCATTTTCATTATACTTCGATTTAAAATAGTATTTTTTAAATTTATATTTTATAAGGATACATAACCTTTAAAATTTTACAAAAAATCTATTTTTTTTTAAATTTGAGATTACGCAGACCCTGAAATAAGCAGCTCATAGCTATTTTGTTTCGTGAGGGCGAACATTTTTTTGCGTTTTTTACAATTTGTCACTGGAGCGCAGATCACGTAAAAATACGTATTTAGTAGATTTGTGGTGGATACCCGCTAACCACCACAAATCTACTAAATACGTATAATTATATGAAGTGTGACATATGCCTATTGATCGTGTTGCTGTGCAACGCTTTGCATTTTTCCTCTCAGCAAGTTAGGATTGTCGAGTTACTCGATCTTTTGCTGCGTTATTTCGTCTTCAATCGAATTCCTAGCTCCAGAAAGTACAAGTCGTGTTTTGTCAATTTGAAGCTTGGTTTTTTATTGTTGAATGCCGTTGTGCAAAGATAGTGATGAAGAAATATGCACTGACAGATTATCGGACTTAATTTTAAAAATAGTTTATTTTTGTGATTTCGTAAAAATATTGTTTTTTTTTGTTAAATAATCATACAGTATATATTAAATTGTACAATAAAAAAGTTTTGTTCATAAAAACAAAGTAGTTTTCGATTTACTGCGATTTTTCTGAATAACTAAACTTTCTCGCGATTCACGAAAAAACGCTGCAAGCGCGTCAGTTAGCGGTGAAGTATACCCGCATGCCAAGTATTAATCATAATTCAACGAGACTGAAACATAACATTCTTCAGAAGCTTTCCGAACAGTTGAAAGTTCACTGTAGCAATAAAAATAAATAAACCAAAGAAAATGTCGAATAAATTGAGATTCAATTTCCTTATAGTATTCTTCTAACGAATTTTAATATATTATTCCTCCTATGCATTGTTCTGTTGGATACCTTTTCTAGGAAGTTAATGTCGAATCCAGCTTCTTCTATTTCACTCTGGATTCGAACTCTATCTGACAGCTTCGAACACTGGTCGAGAATCGTGTTCAGAAAGATCAGAGCCACGGTCTGAAAAACAAAAACAAAAAATTAGTTGCGATTAATGGGATTTCAATTTTGGATAGTTAATAGTTGAATGGATCTGATAATGGTTAAAAAATTTAACACTTGACAATAGATAAATTAAAATTATTGGCACAGAGAAATATTTTGAAACAGTTTAACACATTGATCATCATAGAATTTTTATATAAATTGGTAACAAAATTACTGTTTGTTTTCAGGCTTATACTGAATACGAACCTCTAATTTAAATATGTTCTTTTCAGTGAAATCTTGTCTGGAGTTAAGTTATTTTTTAAACCCCTTCATTTCCAAATGGGCATGGATTATATTTATTTCAAACGCAGCAATATACAAAAGGGTCACCTAGTGGATTTTAGTACACATAGTACCTTCTGAGATAAAAAAAATTTCATTATAAATCTTATTTTTAATTCATTGTAAAATTACATATCTTTTCTCTAGCTGGAGTAAAATTTATCTAAGTAATTAATACGGATTTAACTTTATGAAAGTAATTAATTTTCTTTGAAGGATATATTACTCTTTTAAAAAAGAATATAAAATATATACACCAAGGAAAGATATATAAATATACTTACCCTCAAAATAATTTTTGAATTTATTAAATAAGAAAATAATTTTTTTACCAAATAGAAGATAATTGATTTTTTTTATTTTGTAAACCTCAGTGATATTAATACGAATGGTATATTTTGTTCTATAACATTATATGTAAATCTAATTTTTTTATTTATATTTTTTAATTTTTAACTACAAGAATTCGTAATATTAAAAAGAATACGAATAAATAATAAAATACAAATATTCTATCTAAAATCTTTGAAGTTAGATTCTGTACTTGGGATTCACCGGTAAACATTTAGGTAATATATTTCCCTGTTTATCGATAAAACCCGTTTGCAGGCATAACAATTCTTAGTTGGCCCGTGTTAATGAGTGTATTTTAAATTGTTCTGAATCAATTTATCCCTGTCCTGCTATCGTAAAAAAACTGGGAAAAGAGAAATGCCTTATCTCCAAAAAATTAAACTTCTCGGCGCTACAGCCCATGTAGGGTCGCACCCTAAGGTAAAAATCTCAGTTTTAGAGACTAAGGGCCCTGAAGTGCGAAGTATATGTCCCGGTTTGGTGTAACCTTACGCGGAATCCACTATGTTTAGTTCCCGAGCATGCTTGGTTCTCAGTTTGTGCACTCACTGAAGAGATGAGATGCTGGGTCAACCCTGCCTAATCCGAGGATCGAAATTTGGACCTGTGTCTTAGAAACATGACGCTCATCTCCAATGCCACTGGGTTTCTAGTCTTATCTCCTGTCTAACAGTTTGATGAGAACAAAAAATGCGAATAAAATATTTCTTTAACAGCCGAATCTCATTGTAATACCTTTTTAATAACGCCGGTGAGCTTGCTTTTATACTGTTTACCACTGCACAACCGCAGATAACTGTTTGCCATTTTATTAGGGACTACCATATAGCCAGCCAACAACATTTCCTAAGGACAACACAAGCAAGCAAAGTGAAACTTCGTAATTTAGAAGTAGGGAAAAAGCAGAAGACCCCTAGGCCTGTCCTGCCACCTCCAGAGGTATCGCTTCAGAACTGTAATGACATCGGATGACTCGATCTTTCGGTGACTCAATCATCGAATCCAGAACACTCCGTTAACGAAATGGCTGCCTTTGTCGACTGAGATAAAGAGCCTCTCATGGTAATACTGACTGGAGGACAGCTTTATAATTTTCTTTTCTATCTTAAAGGAAATCGAAAAATTCGTTCTGAGAAACTTACTTGCAAACAGTTTTTAATGACCTTTTCAAAAATATAATTTAATTAAGCTAAAGGAGTGCCTGGCATTAATAAAAAACTTGCAGTAATAAATTAGAAATACGTAGTTTTTTAATAAAATACTAGTCACATAAATTTAGAATAAAAGTTTAGGATGAGAAGATAAAAATTTTCCTTCTGTATTATATTCCAATAAAGAGCGTTTCGACATAACTTCAAACGCGAAAGCAAAAATCTGATAAAGATTAAAAAAAAAGTTATTTACATCGAAATTCCTTTAAAATCTCGCATCCTACACGTGAAAAATAAATATTATTTCCCTTTTCCTTCGGATCGATATTAATCGATATATAGATATAATCACATCGATTGTGATGCAAAAAACGTACCTTTCTCTATCTAGTTTATTTTTTAATGCCTTTTTATCGCCGAGGAATGGCGCTCTAGCTCCAATTCAATGGATGGTTTTCCAGATGGTTATTAGTATGCGGAAGATATCTCCGGTAATGGAGGTTTTTTTTAACCTTACGGTATTTTACAGTTGTTTAGATGAATATTTTTAAATGATTGCGGGCAATGTTTGTTGTTGTGATAATCTGAATGGGGAAGTCGACATGTAAATGCACATCGATGGGTTTAGATTACCCCGAAAAGGTCGATTCATTTCAATTCAAGCATTGTTTTCAAAACCTGCATCAAGCTATCTCTTTCCTATTATTACTCTGTGAGTTACGGGATAGTAGTACATTTCGAGCTGAAATGTTTTCATTATAACAGCATATTTTTGATTCAATTTAAAATAAAATCTGTACTATTTAGATTAAAACTAATCCCATATCATTAAGAACTGTCTAATTTTATTTATTAAAATAAACTAGTTTTGTCATATGAAGCAATGCATTTTTAAAAGACATAAAATACACTCTATGTAAACATAAATAGAAATCTTTTACCTTCAAAATAAATTTCAAATGTAAATTTGTAATTAATTTTTCATATTAAATGGAGTTTAATTGTTATTTTTATTTCACAAACCTAAACTAAATCAATATGAGCTATATATTTTATTTTACAGCAGGTTAAAAAATAATTTCTTTTAAATTTTCAACTTATTAACAGTTTTTACGTTATTTTTACTTATTAAAAGTCAGATATCTTAACAACTTTAGGTTGGCAGAAAGAAAGTTATCTTTATCTTCAATACAAAGCAAACATTTAGTTTTAACACACATGTTTCAAGATCTTTCCGATAAGTATGTATATATATATATATATATATATATATATATATATATATATATATATATATATATATATTAGTGTATATTTTTATGATATTTTAAAAATATACTTTTTGAAATGACGAAAACTAAATTTTTATACAGACAGAAAGTTATTATACGCCTTGTAAACATTCATTCTACGAAAATAAGTATATTTAATTTTTTTCATTAGGTGTATATTATTTATGCTATTTAAAAAAAAAACATTCTACTTGAAATTACGAAAACTAAATTTTTATAAAGATAGAGCGTTATTAAACATCTTGTAAACATTCATACTACAAAAAACAGAACGTATTCTTTTATGAAAAGGTGAAAACAGTATGTTGTAATGCATATTTTTAAGTCTCGAAAGGTACTGTGACCCCTTAATAGTTTCTTTAGTCCATTCAGTTTTGTGGTATATTATTTCTTTATTACTCGAAAATACTTATTTCTTTATCCCTAGCACAGTTAATTGCTCTTTCCTACATCGATTTTTTACATATTAATTGTAAGCAAAACAACGTCATTTTTTCCCTTGTATAACAAAACTAAAAATAAACACAGTTGATGTCGTGTGATAAAAACATCTATCTATGTATCTACAGAGGACGTTCCTACTTTTTTATGACGATTTAGACATTTTTCATGAATTTAAATGTTAAAATAAAAAAGTAGTGGAAGCAAATTGGAATAGGGTTTAAATACCGTTTGTAGCATTAAAAATATTTTGGGCTTTAAATTATCTCTGTAAAAGAAAAAAACAGATTGAAGACGATATTTTTCAACATTTGAAGACGATATTTTAGAGCATAAAAAATATTTTGGGCTTTAAAATACATCTGTAAAAGAAAAAATAGATTATAGAAAGCATTTTTCAACTTTCCAAAGAAAAATACCCTTATTCGATTATTAAAAAAACAGATGTGAAATGCAAATTTATGTCATGAAATTCCTGCCAAATATTAATTAGAGTTTATGTATTTATGTCTTAATCACAGTTTTTGTTCTTAGTCACCTTTGCTTTAATTCCGGATATAGTGTAATCACAGTCAGTTCTCATGATTTCATAAATAAAAGAAGTAAAAGTACGATGTTATTCAGTCTTAAACCTCGGGAATATGTAAAATCGTTTCCAGAATAAGGGTTCTAAATTTTTACAATAATTGCGAACTAGGCCTCCAGACTAAGTTTATATTTAAACAGCTGATTTGACTTTATACATATATAATAAGATTTATATATTACTTTCCCTCAAAATTTTGAAGAATGATGTCTGAATCCCTTTGCTGGCATGGATGTTCGTTACCGTTCGAAATTGGCTTTAAGTAATAGGTCTCGGTCTTATTAACCCTCTTGTAGCAAAAAGTAGCTTTCTGGACCAACTATATTAACGACGATTATGAGCTATTTGATTGTAATATAAATGACTGAGTTACGAATTAGTTAACATATTTTTGACCGAGGTAAAATATGAAATAGAGGTTGCTAAAACATATGCAAAAAATTCTGATATTTTTGACGCCTTTAAAGACATTAAACTAATATATAAGTATATTATATTTTAGTTTAATGTCTATATGTATAATGTTTAATGTCTATATCTTATATAATGTTATATATCTATATATAATGTTTAATTTCTTAGTATAATATATTAGTTTAATGCTCGAAGGATATATAATTTTCTACATATATCCTTCGCGCATGTGTAATTAAAATGTACATAGTAATCAAGAATCTTCAGACATTTAATATTTTCAGATTCGCCAATATATAATTTCGATTGCGGGGTGTTGTCTTTACTGTAGTTTGTCAAATTTCCTAAAATTGGCATTGTACAATTTTATTACATGTTATAAACAAAAGCAATTTTTTAAAGAAGATTTTGACTTCATGAATATGTACAATTCTTACAGAAATCAACATAGACAATTAAAACAACTTCATAATCATATAGTAAATTTACAATGAATTTCATACATTGTTTTGTACATCTCATATACATAATTTTATCAACATGATTTTTTTCCTAAGATTTGTCCCTGTCCCTAGTTTACCATCGAAACAAAACCTTCGCTAAAATATATGGTATCTAACATGTTGAAGCTCCACACACCTGAAGTTTTAGGAAAATTCGTCAAGAATATTTTATAACTACTCCCCAAAACGGCTGCAGTTCCTCAAAACATCAAAAGATTACTGAGTAGTCAGTAGATTGCTCAACAGTATTCGTGTTCATGGGTTCAAATAAGACTGCTAAAATAAATGTCGGAATCGGGTTTAAGTAGTTAGTCCCGTTATTATTAGCTCTAGTGTAGCAAAATAGTAGACTGTAGCACTCCAACTAGTAACTAAACCACAAAGTGACTAGCACCATAATCATCTGATTCTTTTTGACAATATAGTGTATATATACAGGGTATTTCAAAGATGACCGGTATATTTGAAAAATCAATAAAAACTAAACGGACAGTGATAGAAATACTCAGTTTATTGCAATATGCTTGGAAAAATAGTAAATTTTAAGGCAGACAAACTTTTAAAATTAGCTACATTATTCCACAACAGATGGCGCTGCAGTCTGGAAAAATCTAAACTACTATATTATTCTGTATGGACTTTTAAAAGACCAGGTGTACCACCACTATCAAGAAACAATTGAATAACTGATGCAATACATCTGTTCTGCATGTGAAGACATCCCGCCTGAGACGTTTACACGGGTTTTTGATAATTTCGTTCTGAGAATACCCATATTATTGCTGAGGCTGGTGGATATCTGGAAAATATCGTAGTTTAGATTTTTTCCAGATTGCACCTCCATCTATTGTGGAACATTGTAACTAATTTTGAAAGTTTGTCTGCCTGAAAATTTACTATTGTCCCAAGCCTATTGCAATAAACTGTGTATTTCTATCTCTGCCAGTTTAGTTTTTATTGATTTTTCAAATATACGGTCATTTTTGAAACACCCTGTAAATATTACCTGTTACGGAATTTGACCATCAGAAATTCAAGAGAATGATTCTATCCATATGCTTTTTAATTGGAAATAATTAAGCAGCGAGTTCTTTTTAAGTGGAATTATTTCCTTCTCCTCCAAAAATCCTCAAAGTATCTCAGATATGATAATTTATTTTTCCTCTCCTATTTTATCCCATATGAAAAATAAATATTTCATTTTATTCTAAATCTCCATCTGGGGTGACAATAAAACATTCCAGGAAAATTCTCCTTTCGGAGATTCAGTTCTCGCCTCCTAATAACTATTGGAAAAACCCATCGGACCGTGACTGCGCCATCTGTCGATTTAAAAAAATAATAAAAGCCATGAGAACGCTTTTTGAATTGCAATCTTAGTTGATTAGATATCGAATCATATCCATTGTTATAAAAAAAAGTAATGTTAAACTTGGATGCAAACGACGTTATGAAGGTTTATCGACTCTAAGGGAGACTGTAACTGATATCGTGTATCGATCTGTGGAACGGCAAGTGTTTGTGTTTTTTTATAAGGATTTATAAATAGAGGAATTTTATACTGTATCACTGCTGTGCGTGGGACTTTTCCTTTTATAAAGGTATTCTTCTGGGATGTTATCGCTCCGAATTATGCGCGTTTAATCATTCTCAGGAAGGCGATTGTTCACACAGCTTGACTTCGAGTAGGAATAGTGGTAAATTTAGGTAATAGGTGCTATTATTTGCATATAATTAGTTTGCATCTGCGTAAGGTTGTTGAACTTCTAAATCTGTTGAAAGATGAGTACTAACGCTTCTGAAATCTAAAGAAAGAAAAGGGAAAAATCTGATTAATTCCGTTCAATATGAATAAAGCGTAGATTGATAAGGATTTAAAATAATTTAACCCAAATTACACCAACGCATTGCGTTTTGGGGAAATCAAATTGCAGGAATACATGACTTAGTAGCTCCAAATTGTTAATCTAAAGTAGCGATCGTCAAACAATGTTTCATAAAATATCTCTAAAATTTTAGAGAGTCAGAAAGAATTGAAAAAAAAATAACTATAAAGTACTCACACTGTATGAAAAGCGTTTAAAAAATGTTAACTTTAGAGCAGGGCCGTAACACGGTTCTTTAGAACCCATGGCAAAAAAAAAAAAAAATTATCTGAGCCCTTAGCACCCAATATAATGAGAAAATATATAAATGTTTTTTCGATATCATATATTTAGAATGAACTTAAAATATTTTGTTAATTATTAAAATGTTCATAGTATATTAATTTTTAGTTTTTCTTCTATATTTATTTTATTAATACTTAAAAATATTTTCGAACACTCTAGGGGTATAATTTTTCTGATAAACTGAATAGTTTATTTAAGATGAATATTTTTTTATTTGTACGTTGAATTTTCATAAAAAAATTGATGATTTTATAAATTTTAATTTAGTTTTAATAACTTTTATAAATTCAAAATTTAAAACGAATACCTGGATTTATATAAAAGAGTATGAATAGCGTTTAACAAATGTTAACTTTAGAGCAGGGGCGTAACTAGGTTCTTTAGCGCCCGTGGCAAAAAACTGATCTACGCCCTTACCATCGGATATAATGAGAAAATATATGAATGTTGTTTTCTATATCATATATTTAGAATGAATATTTTGTTAATTCATAAAATGTTCATAGTATGTTAATTTTTAGTTTTTCTTCTATATTTATTTTATTAATATTTAAAAATATTTCCGATCACTCTAGAAGTATTATTTTGCTGATAATATGAATAGTTTATTTGAGGGGAATATTTAATTTATATCTACGTTGCATTTTTATAAAAAAAATTATGTTTTTCTAAATTTAAATTCAGTTTTAATACCTTAATAATTTCAAAATTTAAAACGAATACCCGAATTTATACAAAGGCATATTAAGAGGGTTTGGTAAACATTTTGTAAAAATGTAGCAAGTTTAGTCTCTCGGAGCATTTAAGAAAATATAAGAAAATTCATAAAACAGTAATTTTTTAAATACATTGGATTTTAAAAATAAAATCTGATTTTATAATAAAAAAATCTGATTCCAGAATAAAAAAATTTTTTTTCACTTTTCCTTATTTCTACTTGGGGCGAATCGTCTTCTTTTGGACCCCATTTTCCTCACAGTGACTTTATGACTGAAGCGCGAGTGACAAATGCCATCTTTGGCACGCCCTAGTTACGGTTCTGATATATATATATATATATATATATATATATATATATATATATATATATATATATATATATATATATATATATATATATAACATTCTAGGGGTATTATTTTGCAGATAAACTAAATAGTTTATTTAAGGTAAATATTTTTTATTTGTACGTTGAATTTTCATAAAAAATTGATGATTTTCTAAATTTTAATTTAGTTTTAATTATTTTAATAAATTCAAAATTTAAAACGAATACCCGGATTTATATAAAAGCATATTAAGAGTGTTTGGTGAACATTTTGTAAGAATCTATAAGTTTAGTCTCTAGGAGTATTTTAAAATATAAGTAAATTCATAAAACAGTAATTTTAAAAAACATTGGATTTTAAAAATAAAATCTGATTCTATGATAAAATAAAAAAAAATATTTTTCAACGTTTCCTTATTTCTGCTCTGGGAGAATCATCTTCTTTCGGACCCTATTTTCCTCACGATGCGGCGCCCCTATGACTGATGCGCCCTTGACAAATGCCACCTTTGCCCCGCCCTAATAATGGTCTTGCTCTAGATTGCAGATTTAGTAAATATATCGTCAAGGCTCGAAAAATCTTAAAATTTTGTTTCAATCACAAAATTTGAAATGATAACAGACATTCGAAGATTTGAGAGATAGATTATGGGATTGACATTCACTTTATCTAAAATGGAAATGACGTTAGATAAAATAACTCTATAAAATATGTTTTAGCTGACACTCAAAAGTAACATTAAAGATTAAGGTAGTTCGTAACACTATAAACAACCTTTAAACCTCTACAATTATTTATCATTCTGTTAGTGGAATCGACGATTTATTTATGAGACTCGATTGTAAAAGTGCTTTGTGAGTTGTTAAAAATGTAACTTTACTTGTCTTAAAGAGACAGTGGACCTTTACAGCAAACTTTTTTTCTTTTAAATGAATTTCCTTGAAGATTGACTATGTTATTAGTACTATTGATATATAAATATTTTAAAAATTTGAAGGCAAAATATCAATTAGTTTCGGAGTTACTAATTATTAATATTTTCATAATTAGATTAATTGAAAATGCTCCAGGCACATCAATTTTGCATAAAACATTATAAAAAAAATTTTAAGTATACCATATATATTTTTAAGCTTATTTTTATTTTTTACCAGTATATATTTTTAAGTATAAACTTTACAAAAAAATGTAGTTGTTTCCATAAACATTCATAGAAAATATAAAGAGAAAAAATAATTATGATGATGATACCCATATTTTGCAGAATAAACAGCTATAGCGGTTAATTAAAATGCGTAACTAACATATTATATGCTTGAAAACATACCCGTTTCAACTAGACTTTATTTTATAAACTCTATCTTAAATAATACTGGAATTTCAGAGACAATGATCTATTTTCAATGCGCCTGGAGTACTTTAAACATTTGTAATACATGAAAATTTTACTACTGAGTAAACAGAATTTGAAGTTATTATTGCTATACCCATAAGTAATGATAAGCTTATTATACCCATAAGTAATGATAAAATGATGGGAATGAAAAAATTCTTTTTGCTCAGTATTCCTAACGCTATATTCTTTCACTAAAATCGAAAATTCGAATTTTCGGCCAATTTTTAGCCAGTTTGAAAGTCTACCATTGTCTTAATATTACTATACAGCCGGTAAATTAACTCGAATCAAGACGAATAGCTATACATATTATTAAACTATAGAGTACTACGTTTACAGATGATAGCAAATAAATCTTTAATCCTTAAAATTTTCTTTCTGTCTTATAAATAATATCCTTTGTTTCTTAAAATTATAGCTCATCACTAACAAGGATGGGCTGTAATATTCAAAGTTCTTTGAATTCCACGCTTCTTTTATTTTTTGCTGTCCATAATAAGTTAGATTTAAGATATTCATCAATATAGATTAAGGACGAATCATCCCAGCGTTAATGGGTTAAATGCTATTACTAACCAAGTGATATAAACATTATATAAAAAATTTTCAAAAAAAAAATACGTAATATATGTAAGTTTAATGTCAGTTAAATATGATACTTGAAGAGGGAACAATAGAGGTATATATTCTAAATAATAAAAAAAAATTCTCAAATGTATTTGAATTATATAAATTTTACTATAAGAATAAAGTCATAAAAAATTAAATGCCCTATTGTTTGATTTCAGGCTACCAAGTTATCATGCACAACCGCATTTGCATCAAATTTGGGAATAAGATTTCAGATTCCCCTGATAGCCGTATGAGAGTTCTATGCCTTAAGATAAACTTATTGTCTAAATTGTCTGCCCGAGAGGTATCGTAAATCACATTAAAAGAGGAATTCTAACTTAAATATGCTTTTTACTCTGAAGTTCGCCCATCTTGAAAAACTAAGAGGTCAATGAGTGACTGCTCCTAAAATATGTATTTCTTTAAATTGTCCTAATGGCAACCATTCTCAAGGGTAGTTATGAGTCTACTGAGCTAACGTGTTAACCTTATGATTAAATTTTCAAAATGTTATAAATAAATTTTAATAAAAAATAATTATTAAAAAATGTAAAACAATTTCTTGGAGATAGTTTGGTTTCGATCTAACCAAGCAAATAAAACTATATTTTTGTTGTTGTTGTTTACAGGGACTAGACTCGGAAAACTGAATTGCTGATTTGGACTTTAACTGTATACAAACACAAATACCTAATCGTGACCTCGAAGTAGTCTAAAATCGCATTTTATTCCGCCAAATACGAAATCTAGGACATCAGTGTAGCACGTCCCTTTAAGGCAGCAAATCTGCAATCTATGTTTAGAAACTTTGTCATCCCCATAGGGAGACAAGCACAAATTCAAATGAAAATATATTATTCCTCAATATTCTGGAATGGTAAGAATAAAAGATGGTCAGTAAAAAGTATAATTCTTACCCCGGAAGTATTGCTTATGTGGATGATTGTGCTTGGCTTGGAGCGACATAGTCCACCGTTTTGCTAAATGAGGTCTAATGAGACTGGGACCAACTGCTAGGAGATGATTACAAACACCCATGTCATCAGAGGGATTCGAACCCGCGAACCTTGGCACCCAAGAGCGACGCTCAACCATTCGTTATATGGAACTGAAGGAACCTCGAAGAATAATCTTTTTTATATTGATAAGAATGTTTGAATATCTTGTAGAAAGGAGAATGATTTCTGACTGGTTAGAGGCTCTTCCAGACCACCAAATGGTTAATAATCTTGCAATTATCCTGGGATCACAACAGACGATGTTTTATGCATAAACCAGAAGTAAGATCACACAAGACAGAAGAAGAGAGACGAAAACTACCTTGAATATGTACCAAATATTTTTTTTTATATTTTACTGAAGTACACGCTAGTTTTTTCACAACTACTACCATTTATGTAAGTGCACAATGAATGTGATGGTGTATTTATAGAAGCAGGGCAATAAAATGCCCATTCTTTTACATTGCAGGAATCATTAAAAAATAATTTTTAAATGTTAAGGTAACATTTTACTAACCTTAGATTGATTTTTTACGAGATCTATAATAACGAACTATCTTTTAATAAATTATTTACTTTTTTTGTCATTTCTTCAATAATATTAAACATATACCCAAGATTAAAAAAAACTAAATTTACTAACAGCAAGATAATTTTTTAAATATGTACATAAGAAACTAAATTTTTATATCAAATCGAAAATGAAAATCATTATCATTCTGTAAACTAAAACTTTTAAAAGTCTCTGATTTTATAAAAAAAATATTAACTAAAATATGTTAAGTAATTGAAAATTAAGAAAGCAGTTGTTTTTACCTTGCTATAAAAAACATATATCACTCATATTAATATCACTTAAATTCATAGAATAAAGAATATAATTGGATTCTATATCACGTTAAAAATTAGTTTTTGGTTTAAGCTTTTTAAAAGTTATTAGCGAGTAGATCAGTTTTTTCTTCACTTAGTGCATATATTTTGTATCTTATTTAAGCACTGATTCATATAACAAAATAAATATTTTTAGAAAGTTATATCTTTATTAACACATTGTATGCGGAACACGTACTAGTACGTTTTCTGGCAATTGATACTTGAGCGTGGGTCACGTATTATTACGGGTTAGTGTAACAATGGGTAGAAAAATAACGGTATATACAGTAAAACGAAGCCGAATGTTCTTGTCTACTACATAGATTCTAGACAAATAAAAACTAGTTTTTACATCAGTCGATGCGGAACCACAGAACGGGAAGGTTGATTAAAAAATCAATTTAGATTTAAAATTAACTTTTTATTTATCCTTGTGAAAATGATATTATATATATGTATATTTATATATTATATATATATTTATATATTTGTGTATATATATATATATATATATATATATATATATATATTTGTTTATATATCTCAATATAAAATACGAAAAGTTGGTTAAAAAATTAATTAATTTTCGATCTATTGAGATTTAACTGAATAACTAAATTTACGCGCAAAACGCCCGCTCCCGGTACAATTCCGCTGCGAAATGTACTCGAACACAATGTGTTAATGATGGAAGAAAGATTTTGTTCTACACAGAGCAGAACTTTTTATTTTACACTGAATCAAAAATAGACAGAATGAAGACCTTTCAGCTTGAAAGGTAATCTGTCTACTTAAAAATCTTTCTAAATATAAGCTATGATTTTTATAAAGTTAAATCTTTTAATTAGTGTTCTAATCCTTAATTTATACAAGGACCAACATGAATTCCTAATGAATTCTTACATCAATTTCCCACAAGTATCGTTAAAAATTCTGCTCCATTGAAAATAAGAGACCGATGTTCCACTGTGACTGTTGTGCGAAAACTGTAGTTTTAATAATCTTTAAATAATAAAAACGGTAAAAAATTATTAAGTTATTAAAATAGCGAGTTGACTCACCTCCAGTCCAGAAGCAGTCGAGAGGTTACTGTTGAGGACAGATACCAGGAATTTGAAGCGCACAGATTCTCCAAACAGAATCCGAATTGTAGTCATGGCTTCAAGGACACGGTTGTTGCCATACTCCGGATTACGGGATACAATAGTAAGCAGCTATAAAAATATCACAGTTCTTTTAATGGCTTCAACAACATAATTAATAAAATTTCTGTATTTTCTATAAAGTACATTTCTCCTACTCTCTCCAATTTATAATTCAAATTAATGGTGTTTCAAAAAATGTTAATAATGAGACAAAAATCAAAACGATTAAAATCTTTTGTTTCTATATTTCTATCTCTTTTCAGCCTTGTGCTACGATCCGCAATATAGAGTTAAATCAACTTTAAAACCTCATTTGAAGTCTAGATGCTTACAACGTTGTCGATGACATAATTTTTTTATAATTTATGAATATAAGTTTGAGTACAATCCAGTTTAATGAATTGTTGATTGTTTTCTCTGAAATGGTCTGATTATCATAATTATCAATAACGTTGAACTCGGTGGAAATGCATTTCAGAAATGTTTAGAAGTAAATACTATAGCCAAAAATGTCGTTAAATCTAGCTTTCTGTTGATTAAATAAATACAATGTAAAAGAAAAGGTCAGAACATACTTATTTGTGTATACGGATGTTTGTTTGGGATTTTTAGTTCATTTTACTAAAAGTGATATAGTATATTAAATCCTTCTTTGCTTTATAGACAAAAATGTCTGGATGGGGCGGGGAAGCCTGCTTCCCATCGAGGGTCGTAGTGTGTATATATATATATATATATATATATATATATATATATATATAATATATATATATATATATATATATATATATATATATATATATATATATATATTAATATTCAAGGAAATTCGCTTTCACCGATTACACGTAAAATTGCCCTTGTTGAATTTCCCTGGCTTACTGAGCAAAAAGAATACTTAATCATAGTGCAGTCTTGGTTGCATTAAAGAAAGCAAAGTCTAGCGTTGTGGAACTTTATTGAGGATAAAAACTTTAAAAGGCTAGATCTTTGTATCGAATGCTCAAAAAATGTACATTGTGCCTGCAATGTCAGCCCCAGAGGAAAAAAATGACAAGATTTGATCCCATGAGACATTGATTAATCCGCGTTTTTTGGGTGTCAAGAGTGAACATACACAGGTATATATATATATATATATATATATATATATATATATATATATATATATATATATATATATATATATATATATATATATATATAATATATATATATATATATATATATATATAATATATATAATATATAATATATATATATATATAATATATATATATATATATATATATATATATATATATGATATGTCGTGATCCAGAGTTAAGGCGAATGGAAAACAGTCTTCTTGATAATAATAAGTTTTATTAACTCATTGTTCTTAAGGAAAGCAACATGCGCCATTTTCATTAATCGACCCGGAGCTATGCGTGAAGGTGTTGACCGCTCCATGTCCACGCGCCAAATCCCACTTATCTGTTTGCAAGCTCATCTAAAATAGATGAGAAATGCTTCCGCCTGACCGGATTATCCTGAAAGCTTACGCGAGCGTGGGTCTTTTTCATTTATTTTATTATTATAAAAGAGTTCTCTTTTTAGAATCGTTTTTAACTTACATAATTTCCAACTACCCCTTTTTTAGACCTGACATATATATATATGCATGCATATATATATATATATATATATATATATATATATATATATATATATATGTGTGTGTGTGTGTGTGTGTGTGTGTGTGTGTGTGTGTGTGCATTAATAGATAGAAACTCAAGCACTTTAGCAAGAGTATCTGAACTGACTACAGCAAGGCATCTCTTTTGGTAGTTAACCTTGATCTAAACTTCACTTGAAGCTCCTTATTTAAGTTAATAAAGAAATATTTAAAATAATTTGTCAACAAGGTGTTATGTTCGGCCTCATATATGGTGACAAATCTGAATGAGTTCAGGTCATTTCAAGCAGTAGAAAAATTAACATTTTCGTTCACTTATCAACACGATGAACAAACTATATTCACAACCTAAAATTTCTTTAACTAACATAATAATGTAGTATATTTAAAGAGAAAATATTATTGTACAATACATTCATATATCATGAAGTTTACTTCTAACTTTCTAAAAACACCTGTAAACTATTAAACCTACACTATAACAAGAAAAAAAAAAGAACGATTCAGTAATTGGAGTTTACACTTTCAAAATAAGATTTCATATTTTAAAATATTCAGAATGGATAGAAAAAATTGAGTTATTCGCCATTTAAGTAAATATAAAAAAATATTCGGAACCCAATCGCTCCTTCGAAACGTCACATTTGTATCTCATATTGAAAATCCATTTTGAGTTACTGCTTTTCGAGTTTACGCTTCGCTGCACCATTACGGTGAGAGTTTTTCGACTGTACAATGCTGTTTGTATTTTCACACAATGTAGTAAAAATTTATTTTCCTTCCTTCTGCTAACTGAGATCTAGGTGTGAAAACTTATATTGAAGTTCGAAACGTAAATATGTGGAAAAAAGCCTTAATTTAATCTATGAAATTTAAGTGACAAGGAACTTCAAGTCGTAATTTTTTTTAAATATTCAACGCTTACTCATGATTTTATTGTGAGTCTAAATAATGCTGGCACATAAAATGTGAAGCTACAATCAATAGGAAAAGAATTACCATATAGCCCGTCATATAACGGGATCAGTAAAATTTTTAATTTTCCAAAATTGTAAAGTACCTTATAAGGCAGGTAAAAATAATGGTTTCTTTTTTAGCTGAGAATTATCATGCAACAAAAAATAAACCATGATTAAATATAAAATTATCACCTATGTACCTAATCTAGTATTTAAGCCAAATATAAAAGAAAATTATTTACGTAATATCTAAGTTCAATGATAAAACGTATGAAAATAATGCAGACGATATTTAAATAATTTAAGATAAGGAATGATTAAATGAGATGGTTAGAGGAATGACGTCATAATGTTAGAAAAAATGTTATTTTTACCTATTTATTATGTGATAAGGTGATAAATTTAATCGCCTGCTCTTAAAATGGGGCTTGAAATAATGACATTAAACGCTCGAAAAGGGGGGAAGCCGTGGATTTCGAACGTTTTAAAGAATGAGTATTTTTCACTGTGATATGAAGCATATTCCTTCTTATTTATTTTAGAAACGGATAGATAGATTAGGAGAAGGTAAACTTTTCTAACCCTAACTCATCCAGAATCCAATATGGATGCATATATTCATTCCTCTATCCAATATGGATGCCTCTATCCACTCTATCCATTCCAGCGGTTGGATCAAGCAGTCCAACCACTTCATAAATTCGAGGACAGACGGACAGATAACTTTGGCTGTTATTATATAGGGGATTTTTAATTAAAGTAGAAAATATTTTCACTAAAGAGTCATACCAAGAACATTTTCGCACTACTAATGGAGCAATACTCATTAGCTAATTCAATTTCACTTTCTCGTATGCATAGTTTAGAGAAAGTATGTAATCGTCAAAAAAATCGAGCTAAAGATTTTGACTGATTTTCCAGTTTTAGATATCTTAGTCTAATTATACCAGTTTTGGGAATTATGTCGGTGTGTATAAATGTGATAGTGAGAGTACGTTTAGACCTAGAAACTAGAATACATGCTTTAAAGAAAAATTGTAGGTTTCAATCAAATTTTGGGTTATTCAGGGCAACCGGAAGTAGTAGTTTCCCTATTACTATTGAATGGCTACTTTCAGTTCCCATCCGGTTACCAAAACATTACCAAAACATCCGGTTGTTTAAACATAAAATAACGTTCTACCGTAGCTGAAAAACTAGATATTATTTATGTAATAGTGTCGATATATTTTGTAAAATTAATAAATATATATGAGTAACAAAAATAGTTAATATTGTGTGAGTATATGAACAAGTCGAAGGGGATTTTTTAGTGTACGTTTAGAATTTGTCTAGAAACATAACAGAATATCTAATATTATGTTCGTAAAAATATTACATACAGAAAATTTAAATCAATTAAAAAATTCAGTTTTTTATGCTCCTTTGTTTTAGTGCTTTTTAGAATGCTATGTTACACAATTTTTAATTTTTTTTCTACTTCAATCGAATAGTCTTTTGTTGTAGATTTCAGTTTCATATATTTTATATAGTTACGTTATTTACATTCCTATTACGAAAGAACTTAATACTTTATATTCTCGTTTCGCACATATTCAATGTTACTAAATATTGATATCATTTACACACTGAATTTTAAAATATAATTATTAAAATTATTTCTATTCTGATATCACTACAATTAACACAATTTTCTAATAAAATCCTAATCAAATGAAGATACAAAATTTAATTTTCATGTCAAAGTTTTATTTATCGTTTGATCACATGCATATGCTTGTATTTGACATAAACTTCAGATTTTTTTATGTCTTAAATTAATGTGGAATTACGAGAAGTAGTTTTTTCACAAAGATAGTTTCAGATTTTTTTTATGTAAAGATTGTTTTATGAAAAATAATTTATGGTATTACATGTAAATTTTGTTTTGTAGAGGTTACCCTTTTCTCCAATACATTTTCCTTTTTACGTTATAATAGTTTTAATTTTTTTACGTGTTTGAAATAATATATCGTAATATTTGAGGAGTATTTTTTGGTCTTTGGGTTACTGAGATTTAAAGAATAATATTTTAAAAATCGGGATTTAATTTTCATTGTCTTAATGTTACTGTTCAGTACTATTTTTTTTGTTTGGATAAACTTTACTATTGAAATTCCAGATTGTGTTTTGGATTTACTTTAAATGAATTTGTTTTAATCCTTTCTTATAATTAATGCTGCTTATTGTGTTTATGACACACGTATTCTGTTCATATATTACAATAGCACAACTTCTCCTAAAATTGGCAATTTCTTTTCTACCAGGAAATCGAAAGACTCTTTACCGTAAAGATATATTAATATTTTAAAAATTGGGATTTAATATTAATTGTCTGAATATTACTATTCAGTTGTCTGAATATTACTCTTTTTTCCAATTTTTTTGCTTGGATAACCTTTACTATTGAAATTTCAGATTGGGTTTTTGATCCTTATTTCAGTCAGGAATATACTTTCATGTCAGATTACCAAACAAACTATTGTCTTTAACCTCAAAGATACCAAACTTAGTGAGTATTTTAGATACTTTGATTTACTTTGTACTTTAGATTGTACTTTAGATTTACTTTGTGAGTATTGTTTATATTAGGTAATTAAAATGATATTGCTAATATATTATGCTGTTATTAGTTTATACAATTTAGTAACAGCACAAATACTTATTCATATATGTAGTTATCAGTTTAAATAAATTTGTTTTACTCCCTGTTATAATTAATGCTCCTTATTGTGTTTGTGACCCCCGTATTCTGCTCATATATTACAATAGCACAATTTCTCTTAAAATTGGCAATTTTTTTTCTGCCAGGAAATCGAAGACTCTTTGCCTTAAAGATAATATTAATATTTTAAAAATTGGGATTTAATATTAATTGTCTTAATGGTACTGTTCAATACCAATTTTTTTTTGTTTAGCTTATTGAAATTCCAGATTATGTTTTAGATCCTTATTTCAGTCAGGGGTTACAATATACACTTTCATGTCAGATTACGAAACAAACTATTGTCTTTAACCTCAAAGATACCAAACTTTGTAAATATTTTACTTTTTTATATTAGGTAATTTAAATAATTGCTAATATATCATGCTGTTACTAGTTTATACAGTTTAGTATCAGCATAAATACTTATTCATATATGTAATTATTAGTTTAAATAAATTTGTTTTACTCAATGTAAGGGAGTGAAACAAATGACCCACGTATTCTATTCATATATTACAATGATACATCAATGTACATGTGATATACAATGATAAAATGATACATCAGTGTTCATCAATGTTCATATATTACAATGTTATGACCCACGTATTCTGTTCATATATTACAATAGCACAATTTCTCCTAAAATTGGCAATTTTTTTCTGCCAGGAAATCGAAAGACTGTTTACCTTAAAGATACGAAATTTTTGTGACTATTTCAACTTACCTCTATGGCAACGATTCTCGATTTCATGTGCGAGCTCATAATACACGAAGCAATAGTGGAGAGACCAGTTTTGTGTTCCGATATTTTGATAATAGCGGCCTGTAAAGAGGAAGGAAATATTCATATCAGATTAAAATAATGACAGGGTGGGCAGAATATACATTTTCTATAAGTTGCATGCATATGACAGTTTATTTTCAAGGACATGCTTAAACCCTCTAGATCCTTATTGCATGATAATCAAAGAAAAAACAATTTTCTAAATCATGACTCTCTAATCATGTAAAAAATCATTTGGCATTATCCCCTTGACACATAAATATACGGAATTTGACGCTCAACTGAACACTTACGTGCAAGCTCAGAAAGGAAACGTTTTATTTTGAAATTTGGATTGTTATATAACATTTAATTGACTCAAACATTTTCATTTCTGTTATTCATCATAATATGTGAGTCTGTCAGACTCAAATTTTTTCTAGTATGTCATTCGCCTTGCGAGACAACTGTTATATTGGTTACACTGAAAGCTGATTTCAATGTGATTTTTAACCCCTAGAATGCTATCTTGTTTCTTTAGAATTTTGTTTCTTTTGTTATGTCTACAATAAAACTTTTTAAAAACTTATTTCAAAATAAATAAAGTCAAATTTTGCACTTGATTTGAGTTTAAAATGTGGTTTATTGCATATTAAATTAGTTATATTTTTTATATTGCATATTAAAGCATATAATTTCATATTAATTATTTATATTGCATATTAAAGCATATTAATTCATATTAATAATTCATATTGCATATTAAAACATATTATTTCATATTAATTATTTATATTACATATTAAGATATTTAAAGTTGTTTAAAGTTATTCAGTTTTGACAGCTTATATTTTAATTATTAATTATTAATTATTCTTAATTAGAGCCCGTGAACAAATGGCTTTGCCGCTAATTGTTCGTCATTTGTAAAATAAAAATTTTAATTACAAAATGTCCCCGACACTTAAGGATGTCGTTCTAGGGTTAATAAAATTTATTGTTAAATCCATAATAAATTTCAAAACTAAATAAAGCTATCATCAACAGTTACTATCACTAAGTTAGGTGGGAAGAACAAAATTTTGCAAACAAATATGTTTTTAACAGCTAAAGTTTCTTTTCAGTATCATTAGAGTTTATTTTTAAATAATATGACAGAAAATTCAGCAATACTTACTGTGCTCTTAGTACATGCTTTCAGGCATAGTAAGCAGTAGAATTCATCGATCTGTAAACAAATACAAATATCACATAAACTACAGAAAAATACTTATATAAAATGTTATGCACTAAAACTATAGAAATATTTGAACTCTGCACTTTTAACCAATCTTTGTATAGGATAAGGACTCTTGGGAACTTATTTAAAACATGAAAATTGTGAAAGAGTTCGTTATCTGAAGGAATAATTGTTTAATGTAAGTGAAACTACGATATAGGTTCAATAATAAAACTACAGGTGGTTGGGATACAAAGCACACATTCTCAATCGGTGGTGTATTTAACATATTGACGGACAGTAGGAACAAGTGAAGTTCGAAAGTTAGCACTATATGTTTTATAATTTTTAGAATATTAGAAGCATAGTTTTTACTTAAAACAAAATTCAACTTAAAAAATTGTTTCCAAAACATGACACTAGGCTTCTACTTGTGCGCCGGTAAATGCACATTTGTGCCGCTATAACCGTAGTGTCTAAGAACGACCGTTTGTTTTTAGACGGCTATTGCCATCATGCCACATAGTGAACTTCGCTTTGATGGCTATCGACGCAAGTGTCCGTCAAAGTGTTAAGAAACACTCTTGGGAGAGGAGCAAAGATGGTAGAAAAGGGAAGAAATTTTGTTTTAAAATAAACATTTTAATAAAGGGCTTAATTACTCTAGAGATTGATCCCAGTATGAAATCAGAGATGAAATCACCTACTATCTTACAATTATACATGTTCAATCTTGGTGATAAAAATGTGTTTTTTGGAGTCTTCACTTGATTGACTATTCGCATGCCGTTATTGAAGAACAGGACAAATTCCATTTAGAACTTCTATTAAAGTGTTACTACCATGATTAAGATATACATGGTTAATTCTAAGAGAGTAACTAAACTTTGTGGAGTGTTAAAGATGTCAAGTACCAAACTCTTTTTTGATAGCTTTAATAGAGTATTTTATACTTCTGGATAAAAGATTTATTTGGTATAGCATATAAACTCAGTTATGAAGTAAATCTTTAAAGTAAATAATTTGTAAAAATTTCGGTCAATGTATCTTCCGAAAAATTACATTTTTGATTGAGACTAAAAAATCCTAAAATGTTGACATAAATGGCAGAACTACAAAAGACATCAGATGCACAAAAATTTGGTAATTGTTTACATGATTGACTAATATCTTTATTGAAAAAGAAACTCGTTCAATATATATATATGTGTGTGTGTGTGTGTGTGTCATATCCAATGGTAAGGCAAATAGAAGAATCAGTCTTTCTTGATAAATCATGTCTCTATTTTAAAGTATAGTTTCCTTTTTAAAGCGTCACTTGCACCATTTTCATTTATTCGTAGCGGAGCTAGGCGTGGAGTCTGTTGACAGCTCAATGTCTAAATTCCAACTGTCTCTTATAGGTTTGCATACTCATCGAGTTTCTCCAATATGCTTCCGCTTGACCGGATTATCCTAAAAGCTTACGCGAGCGGGGATTTTTTTTCATTTATTTTGTTACTACGAAAGAGTTCCCTTTTAAATTGTTCACAACTCACTTAATTTTCGAAACCCCTTTTTTAGACCTGACACACACACGCATATATATATATATATATATATATATATATATATATATATATATATATATATATGTGTGTGTGTGTGTGTGTGTGTGTGTGTAATATATCAAAATTAATTAACTCTAATATTTCTTTAAAAACCTCCTCTCTCCCATTTAATTAATTTAAATCTCTTTTACAGCCTCTAAACGGCTTAATCAACGAAGTATTTTCCACTTAACATTCCTTTCTGTCATAAAACTGTAAACATTCTGTCTATTCAACACTTTTTTCCAAGTTGTTGGCGGAACATAGTCTCGCGCTTTGCTGATATTGCATCTAATTCTCTTAGTAAGTTGTTTTTTACTGTGGGAAAATTCTTTTTTTCATCGCTCTTGAGTGCATATCTGTCCGATCAGAGCTTTTGGTATGTTATTAAGTAGAAAGGATGTGCGTTGTTGTCGTCATTCTGGAATAAAGTTTAAATTAGACTTCTGCGTTCTCTTCAATGTCGGCCTGACTGCATTTTTATTATTGCTCGCTGTTGAGCTTTCTCCTTGTTAAGGAGTTTTATAAAAAATGGATTACACACACACACACACACACACACACAATATATATTATATATATATATATATATATATATATATATATATATATATATATATATATATATATATATATATATATAAATTTTACAAACCAATTAATAGCTGCCCATAAAAGTGAGGCTACACATTAATTGGTTAGAGTCGATTCCAAGGGGCTACGAACATGTGTGCTGACAGTGATATTCGAACCCAGGAACTCGGGTACAGAAAAACAGAGGCCTACAGATTCGTGCATATTTTGGCCCCTGCTTCCTATGTAATTTATAAATTTCGTTATAATCACGAATTGCCTGTATCTATATAAACAAACACTGCCAAATCATTATTTACCATTTCAAGACTCATTTCACTTACTAAAGAATCTGAGATCTGACTTTTACACTCGGAAAATTACTCGTTTGATAATGCAGAGATAAAAGTGAAACAGTTTTAATTATCAGTGAATTACATAAAAAATTATCTCGTCTTCAATGAAATTTTATGCAAAACATTTAAAATTCCAAAGCATCTCCTAACTTCACTTTCAAAATACAAAGACTTTGTATTTCTCTTTACTCACAAAAAACGACAAAAAAATGGGGAGAAACCCGTTAAAAATCTCTAAATTAAATTTCTTTGGCATTGAAAGGCTTTTGAACATAGACAGAATATAAAAAGTTGCCACTGTGCTTGCTTTTTTCCGATGCTTTTAGACTTTATATTTAAACTTTAGTTTTCTTTCTCTCTTGCTTTTAGTTCTCTTCCAATTTGAATGCGTGAGAGCGAAGAGCTTAGAAAGGGATTATTGAGGATTATTTCTCAAGTTTAAATGTATTTTAAACAGTGTGTTTTTTGGTTTCTTAAAACATTCGCTCTTTAAAGGGTAAACTCTAGAAAAAGTGCAATTTGAATTTTAAATGTAGAATAAATATTTTGTTTCATTTATAAGAGAAATTTCTAAGATCATTTCCATAAATCAACTTTTTAAATTTCTTTACTTTCTAATTGTAATTTACTTATTGCAACGCAAATATGCTTTAGTGTGCATTTTCAGGTCTTTGTATACAGAATTAACCAAAATGGTTAAATGAGCCAGTATTTTTATTGTTTTTTCATTTTAAAGGGTTGGTTGGTCGATTGGTAAACAGAAGTACACCCTAAATTGTTTGCTACAAGAGGGCTGACGAGACAGGAATATGCTGATTAATGCTGATTCCGAACGGCTACGAGAATCCATGCCAGTAGTGACATTCGAACATTCAAACTTCATTATCGATGAGTAGTTACTTCAAAGGTATAATACGATAAAAGTCTCAAATTTTAAATAATCAAATTTTAGTTGCATTTTTAATGGGAACCTAAATAACGCTTAACACGTGACTTACATAATTACAGAAGATACAGAAGACGCCCAATTCTAGAAGATAAGAATTTTTGATTTAAATTCAAAACTTTTTCATCAAATGTGAGTAGCCATCCAATAAAATCATTCATAAGTCGATAAGTCGAGTTTTCAATAATTCGTCCAGTCCCATTTGAATCATCGAAACTCTACTGTAGACTCTACCGAGACTCTACCTTTTGCTTTATAGTTTTAGTACAGTTGAGATTTATAAAGAAATAAAACTGATTATCAAATGTTATCTACGTTAAATAAAGCATATAAAAATTATTTATACTTTTAGAATATTTTAGGAAGAATATTCACTGTTTAACTGTATTTGATCCCTTAAGTTAATTCGAGTGCGTTAAATTGCTCAAACTGTGCACACTCGAGAAAATTCAAGCGGCTTTGTACTTTCTGTTGCTATAATTTTTCACACTCGAATGCAATTCACATTTAAAAATAACAATGTAAAAAAAGTCGATGTGCAGTGTAATATTACAATTTTCGACTATTTTCTGCAATGCTATTAAAATCCAAAACTGCAAAAAAAATTTTGATTATTTTGAATTTTTGTAACTTTTTTGGCAAGACAACGTTCTAAATTGTGTTTTTTAAATAAAAAATTGATTTTTTGGCCTGCATTTTTCAAAAAACTGTGTATTAAGGGGTTAACCCTATCTAAAGGCCGTATAACACTTTAACATGTACGTGTAGAAAAAAACTTCAGATTCATTGGATTCCTTTTCTCTTTGAAAAATACGTGAATTTCAAGTGTGAGAGTGAACAACTTTCAACGGATTAAAGGCTATATTACACGTTAACCTAAACTAAAAGAAATTGGTTGAACATTTTTAGGTAAGACCGTTACTCAGCTGAAAATTTTTTAATCTTACGCGAGTACCCCGTATTCCTCAACGGGAAAAAGAATCCTAAACTGAACCTGTTGCTTTTCTCAACATGTACATGTTGACGCGTGATAAGACCTTTCTTTATCGGTTGAAAAATCCACTTATTTTTTAATGAGAAAAGGAATCCCGAATTGAATCTGTTGCTTTTTTAACGCTTACTTGTTGACGTGCAATAAGGCGTTAACTTGAGAAAACACTTTGTGTTTAAAAAAAACTTTTAAATTTCATGAAAAACTCATTAATAAATAATCTCCCAAAATTTTTGATCGAGCTTGAGAAAAAGTAATGCACGTGGACCTTGCTTTAAATCATCAATAAAATATAAAATATTTATGCATAGAAAATGAATTTTAAGTTTAAAAAAAAGCATATATGACAAAGTAAAAGTTTTAACGATTTAAAATTAACTTTTAGCAGAAAAATTTCAATTTGAATTCATAATCTTGAATTAGAATATTCAATACATTAGATATAATTTAATAATATGAATAAATGAATTAGCCCCTTTGCTGATGAGTTGGGGTTGTAATTCACTTCATTTATCTCCCAGTGGCGAAGGAAAGTGAGTGTGGTGGAGGGATGCCGCCCGTACCCGGTACCTGCTCTGCGGAGTGACAAAAAATTGCTGGTTTTTGGAAGGGCATGTGTTACTCAGCTTCTCGTGTTTTGAAGCTGACGTTAGGTCAGTGGAGAAGCAAATTCAAAATTATAATTTTCGTTGTAAATTTCGTCTCTTCGATGTCTCCAAAAAATATATTTCCATTCCACTTCAGTTAGATGAAGAAAACTCTAATACGAGAGTAAATAACCAAATATAACAGTTTTATGTTTTTTTAAGCTTACTCTAAAACATTAAATTAAAATAAAATGTGTTTTTTAATAAAATTCAGTTGTTTTCCTTCCGAAATTATTAATATTACAGATTTGATAAAAATTCTAATACCAATTTTGAAATAAGTGTAAATTTTATTTTCGAACTATCACTTTTCCAGGCCAAAGGCTTGAAGTGAAATGCATAGTTGATTTAATAATTTATTTTTGTTTCTAAGGTAAAAGATTTCTTACTATGTACATTAAACTGGATTAGTAACAGAAAAGTATTTTACGTTTATTTGTTCATAGAATATTTTTGTAAAGCAGTATCCATTTTGTTCTTTTTATTAATCCGTTGATTAAAAAAATTCTTTTTGTAGTTTGGTGGGCATGAGTGGCAATTTTAATCTCCTTACTACCACATTGCTACGCCACTAGTGCCATTGTAGATTGACGAGTATACCTGAACTGCTTTCGGCAGACACCTTGTAGTATACTACTAGACTGCGAGAAGTATCGGTGTTGTCCATATGATTGGGTTTGATATTTTATGTAGATTAAAGAAGGTTATTTTGATTGCACGTTTATGGTGCAACATTTAACGAAGGTATAATAAAACTGTTAATATTTTTTATGCAAAAGAATCATTATTTTTAACTCAAAGCTTAGGTGTACTCAATACTTTACATATGTCTGTCGGAGAGCAAATAAACAAAATTTCTGGTTTGCCAAAGAAAAACTGCTGTTCGCGCAGGCCAGGATGTCAGGATATTTTTCTCCTAGGAAATTATGGTGACTTGAGAACCTACGGTGATATTACACTTTTAATTGAAAAACAGAAAAACATATGTAAAATTCATAATTTTTTAAAAATATTTTTGACACTTCTTATTGCAAACCTCTTATTGTAAAACCACTTATTCATACAAACGTTCGGAAACAATTCATGTCGTTCGGTTTGGAGCGTTACGGGCTACATTTTTGTTACATGAGAGCTAATGAGACCGAAACCTATTACTTAAAGTGATAAAAGATATTAAAAAATGCAGACGATATTTAAATAATTTAAAATAAGAAATCATTAAATGAGATGGTTAGAGGAATAGCGTCATAATGATAGAAAAAAATGTTATTTTTACCTATTTATTATGTGATATAGTGATGAATTTAATCACCTGCTCTTAAAATGGGGCTTGAAATAATGGCATTAAAGGCTCGAAAAGGAGGAAAGGGGGTGGACATTTCAAACATTTTAAAGACTGTAGCATTTTTTTGCTGTGATATGAAGCCTATTTATACAAATTTATTTTAGAATCGGGTCGATATTTTAGAAAAAGATAAACTTTAC
The DNA here is from genome assembly GCA_032207245.1 of Pardosa pseudoannulata. NCBI lineage: Eukaryota > Metazoa > Arthropoda > Arachnida > Araneae > Lycosidae > Pardosa > Pardosa pseudoannulata. Next base: position 2,966,634 of record CM063506.1, read on the forward strand.
TCGCTTTGAATTTTGCTAACCCTAATTCATCAAGAATCCATTCCAGATCCAACCGCTTCATAAATTCGAGGGCATATGGGCAGATAACTTAGGTTATTATTATATAGAGGATTATTCGATTGCTTCACCCGTGCTTTCGATTCTGCTATTTATCCAGTGTTCAATATGCCCGACTCTCACCTTTTAATTTTACCAATAACCGAGTTATTTCCCACTGCAAACGCCAATCTCGACAAAATTTGAGACTAATAATCTCTATTATGATAAATAACAGAAATAGCTATGAACTGTGTCTTTCTCAGTGTGCACAAAACTATTCAGTTGAATCAAATTAAATAGTATTTTTCGTACAAATCAAATTATTTGCATGTCAAGGGATTAATGTAATTTAGTAGAATGTGAGCTCTCGTTTTCTTACTTTAACCGAATACATCAAATTTATCACAAATAGCTTTCGAGATTATTTTTTAAAGAATTATTGCTTCAATTTGGATACACGTCACTAAACGCTATAGGAGGTATTTTCTATAAATAAAACTTTTAATATGCAATAAATAAGAAATTTTTATGGTAGCATCGGTTCCTATTTATTGGGGTCGATCTACTTTTTTCATGTTCGTAATGCATAAATAACATTTTATTGCAACGTTAGAGCATAATATAATTTCTACTGAGAAGAATGCCTTGTTCAGGAGAAGGAGGTGTTGCTGGAATATATCCATTTTAACACCCCCTGTAACTTATTTCATTCATGCCCTTTACAGCTGGTTACAATTTATAACATTCTTCGTTTACTGCCTATTTGTATTCGCCGACTCTGGTTTATTTGCATTTCTCGGGATAAAATAATATTCCCCAAGGTGTTAGATTGACCTTCTCCTTTATATAACTCCCTCTACTTGTTATTTAAATGGTTGCCAGTAATCCGTTTAAAAGTTTATGCGGAAGAGGAAAGGTGTTCGGGAAGTTTATGTTGTTTTAGGAATTTGGAACGCTCCTCTGTTAATCTACAAAATGCAGATGGAGGGAAATTTATTTCAAAGCAATCGAGACATAATGGGGATTAAAACGCTAACACAGTAGCAACGTTAAAAAGCATAAACTTTGACTTAAGTATGTTTTTATTTTTCTCAACTTTTTCACTGTTTTAAAATTACTTTTTTTATTTTAACACTAGATTTACGGACTGAGCCATTTTGACTCATTAAAAATTTGATATATATATATATATATATATATATATATATATATATATATATATATATATATATATATATATATATATATATATATATATATATATATATATATATATATATATATATATATATATATATATATATATATATATATATATATATATATATATATATATATATATATATATAACTTTAATATCACTTTTCATAAACATACGTTGGTTTTTAGTTAAGTAATAAAATATATATAAACTTTCATTCCTCTTCCCAGCAGACCCCTTCATTTCGCATTATCAAATGTGGTATACCTATTTTCATGGTTGTGAGTCATTTTGACTCATAGAATGCATATGAAAATAAATAAATATAGTAATAAATATAATATAAAGTAAATATAAAGTATAAAGTATATAAAGTATAGTATAAAGTAAATATAGAAAAGAAGTCGAGAACACTTCCCTTCCAGTGACAGAAATTCATGCTACTGACGCATGGAAGAATTTTCAAGTTCAACAATCATGCAAAAGAAACATGTAGAAACCATTGTGCTAAATGTAATAGAAATGTTTGCGGAAAATGTGTTTCTAAAACAGATTTTATATGTAAAATATGTTTTCAATTAATTTTTTGATAATAAACATTTTATTTAAATTAATTTGGAACTATTTTCTTTGAAAAAACTTCGATTTTCTTGTATGAGTCAAATTGGTCAGTAAAAATAGGTATATGATCAACATCTAGTGTTAATGTCATTGGCAACAGATTGTTTATTGAGTTTAATTATGTTTAAGCAAAGTTCTACTTTATATGTAATGTCTAGAAAAGAGTAGACTTCTTGTTTATTCATTTTTGTAGCCTTTACAAGAAAGATTCTAAGTCTTTTAGAAATGTAGTAAACCTTTTATTATATGATTCATAGAATTTAAAAGTTTACGTTTTGGTTTCTAAATTTTAGCCCCTGAATTCTCTTAAGGGCACTTCAAAGGATATCTGCCACGAGTAGAAGTCTAAATAATAACGATGTACCCCTCACCACCGATAACTAACATTGAAGGCACAAGAAATACTATCGGACCTCTTACTGATGGATGAATGTTTTTACGAAAGGCAAAATTATCTAGACCGTGAATCTAAATGGCAATTTTGCAACGGTGATCAAATCTGATTGTATCTGTATATTATTCAAAAACATATTCTTGATTGTTATCTGTAGACATTCAAAAATAGCATTAAAATTACCTAAAGTGGAGGGCGAAAAAGTAAAAAAAAAATTCAGTCCAACGCTATTGTTTATAAAATCGAATACGTATAAGAATAAAAAAATTCCATTTGTTCCATTTTATACAAAATTGAAAACAAATTTTAAACAACTTTTGTGCCAATACCACAGGCTAGATTCAATCTGCCTAGTTCAATTGGAGCCTATGTATGTGAAAAAAACAAATTGAATAGAAATTTTAATTTATGAAATTATTTAACATTTGAACGCTATCCAGTTTTTGTTGAACATTGTTACAATTCTTATACCTACAGCTTTTAAAAAATATATTTTAAAGAAAGTAAGCAATACATACGTTTTTATTTTAAAAAGGTTTATTGCTCATTAAATTTATTTCAATATTTTCATAGTTTATTATTTCATTTATAAAATGTCTCCGAGGCGTAAGGATAGCATTTTACGGTCATTTTACGGTTAATATATAGCTTTGCACAGCCTATTATTAACCCCTTCCGGTATGATTTAATAATGAAAAACTGTGCATGAAATAACCATTTAATTTTTATTTAAAAAACTTGTTTCATTTTACAATTCTTACATATTCTTAATTAAGATCCCCTTTTTACGCAGTGTTAAATAATATCAGAAACAGTAAAATTAAGAAAATATCAAAGCAAAACATTAATAAGGTATACAGATAATAGTCTTCAAGCTAGTGGTACTTTTCAAAACAAAGTTCAAAGGAATTCTTAATTGTTTACAGTACCAAGTAGTCTCACTTTTAATTTGATTCTTGTAACACACACGGCATTTCTTAGTAGGTTTTCTTTTATTCTGACTCATTAATTTGGCAATCACTTGTACCAAGAAATTCTAAGTAAACAATAAGCAATAGTAACTTGTGATTTTCACAACTGATAAAAGTGTTGCCAAATTCAGTACACTAGAAATTTTAAACTAAATTAATTATCATATTTAACAGTAACTTTAATCGCATGACGAGTGTAGCTCGTCATTGTGCGGTATGAAATGAAAAACTAATGACGAACTAGACTCGTCATTTTACCGGAAGGGGTTAAATGGAGCTCGTTTCCCAATATTTATTCTGCTTCAAGGAACCAAATTTTAGACATATCGTACATTATATTTCTTTTTTTATTCGAAAAAAAGAAGTAATGAGATTTAAAAAAATCATGTGTACTATTGATTTAGATATTTCTGAGCGAACTGTTAAAATGCGTAAGTGTTTTGATTTTCATTGTGTCTTATTCAGTTTGGATATGCTGTGGATATATGTATGGAAAAATATAATTTACTCCCTGTCTTCCAATAACGTTTATGAAAGGAGTGCATCCTAGATGGCATCACATGAAGTGGCCCTCCAAGCTTGAAAGGATGGTCACCAGTGATTGGTTGGTGGTGTAGATGTTGTTATTGCTGTTGTCTTATGCCACTTGGCCAAACCAAGCACGAATTAGCCGCAGGCTGTTCGTATTAAGGCGAAGGGGTGCGCCTTTCGTTTTAACGAGCACCATTAAGGTGAAATAACGACTTTGCTCATGTGGGTCTTCGTAATTCAGAGGCAGGGACCAAGCAGAAGACCCATAGACTTAGCATGCCCCCTCCAGAGGTGTTAATTGAGAACTTGGGGGACATCGTGACCACGAACATATTTTACGTACCCCAGTCACTTTCAAGGAAAACAGCGGATCTTAGGTCGACTCGGTTCCGAACCCACAACCTCTCAGTTACGAGATTGTTGCCTTTGCCAACTGAACTACCACTGTTCGGTGTAAATATTTCTAGCACTGAACGCTAAAAGGACTTATTGAGCCAAAAATAAGATAAAAAGATAAAAGTAGATGTTATAAAATGTAGATATTTCGACCTTTTAGAACTAAAAAAGGAAAAGCAACGAATGGTGAAAAAAATATAAGATGAGAGGAGCGAGGGAACCCTGCGTGCTGCGAGAAAGTTTTTAAAAGCGTAAAGACATACAGCGTAAACTCTATTATATATTAAATTCATAGCCTACATGTAGTTATCATGACCTTCAAAAAACAAGAGTTCGTAAAGGAGGCTGACATTAACGAGATCAAAATATAAAACCTTCTTAATCTAGAATACGAAAAATGACTGTGGATAGCATCTATAGAACTGGATTTCAATCGCTTGCAGGCACAGTTCATTCATTACACGTGATAATGTAATATTTGATGTTACTAGTAACGAGATCTTCTATGATTTAGATAAATAAAATAACATTATACAAATGTTAAACTGAACCGCATTACCTTTCTTTCTTTTCATTCCTACTACTAGCATCTATATAATATAATGATCATCTAACTTACATATATTTTTGGAGATTGGAAGGTATGGGGTTGAGATAGTATATCTTACATCGCCAAAATTGCCTTGAGTCTTAAGTAAAAGATCGTTAATCTAACTCAGGCTTCAGCAAAGCGCAAGCGGCTCTTTGCATAGACCTTTGCTACTCTGCAGACTTCTGCCTGTGTATAGTGTATCAACAGCAATCATATATAAACTCATATGTTTTAATTCACAAATATCTGTACTAGGACAGAGAGTCACTGCATAATTTCAAAAAAGACTTTTTGTACATTCGCAGAGATCTAAAACGTTGATATGCAACAGCTTAAAATTTTCATGCTTAAAATAATTTTCAATTTAAATTTTGTATACAAGATAATTAAAAATTATTTAAAATTTCTGAAAAGATTGCTACAAATTATATACAGCCAACAGTTATTACATAAGAAAAGTCCCATATTTAATTTCATATACTTGGCTATTCCTTATCCAGAAGATTTATTAGTTGAAATTTAAAACCAGTTTCTATACTTCCCTTTCTTAGCTGTAATAATATGCACATTGTAACTTTTATTCATTTCCCGATTCAAATAAACACAACAATAATAGCATTGTTAGCATATTAGAGGATTCCCCTTTATCCTCCCAAATATTTGAAACAAACATAGAGTTACCATGCCCTCAAGCAAAACAATTTAACAAGAGAATGATAAAGGTAAATTTTCAGACGTGTTAATCTCAAATAAAACTACTTATAATCCTTCTTAGATATTTCAAAGCGATATCATGAGCACTCTATTAAGAAAAATACTCCGTTATTGACTTACAAGTTGATTATCCTACAATTTTTAAACTTTATACTTCCATTTCCTGGTATTTAACGTAACATTAAATAATGCTTACTATATAAACTTAATTGAATAATCTGAGCAACCACTCGAATTACATCGAAAAGAGCAATTGAAAGTTAATCCGTAATTAAACTCAACCCCAATCTTAAACTTCCTGGTTTGAAAAATGTAACTGAACACAAACGAGGCACTTTCGCCGCTGCTTTAACTAAGCTACTTGTTTCCCCGAGTTTAAAGTACTCTTTGCTGACTTAACCTTGAGGCATCAAATACTTCCCCACCCCGACGTCTTTAAAAGAGCTTAACAAATAGTTCAAAAATGGTCGAAAAAGAGAAATCGTTATGGGTTAATGTACGGGGAGTGTAATGGTCTGTTTGGGATTTGGAAGGAGACTTTAGAGCCGAGGCAGTCATCGATTTTTAAAGATTTTTAAAGTCTCGTTACACGGATTAAAATGGCGGGTTTGTTATAAAATAGCTACACAAAAACATTATAATAGCCCGGTTCTCATTGCAATTTTCTGAAATATCCGAGGCTTGTAACTTATGCTTAATTAATTACTGATTCAAAATTTCCAACGTCATTGAAGGTACATAATTTTAATTTTGAAATTGTTTACAGGTTTTTGAAAGTGTCGGAAGAACATATCAATTACAACGTTACGTAATAAGTCACTACTGATGTAAAAGTAACGCAAAAAAAATGAAAAATAATTCGTGGCTGACTTAAAAATTTTAATGGAATTTTTAAGCAGAATCTTCCAGAATCAATTATATCTTTTTCTAATATATATATTAAATATTACATTAATAGTATTTAAAAAACTTTTTCTAATTTTAATTCTCAAGAATATTAGAATGCTAGCCTGCTTTTTTTTTTATCGCTGCTACTATTAGCACTTCTACAAGACAACTTTTGGAAAAATTATTTGAATGCAGGAAAACACAAGTAATACACATGGTTTGGAAAAGGTTTTATTACTCAGCAAAGTTAATTCCCATTTTAACAGTATAATATTGTAATTATAGAAGTCACCAAAACGATAGGTTGACTTTTAGAGTTCTTGCTCAATTGTCATGCGTGAGTGTTTAGTAACATGGTATTTCAGTCTGAATTCGTCAGCCCGACACACCGGATTTCACCCCATAACGATATACTTAATTAACACGCTGTCATTTGTAACTCTTCTTTCTGTTTAAAAACAATTTATCCCATTTTGCCCTTCAAAGGGATGCTGCAACCTATATTCGAAACAGGCAAAAATATAAGAGTAATCATTATAGGATTCTCTATTTCGATATTTCATGGTATTAAATACAATAAAACCACTAGCTGTAATACAGTAATTTTCTTGTCCGTAATTTATATAATCATCATTAAAGAAATGGATTATTTATTCTCTTAATGTACAAGATACTACCTCTCCCATGACAGAAGAATGATCTCCCGACTTAAGCGAAATCTGGACTTAGCCTTATCGATTTTTTAGGTTCGCAACCTTTTGGCTGTACAAGGAATGCCAAGGTAAGCAACGCTGACAGTGTAATCTATATAAATAAAATGTTTTGTTTGAGTTTGGTTTGATTTTGGTGTATTGCGGTATACTTTTTTTGCAACACGAAGGACAATGAGACTTTAGGCTGGTAAATAATGTAATCAAGGTGAGGAGAAATATAGCAGAACAAGAAAATCAATCGTCAGCATTTTGTGGCTATTTAAATATCCATTAAATAATCTCCAACCTAAACTGACATTGATTATTGAATTAAAATTGAATATTAAATTGAATTGACATATATGATTAAAAACCTTTACTGTACAGACTACAGGTGAGAAAATATCTGCAGGTAAGGGACCTTGATCCCTTACAAAGTCACACAGCACCTATATAAGTAATATGAGCAAATTACTTAAGAAATATATGTGTAATGATGTTTAACATTCAAGTATTGACAAAGATAGATTACAACGAAATACGTAAGAAATGTTTATTTTACAAAATACGGAAATATTTTACAAGCCTTTGCTTTTCCAATTTCACAAACATTTCTGGCAAAGTAATTTTATACTAATTCTCGCCTTATATGAAGTGCTCGGGGGAAACAAATGTTAGGAGATTAGTGTTGCGGAAGTGAGGAGGCATTAAAGCCGGCCACTGCACAAGGATTAAATCCCGGGATTCAGGAGGAAACGGAGATAAAATGGCGTGGAAAAGAGCAATCACGATAATAAAGTTCTTTATTGAATAAGACGAAATGTGTTCATATCAAGCACAAAATACTTTTGCAGTAGTTCTGTTTCAGATGAAAAAAATTCAAGAAAAAAACAAAAGGGTTTGTGATTTTTAATGTATTAGCTGCAAAAAGAAATTATAATTTTTAGTGTAAGATAATTATTTACCAACAGCTGTATGTATATATACACATGTTTATATATATGCATGTATATATGCATGTATATGTATATATGTATATATATATATATATATGTATATGTATATATATACATATATATACATATATATATGTACATATATATATATACATATATATATATATACATATATTTATATACATATATATATATATATATATATATACATATATATATATATATATATATATATATACATATATATATATATATATATATATATATATATATATATATATACATATATATATATACATATATACATACATATATATACATACATACATATATATATATATATATATATATACATATATATATACATATATATATACATATATATATATACATATATATATATATACATATATATATATATATACATATATATATACATATATATATATATATATATATATATATATATATATATATATATATATATATATATATATATAAATATATATATATATATGTACACACTCAAACAAATACAGATATATGTATAGAAAGAGAGAGACAGATAATCCACTGTGTGTATGTTCGGTACTCATTCTAAAACAGCTTGATTAATGTTCCTGAAATTTTGCACGAGGATTTTAGCAAACGAAATTTTTCGACTATTTAAGTAAACTCTGGGAAAAATGTAGATAGGTCAAGTTCATGGGAACGATAAAACAATTTTTTGTATTTTTGGATCTGGTGCCCATTTACGGAGATACTGAATAAACTGAATAAATTTTTCTCTTAATAACGGGCTAAAGTAATTTAACATTTTAAGTAGTTTAATTCATTTGAATACTGTTTAAAATGTGTCATAAGATATCATGTTCTTTTTTTTTTCTTTTTTTACAAGATTTAGTTGTTATTTAATTTTTACTGTTTTTATTTGGCTTATTTCTTTGTTTTGAATTTTATTTTTACCATTTTAGATTCCATGTCAATTACTGATAGAAGGTAAGATTGCATGTAAATTTAGATGTATTTAACTTTTTATTTACATTTTATTTCCAAGATACTTAACATTTTATTTAACATTCTATTTAATATTTTATTAAGTACTATGGTTTTCTTAAATAACCTCACAAAAATGAGCAGCTACTTTTTTGATAATAGAATCAAGTTGACAAAATCACAAATATAACATTCTCATACGCCATTTTTTCTGAAATAAAAATATTCCGCAAAACTGTTTTTGAATGTTCAGGAAACTGCGGAGGTTATCTATACCCAGACCTAAGGTTGGACGCAGAGCAACTAGTTTGGTAAAGATGAATTTTTCTGAGGAGTGGTTCAAATTTTTTGTTCATTAAATTCTATTAATGTATGTCCGTGGATCGCCAAGTCAGTGGATTCAAATGAAAAAATGTGGCAGGTGTTGTGGAATAAAAGTATAAATAATTTGGAAGCTCCAGAAATATACATATTACACACTTAAAGTTTTATCACGCTCAACGAACATACGGACAACTGTTTCATCTTGCAATTATGTAAAAATATTCTATCACATGTAAATTTCCGAATAGGAAACAGTCACGCTAAGCAATGTTCAATGCCTGTCTTCATTTCATGTGATATGGGATATAAAGGTAAAGCAAACAGGATAATTTTAAATTTTAAGTATGTTCCATTCCTATTTGATGACATTATACTTCTTCCAATAATGATTATTATTCCAAGATAAATTAATTGTAAATATTTAGAAGTTTAAGAAATCTAGAAATAAATTTAAATTAATAATTTCCTTTTCATTTTTGTCAATATTGGGGCTTTATCACACAAGTGCGTTCTCACTATAAACAATTTCACGTGACTCTTTTCTACAGTTGGGTAAAATGCATGTAAAAGAGCGCCGTTCTTCAACTTTAACTTTTACCACCCGGTATGGGAAAAGTTGATTCCAATGAGCAAGTCAGAGACGAGAATTGCTAGAGTGCAGGTTTCCAGATGGCCGCTTGTATCTGTATGATGGAGTTGAGCATTGAATTGGAGATAAATTTTATTGGAGAAGCAGTGAAAAAATAACATATGGAATGCCAGGAATGCAAATATTGAATTGATGCATAATAATCCTGTAGATAAGAACACCGCAAATGACAGTCCTTCCCTCCTTTCTTTTCTTTCAAGGTAGTACAGTGGACTGCGCTTAATGTGATCAGTTTGGGGCACCGTGATTTTGATAACAATAACCAATTGATAACAATAAACGATATGTAAAATTAGATAAATTTAGACCCCCCTTAATTTACACATACTAAATTTCAAAATAAAATGAAAAACACACCTTATATTGTTCTGCATTTATGTATATTATCCTTATATAGAATAAAAGAAATTATAAATATAAAATATAAGAGTTGTATGCATAGTTAAAAAAATGATCAATTGTTGATTGTCTACAACTTTTTGTAAGAACTCATTGATAAATTGTTCGTAATCATAATCAAGTTGTCGTATCGATTTAAAATTTCGATCTTGTTTTAACGTTAAATCATTTCCCTTTCTGGCTTCCATATCGACAAACTGCATGCAAGCGAGCAAGGCATAAAATGTGAATAAGCTCCTTCTCAGTTCCGATAAGAATGTGTTGCCTTCTGCTTATCTGACAACCACTGACCATCAGCAGGGTGTGAGTATTTCTGAAAAAGTTCAGGAACGTTTAAACCCCACTCCTTTGTTCATTCCCCATTTTACTAGTTGGAAGAGGGAGTATTTTCACAAATTCAAACAACAGAGTAGAGAAAGAAAGGATGGGTTCCTTCTGAATTGATTGTGAATATTCCTTTGCCAGTTAAAATGAGGTTCGAAAACTGATAACATTAACCGATGTAATGATCACATAAAACGATAATTTTAACATACAAGTGAATAGAGAAAATCGGGACCAAGTGATTTCGATAACAATAAGCGATTGATAACATTAACCGCAATCACATTAAGCGGAGTCCACTGTATTTGTACAATCGCCAACGCCAGTATGGGATTACACGCAAATGAGGAAAGCTGGACTTGGATCAAGTATTTCGACAAAATAGTATCCCTTTAACCTGCAAAATTGGTAGAAGCTGCAGCATGAATTAGTTGTCTGGGGATAAAATTATACAGAACAAACAAAATATTTGAATATCAACTAAGATTTTGTAGATATTGCTGTGGAAAATGTACACAGATAGATTTGAAATAATGAAACCACGAGAAGATTTTCACTTGTATGAAGCATGAAACAGCAGTTGACAGTATCTTTGTCTCGTGTCGTAAGGCCTTTACGCATATACACCAAGGCAACCAATTAGTTTAACATTGTAAATGGTACATCCTCTTTTTGCAATACAAGGACTTACCCAGTCTGTTTTTGACAAACCACAATGACTTTTATGCAAGAGTACCTATATCATATCGAATAAGTTAACTAATATGTACATGCATTTTTTTTAGAAATTATACATTGAATGTGTAATACTTTATTAATATTTTCGACTGTCTGTTCTTTAATGATATAGTACAATTTTATACAAATTAACGGGTGATTCATTTAAAAATCAATCACAAGTCAGAGTTTGACCCGCAAAGCACGTTTCTCCAACATTAAACAACTATACATTTAAATGTGTGCTTTATTTTTAAATAAAAATAATTATTATTGAACAGGATAAAATAATCCTGAATAAAATCAATTATAGGTCAGAAAAAATATATAACATGGCATATATCTGACATCATAGTGTTTCAATTGTTTCGAATATTCTTCATCAAAGGGAAAGAAAGTATTTTCAATCTATTGGGAACATTTACTTTTTGCCAAACGGCTTTAACTCCTCCATTAAATTAACCTCAAGCGTTGAATAAGAAACTATTCCACCCCACAATTCGATTGATCTCATTTACAAAAACAGATCACGTCCGCCCTATGCTGTTTTCACATAATAAAACAAACGCATTGCTTTTCTCCAAGCGACTCAACTGCGGTTAAAATATACAGGAAAGAAACGAGGGAAAAATACATGTCAGGCTGTAGCGTGCATGTATATATATATATATATATATATATATATATATATATATATATATATATATATATATATATGTATATATATATATATATATATATATGTGTATATATATATATATATATATATATACATATATATATGTATATATATATATAAGCCATATATATATCCAGCGTCCTTTTGCATTCCCCTTTTTAACCCCTAACTTTAATTGACTACTGGGGCTACAGCTTAAGCCCTCAGATAAGGGGTCTGACCAATTATAAATCTGCATTGCTCTAGCGGACAATTTAGGAAATTTCCAAACAAAAAGGAGACGCACGCTGTCTTAGGCAGATTTTCCCACAGATTTTGACTGATGTTTTTTCCCAGGTGTTAAGGGTATTTTACATATAACTTCATGCTAGCTGACCCCTCAGTTTTTCTTGTACCTATGATGAAGGGGGAACCCGTCCTCCAATATTATCTTAATAAAGGTCTTTAGCTAAAACGGTGTTACTTTTATGGGCCATGACTGCAACCACCCATCGTGGAGCCCGTCTTATTATATATATATAGTCAAATAACTTAGATGAAATCTTAATTATAAGAAAGGGAAAAAAACTATTAGGAAAATGATTAATTTTGTATAAATGAATCTACAAATTAAGAACCCTCCTATACGAAAATATCAATTGGCAGAACCTTCCAATCCAATAAAAAAAAACCTCCACACAAGCTAATTGGCTTGTGCCTGATAGCAATCGGCAACCTGTATGCTGAGCTAGCTATGCATAACATATACACATTGGTTGGCACAACCCCATGACTTAAAGATGTTGTAGATCACATGCGTGAAGTAAGTACTTTCTGATTTTAATTACACGTTAAGAGCTTGCTCAAATTATGACACGGGAACAGATAGCTCAGATGAGAATGAGGCATTACCGTAACTTTTTAAACATGTTATATAACCATCGTATTTATACATATCATGAAGCCCAGTAGCGTTGGGGTAGCGTTCCGCGCTCCCCCGACACAGGTTCGAGGTTCGATCCCCCGGGTTGGGCAAGGTTGACTTAGCCTTTCACCTCTTCCGTGGGTAGATGAACTGAGAACCAAGCGTGCTTGGAGACTAAACACTGGGTTTTTCGCTGAAGATTGACCACGTAACCGGAACATATGCTTCGCACCCAAGGCACTTGGTCACGTAAACACAGATTGGCACCGTAGGCCCTGGCTTCTTAGTAGCTCTTACGCCGAGGCGTTTTATATAACCATCGAACCATTAATAATCATGCTAACATCAACTACAAAATATGTCAAAGCAAAATGAAAATACACGAAATACAAATACAATGCGACATAAAATTACTCTTGACATTTTCGCATAAGCGCTGCAGTCACTGCATTCCTAGCCCCCAAGTCATTGGTATAGATATGTTTGATTTTACATAATAAAACAAATTATTTCCTTGTCTGCCAGTGAATGAACTGTGATTAACATATGACCGCTTCACTTGCTAAATCGATTAACTCCAATTTCTGAGTTATTTTAAATTTTAAAGTAAAAGAACTTCATTGACTACTATGGTAAATGATGCAAACAAAATTCTCTATGTGTTAACAACAAAAAAGGTTTTGGTTTGGTTTGGTTTGGAGTGCTACGGTCTACTGTTTTGCACACGAGGGCTAATGAGACCGGGACCTACAGTTTAAAGCCGATTCCAAACAACTACGAACATCCATGCCACAGTGGGATTTGAACTCACGAACTCCCTAGCCAAAGGCCAGCACCCTAACCAATCGGCCATCGTTCGGCAACAACAAAAAAAAAGGACAAAATGTTTTTAATTATTTAAAAATGGTTTAATTATTTCAGAGGCCAATTGGATGAACTCCGTACTCTAATGTAAATCTTATAAAAATTTAGTTAAAACATTTTAACAAAGCATTTGAAAGTAACATAGATATGAAATTATTTCTATCCCTGTTAGACACATGGTGTGAAAAACATGGTGTACACAAATCTGTTTTACTTGTTACTCCTGTGTTTGTATTTCAATTTTCAAATTTACCCCTCGTTTGTATGTTACGGGCTGTGACATAATACAGATAGAAATCATTAATCTAGCCTTTAAACTACATTACGTAGATAATTAACTTGCTGTCTCATTTTATTTTATATGTGGTTTGGTGTGGTTTGATTTGGAACACTAAGATATACTTTTTGCAACACAAGGACTAATGAGACCGGGACCTACTGCTTAAAGCCGACACCGAACAGCTACGAACATCCATGCCGCAGTGGCATTCAAACCCAAGAACTCCTGTACCTCTAACCATTCGGTCATCTTTAGTTTTATCCATCACGGCAGCTTTAAATGGGAAGCAGTAACAGGAGTGTTACGTTTTTTAACCTCTTTAATTGTAACAAGTATATGTATACATACATACGTATATATATATATATATATATATTGTTACGAAACGTGTAAATAAACCTATTTTGTCTTTGGTGAGGCTTTTAGAAACTATATATTTGACTACGTAATTGGACATTTAGAGACCGTGTCGGTGAAATTTAGCGTGATTAGATAATTCTAGAAATTTCAAAGTCCGTAAATTTCTCGAAAAATATTCGACTCTATAAATACGTCTCAGTTCGTCGCCTCTTGGCATTCTTTTAGCAGATTTCGAAGTCGAAAGATAAGTTGTCTTCCCTCTCCCGGCTCTAGTAAATTAGCTCAATGTGTATTAGTGTTTTTGTTTGCGCATTGCATTGAATTGTATCAGAACGAACTGCTACAATCTTACTCTATCCGTCCTGAACCAGATTTTTATGGACTATTCTTTGTGGACTGAAATGTACTGAGTTGTGAACTTTTTTATAATAAAGCAGTGTTTCTAGCATCATCTTATCCAATCCAAACTCAGGTGAGAAGTAAGAAAAATATACGTATATATATATATATATATATATATATATATATATATATATATATATATATATATATATATATATATATATATATATATATATATATATATATATATATATATATATATATATATGTAAGGAAGATTTTCAGGGGTTTTCAACACTTAAATCAAGGGTAAAAATTCCCGCGTCATTTTCCATTTTTCAATTTCTAAACAATTGTTGATGTAAAATGCTGTCGTTTCTGATCCCAAAAAGTCGGGAAAAGAGTTTATCGTTTTCCTGCAGGTTTTTTTTCGTTGCATTAGTCATGGCCATAAAAATGATACCATTTCAGCTAAAGACATTTATTAATATAACGTTGAAGGACGGGTTCCCACTTCATCATAGGGACAAACTGAAGGGTCAGCTAGCATGAAGTTCTATGTACAAGACACGTAACACCTGGGTCAACATCTGTGGGAAAATATCTCTAGAAAAATCTGTCTCCGCTAGCGCGTATCTCCTTTTTATTTGGAAATTTCCTAAATTGTGCGCCATGAACGTTTATAATTGGTCAGACCCCTTCTCTGAGGGTGTAAACTGTTGCCATAGTAGTCAATTTAGGTTAGGGGTTAAAAAGGGGAATGCAAAAGGGGGCGGGAATTTTTAGCCCTCGACTTTAGATTTGAAGACCCCTGAAAATTTTCCTTACAATATCAAACCCCCATCGAGAAGTCAGTCTCATTACATATATGTTATATATATATATATATATATCTATATATATCTATCTATCTATATATATATATATATATATATATATGTGTGTGTGTGTGTGTATATTTATATATATGTATATATATATATATATATATATATATATATATATATATTCTTACTTCTCTCCTGAGTTTGGACTGGATAAGATTATATATATATATATATATATATATATATATATATATATATATATATATATATATATATATATATATATATATATATATATATATATATATATATATATATATATATATATATATATATATATATTCTTTTCTGTCATAAAAAATAGTTTGAAGATTAAATTTCTGTTAATGAAAAATTTTTGAGGATATTGCATAGCTTATATTTTAATTTTATGTTTGTAAAATATCGTTATTTGCACCCAAAGAAGATTAATATATGAAACTCTTTTAGAAAATTTAGTCGAGCACAACCATGGAAAATTTTCTATCGTATATACACTCCACTCAGAAGCTTATGCAGTTAAGTCCATTTTTAATATAGATATTCTGATTTATATAAAATTAAATAGAAAATGATATTCTTTTTAATTATTAAAGAGTTTTTGGTAGTAAATATTATTAGTTTTAGTTAACATATTTAATGTCACGGGCACATACAGCATCTACCTCAGTGGCTATTATGATACTGAAAGGATTAACGTTGACAGAAACCATAGTTCCAACTAAAAGAATAAACTGCGCAATTTTTTAAACTGCATTACACGAAATAAGCTCTGTTTGTATTGAAACAAAGAATTGTTTAAAGCTTAGAATTTTGCAATGCATATAAAGATGAAAAAATTAAAGTAGTTTGTATAAACTAGTTTCTTTTAGAGGATAGAATTGATCCTTTGCTTCCATTTTTCAAGTAATACTTCACGCAATCACAGACCAAAAACGTCATTCGGTCAAGCAGATGTGAAAGGAAACTATTATATCGTGAATTTAAGAGAGAATCTGATCAATTTAAAGGATCCTGAAAATAGGAAGATAACTAAAAATCAAACGTCAGCGGAAAATTTTCTGTAACTGCATTAGGATTTAGAAAACTTGATTGCAAACTGCGACCAATGACCTGGAAGAAATGCAATAAAATTATTAAGAGATTACTGCTGGAATATAACTCGTCAGTTATGAATGGTTGCTTTTCAGAAAAGCAACTTGATTTTAGAGTGAAAATAAAACTATACTTAGAACAAGTAATCTCTAAAACTGGACTATTCGACTCTTCTAATGAAACAAAAATGTTAAACATATCATCAATCCCCCTGACTGATTAAACATCCACTTGAAGATGAAACTTAAACATAAATATTTGGATACCGTAAATAAATTCTAAACATTACAAGGATTGTAAATAAAGTAGTGGTCACATAGGTAGAAAATAAATTTTAGTGAAATCAAACCCTTTGAACTCGAGAGGTGACACTAGCTCGCCACATGATTTAATGCTACAACTTGAGAGGTCACCACACTCTCTCACCACATGATTTAATGCCGGAGCTCGAGAGGTGACTCTCCCTCACCACTTTATTTGGTGCTGAAATGCGTTGCGTGGTGATAACTATTTATGTTTAATTTCTTTGCTAAGTCTTTAATTCCTAAGCTCTTTCTATATAATTTTACGAAGATCTCCCTTCCAAATTACGTAAGATTTTCTAATATGAAATTAGAGCGGAACCATGATTCGGACTGCACCCATGCAGTAGAAATTTACACTCTCTATTACTTAAAGACAACGTCACCCATACAGTCTGGAACAGAGGCTAGTTCCAGAAATTTACAACTTGTCCACCTTACCTGGTGTCTTCCTATCTTAAACCCCATATTAATTACAATCTAAATGCTAATTGATAAAAGTCAATCTGGAAAGCGTACCTATAGAATTCTAAAGTCTAACAATAAAGAAAAGTGGCACACTTTTCCCGAGATGATACGAAAGACTATTTTGATAAAGAAAAATTGCTTTAAATCTTGACAAATGAGTGTGCCTCTACAAGTTTTTTTAACTGCATTAAATTAACTAGCAACACTAAACAAAAAAAAAGAAAAATAGCATAAAAAGCCCCAACACTCCATTCAATTGATACATGCTTTATGAAAGCAAATCACGTCCGCAGTGGCTTCTCGCATAATAAAACCAGAAGTTCTTCCGTTTCAGTCAACGGTCTTCACGCCGTTGCAGAAAAAAAGGTCTAATTTCTGTGTATGGGAGTTACTTTGTACATTAGTATGGAAGCGTGGGAAAATTATTCTAAAGTAGATTTTTTTCTATTTTTAACCCATTAGCACCCAAATTATTTCTTTTAAATATCTATTGATGAGTATATTAAATCTATACTATAATGGAATCTTTAGAGATTAAAAAAATGCAATATATAAAACTTTGCAGTCTTAAAGCCTTCTGGTACACGTTGTAAAAGCAAAGGTTTCAATTTAAGGTTTTTATTCCCGATAGCGATTCCGTGGATTTCTTGTGTAAAAATGAAATTTTTTCAACCAAATCATATTGGTTCAGATTGATGTGTGATTCCATCGCTAAATATCGAAAATGTGTCGTTATTAAACGAGAAATTCGCACATCCTTATTTGGGAAATAAATCGTGTTAAAGCATAATGAAGAGCCGCAGATCGAAAAACACCTTTTATTAAAGACACCAAAGTAATAATAATAATGATAATACAAAAATCATCATCTTTCCGTATAAAGGGTAATCTTCGGAGCACCTCACCCGGTAGGGCATATCTCCAGTAAGCAAGGTAGGATATTTAACAAGGGAGCGGTTCAAAATGAATAGTTTGTATATCAAGATGCCAGTTACAGTTACGTTATAATACAATAGTAAAAAGGAAGATATATACACATATACATATAAAGTAAATATAAATTAAAAAAGAAGTTAAAGAAGGCCATTAACTAAAAATATCAAAAGTGGTTAAATACGATAAAATGTGAGAAAATATGATAAAAAGAAATAACAATGTCTGAAGTAATGAAAAAATAATAATAATAAGAGAATCGTACAGAAACACAATTATAAATTTAGCATAAGTAAAATTTTACAGTATAAAAGTGTGGCATATAAAAGTAATATTATTACACAGTGGGCCTAGCCCAAAACATAGAGAACTGTAGTGATGGGTAAACAAAAGTATTTTACTTAGATATTAATGTGTTTAAAGCATGCAAGTGCCTAAAAATAGTCATAAAATAATAGAAAAGTGAAAAAGTATTTGAAGAAAGAAAGAATTTAAATGAGTAAAGAAAGCCCTAGGTTAATACAAAAATACGAGGTACATTGGGCTTTTATAGTTTTATAAAGATCCTGAGCCCAGCCAATCAAACTACAGGCATAATACAAAATTAATTAAACACAACCAATGAAAACATAAAGGGATCAACTCAAGAAAACCTCATACGTCCGAGAAAGCTATTACTTATATAATAATAAGCAGCCAAAACACCAAGTGGTCAAGTATGAGTGCGATTACATATTTCAACATATCGTAACTTGAATTTGGTACTATTATAATGCATACAGGTTTCCATGTGATAAGGCCTTAATCCTGAATGTCACTTGGTATGTCGTTTTCGTCGAAGTGAGCTAAGCCCGATTTTTTAACTCTCTGTATTATAAAATTCCCTTAAATATACGTTCATTGTTTGTTCAGATAATAAGATAATATCTATGAAACTTCTCATGAAAGGATAAAAAACTTAAAGAAAAGCCTACACTTGTAGGAAAGCCTACTACATCAGCACGAACTTGCCCAAAGAGAAACGCCATCAAAGAGCCTGCTATATTTTCTACCACCTTTCTTGAATCATATTAGCTTCTGTCAGTATACATTATTAATACTTAAAACTAAAAACATAAAGGGTAATTCTAAAAGAATATTCAGAATATATCAGAGGTAATTTAAAATTATTTTTTATTCATGCAA
This sequence comes from Pardosa pseudoannulata, assembly GCA_032207245.1. NCBI lineage: Eukaryota > Metazoa > Arthropoda > Arachnida > Araneae > Lycosidae > Pardosa > Pardosa pseudoannulata. The sequence goes on from CM063506.1 coordinate 2,986,316, forward strand.
GCTTGTATTATACATTCACGCGTATGTCCAGACTCATTTTATAAAACTGAAGTTAACGTTAAATTTGGTTCATCGAGTAGGGGTCCTGTACTGAAAATTTGTAAAAATAGGGTCCTGTTTTCGTAGAAGAATACAAGTTTATATATCCAAAATTAGTGCTAAGTTACATGAAGAATTTTTGGATCCTGTTTTTAAAATAAAAATATTGTGAAGGGTCCTTGCAAAAATAATATTACGTTGGCCTGGCGTTTGAGAAAGAAGAAATTAATACTCATTAATAAACACGTGGACAAATAAATCTTGATTAAATGAATTTATACAGTGAAGTAAATGCCTAAGGAATGCAACTGTAATCAACTTAGATATCGGAGACTGCTCTCGAGTCGGCTCTGGCCCTAAAGAACAATATGGCAAGGATTTTTCTCAAAAGGTCTCTCCCGCAAGCCGCGGATGCCAGCAGCGGCCACCTTCTACACTCCTCTGGTCACACTCTTGTCCTCTAAAAAAATCAGACTGCTTCGCGGAGAAAAAAACAGGGGTTCCACTCCAGAACGGTGGGGGGTCAGACCAATGGACCCTTCTATCGGTTGGGAGAAGTCCGAAGTTTCTTCCTAGTTCAAATCGGTAATGTTCCGGTATTGTTCTGGTATCTGGTATTTCTGGTGTTTGACGATAACTCACGGAAAGAGATAGAAAAAGCTGAACCGAATGTAACTTATTGTTACAATCCTTTTAAGCCAAGATATTTTCTAAAGGGTTGGCTTTTAATATAAAATAATTCGTGAAAGCTTTGTTAACGGCAATAAATTTCACCAAAACAGACTTCCAAACTAAACTTATCTATGCTTCAAACCAACTTGAGGGCCATAACCTATGGTGTCAGTTTCCGTTTTCAAGACCAAGGGCATGAAATATTCTTCCAGGAAAAGTGGTCTTTCGAGGAACCCCCAGTGTTTAGTTCCCAAGCATGCTTGGTCCTCAATTTGTCTACCCACTGCATAGATGAAAGGCGAGTCAACCTTCCCCAGCCCAGGATCGAATTGTCATTTCTATTTTATTTATATTTACATTATTTTACTAATTTATTTATTTATTTCGTGTATAGTAAACGGTCAATGCCATCTATCTGTCAATTTGAGTCTGTAAATATAGAATTCTTTTTTATACATTTTACTGTGAAAAACGAAACTGAACACACAAGAATAATTAGCCGAAAGCCGGCCGATTGGTTAGGGCGCTGATCGTCGGTACCGGAGTTCGTAGGTTCGAATCCCACTATGGCATGGATGTTCGTAGCCGTTCGGAATCGGCTTTAATCAGTAGGTCCCGGTCTCATTAGCCCTCGTGTGCAAAACTGTAGACCGTAGCGCTCCAAACCAAACCAAACCAAACCACAAGAATAAATAGAATTCTACGACTAAAGTTTTGTTTTCGAAATTTACACAACTTTTATTGTCTACTTTTAATATGTATTATATAAGTCACGTTTATGGAAAAAAGGAGGACTATAAATCAAATTAAAACCTAAATTCAGAATTCATTAAAGAAATTTTTTATGTAACTTTCCAGAATTTGTTATTGTACATGATTTTTTAGTTTGGATCAACTTTGGGCAAAACCAGATATAAGTAACTCCTTGCTGATTTTACTTCTTTTTCGTTTTGAAATAATTCATAACTAAGATAACTATTTTCTATTCTAAATTGAGGAATTTCCTTTGGAAACAAAAAGCCAAATATTTTCAAAAATTGGAGAAACTAAGACAAAGTGACTTTTTCAGAGTCTTCTCAGTTCATTTAAGCAGCAACCAACTCTAGGTTAACCAACCCAAGCGTGACACTGAGATCGATCAAAAATTTCCCGACCAGCTAGTAGTAGTTTTCGATCGATCGTTTAGTGATCCCTTTTACAGACATAATAATTAATAATTTAGGATAAAAATTGGAAATTTTAAAACTTGCCTTTTGTAACAGCCCCCTTAAAATTATGAGCTTGTTGTCAGATTTAAGGGAGTTGTGATAGCTCAGTCGGCAAAAGCGTCCATCTTAGAATAGGAGGAATGTAGGATCGATTCTCGAGATCACCAAAGATCCGCGCGTTCGTTAATGGTGGCTAGGGCATGTAAAATAAGTTCGTGGTCGCGCTGCCCTCCGAATTTCCAAATGATACTTCTGGAAGTGGCTGGCCAAGCCTGAAGATCTTCTGTTTTGTCCTTGCTGTTAAATTACGAGAACCCAAATTGATGGTTTGTGTGGACTTAGGGCCACCTTTGAGGAGCTCCCATAATATAATGGTCAACAAGTCAATTCGCGGTGTTGTGTGGGCGAATGATTAATAAGCAAATGATTATTAAAAAATGTAAGACTGGGATGATCAAGATGGTAAAGCAGATTAACCTTCGGATACAGATGCAATAGAAATAACGTTTTTATATTAATAGTATGTGTGAATTAGAAACAAAAAATATTGAAACCACATAAAATAAAGTAAGAAATGGGATGTACAAAAGGAATCTTCCCCGCGTGGGGAATTTTGACTGTCGACCTCGTTAGTGTCAGAGAAATGTTTCACTCTGGAAAACCTCGCCACTGCAGTCTCTTTTTGGAAAGAAAATATAAGATCTTCTTATTATGCGAGGGTACCAGAGAGAAGAGAACGTGATCAGAGTTCGAAAATAAGTTTGGCAATCGAATTGTGTTAAAAAGATCCACCTCTGTTCGGGCACTGTTATTCACAGTTACAATTATTTACGTAGAAAAGAATTAATTATTTTGTGCTGACCCCACTATGTTGCGTCAAATTGGCTTAAATTGGTTTCCGCTAATTCGAATCTAGCATATAAACTCTGGTATTATTGAGTTATTATTATGTTAAACAAATAATAATACTTTCGACTTAAATAATTTTCAAGAAAAAGAATTAAATAATTTTTTTTCACATTTTTTAATTTTTGATACATTTATTATAATATTTACTCTTATCGTTCAAATGTATAAAATGCCAATTGTTTTATACAAGAGAGATAAAGTAGAGTTAGAAAATGAATGCTTGAAATTTTTGGAAAACCAAAGTCGTGTTACACAAAACATATTGAATATATACAGACTGTAACAAAAGTTACACTGTCTAAGATATCAACTATTTAGAAACATTATCATCCAAGCACAGAGCTACATTGATTTTACAATCACACTATTTAGACATTTTAAGAATTTGATATAAATGTATCTTTTTTCTCTTTTGGGTCCTGTTTTTAAAGTTTTAATAATACCTACGTCGGAGTCGGACATAAGTTACACTCAAGAGCTAAAACATAATGACCATCCTTACTTTTTGCAATGAACTCGTCTGGATGACGTGGAAGGCACATGATCAGGTGGAAGTGGTATTTACCTGCTGCTGGAGAGTCTGAAGAATCATTCTTTCACTTACTTCTGTGTGTGATGGGAAAGGCTGCGGATCTAAGTGATTTTGATAGAGGGCAGATTGTAATGGATCGAAGGCTCGGAATAAGTATTTCCGAAACTGCACGACTCGTGTGTTGTCCTCACACGATCGTCCACACACTATCAAAGAAAAAGGTCTTCGGAGACTGTCTCGCATGGTGAAGCAAAACCGGAGCCAGACAGTGGCTCAGCTGACAACCCAATACAATGCAGGGCCAAGTAGAATAGTATCGAAGCTCATTGTACAACGGACACTTGGATATGGCAAGCAAACGTTCCACTCGTGTGCCTTTGATGACCAAGCGTCATCGTCAACTGAGCGTACGCTGGGTCCGGGAACACTGCGACTGGTCCATGGATCAGTGGGAGAGATTTGCCTGGTCAGATGAATCACGGTTTGTCATTCATCACGCCGATCAGGATACGCAGTCTTCCAGGTGAATAGTTGCTCCCTCGATGCACAGTAGGTCATACACAGGCCGGTGGGGAAGGTATTATGCTTTGGGGAGCATTCTCTTGGTCATCTCTGGGACCCGTGGTTGGGGTAAAGCAGTCCATGAATGCTACAGGGTATCTGAATATCATTGCGGACCAGTTGCACCCTTACATGGCTTTAAATTATACATATTATGCATATTTATATTAGTAGAACATGCCTTGCTGTAATTCGCTCGCTTAGGGGCCGACGTGGGTGACAAATATGTTGATTCTTGAAACATTCTATGTAGAAATGTACAGATGGTTGGTAGATATATTCGAACGCTCAATAAATGGGAAATTTACAACTTCGTTCGACTTCGTATTATTTCATCGCTTCAGGGCTGTATCTCGAATAGGAATTCTCTTTGTCCATCAAGCCCTGGGTGTTTAAATATTTTAAAGCTAGAGTGTTATGAAAGAACTTATAAAAATTCATTCTAAAAGAAGCAATACTTTTATTTTGGGATTAGTGGTAAACAGCCTGTTATAAAAAATATTTTAAATCTCGATAGGTACTCTGTATTTTTAAGTATAAAATTCCCAAAATGAATCCTTGATATTTATACAAATATAATAAACAAGCGAAAAGGTTGACTGTGTTTGATAAAAATATCTTTGATAGAAATAACTCTTATATTTATTGTAGGTAAGGTTAAGCTTTTAATGATTGACTTGACTTTACCATTAAACGTAAAAGAAATATAAATCTTCACCAAGCAGTCTACGTTAAGTCCGATAGTTTTACTTGCGAAAGAAGTTATTTTATGGCGGCCCCAAGGAAAGGTAATGTCGATTATAAATTATCCAAATGATGCCTTTTAGTGTAGTAGTAGGTGCTCCCTTCTTTGTAACAAGAAACTGTTTCATTGCACCCCGAAGTTGGATAATATCAGAATCAATAGAGAATTATTGACAATCAATCTAATCTCGTCAAAGATTTGTTTCAAGGTAAACTACAACACATATTACTAGATTGATTTTCATTCTTTGTGTCTTTATTTTAATAATTATAAGTTTCTATGAAATGTTCAGAATATTAACAGTTATTTGTAAATATAAAACATTCTTACATTTGCCACAAAGACATTACTCTTTCAATTTTATACGTTTTATTGAATATCTAGAAAACTTCTTGATGAATTATCTTGAAGAGTCGAAGTAAGGAGCAAATTATTTATGAAATATTAAAAGCAATTGTTTTGTCCTAAAGTAAAGTTGTGAACTAGAAACACGGCCTAAAACAAGCGACATATTTGTGATCAACCTGCCAAATAACACATGAAATTAGTTTTTGCCTTGTAACAAGAAACTGTTCTTTCGTGCGGCCGTGAAAGTAAAATAATTATTTAATAAGAAAAATTACATTTCAATGTGGAGCGTTTTCCTAACATGACTTTTATTGGGCAATAAATAATAACTATAATATTTTTTCATTAAAAATACTGCTATTTTGAGCCTTGTTCACTTAAAGATTAAAGTATTGAAGAAAGATTCTCTAAAATATGCGTGTTTACCCCAAAAGGCTCTCAAGGCTGAATTGGAAGTGCCTTTTTTGCTGTTGGTCATAGTGTATATATATATTGGAATATATATATATATATATATATATATATATATATATATTGGAATATATATATATATATATATATATATATATATGTATGTATGTATGTATGTATTTATGTGTGTGTGTAAAATATGAAGAGAATTATATTGTAAGTGTAATATAGGAGTAACAGATCAAGGAATAAGCCCCCCGAAAACATATAGTAATAAGGAAAAAACCCTACAAAGACCCTAAGTATGGGAAACAAACAAGACCTCCAGCAGACCCACAGATGTGAACCACCTGTGGGCCATGAAGACGCAATTTTAATCCCCCTTTGAAGTTACAGAAGTCATAAAATCAAACAGGTTAATCCCCTTTGCCACTATACAGTCATATAACTTTTCGGGTTGTTTCCTGCGCCAGCCACCTGCACCTCTCAAGTTCGCGTCCCACGCTATCTGTTCGACTAGACTAAAAATAAAACGAAAAAGAGCAAGGGCCAATGTAGAGGTTCAAGAACGCCCTAAACAAGCCCTCGCAAATTCTAAATAATCAACCACAACCCCCCCCCCCAAAAAAAAAAAAAAAAAAAACCATAGTGTAAGATTTTATATTTTCAGTAAGGAATTGAAATTCTCTATACCGCCGTCAGTTAGAGTGGTTCATATTTATGTATCGAGCAGTCAATAAGAAAAGGAGACGTACTCTCCCCAGCCGTGAGTTAAACTAGTCGTGTCAATCAGACTAGTCACGTCAGTAGCTCTTATATCAGGTTTTGTAACGCGACAGTGCTTCATGATACATTATTATATCTTGGATAAATAAAGATTTTAGGGGGACAATTGTGGACTCGTTTTATCCAGACCTGACATATATATATATATATATATATATATATATATATGAGGTAAAAATAGAAGAACATACATTATTAAAGTTTTTATTAATATTATTTATAAACTAGCAATAGAGCGATTAAAAATTGCGGCAAATGTTCATAAATAATCATAATAATAATTACTAAGTTATTTAAATACTATATTTACTGCGATAATATGATGTGTATTTTAATTATTAAATTTTGTAGATTCTGTCACGGGGTGCAAGATTTTACTTTAGCTCACGGGCTATAATTTAGACACCACTACTCTAGCACATAAAGACAAAAGTAAAAACAAAAATTTGAAGTTTGATTTCGCAATATGACGACGGTTCAACAATTTATTTTTCTAATCAAAGAAACTGAAAATTTTAAATATCTTGTTTAAAATGAATAAGGTGAACATTCTTCTGACCATTTGGCCTTTATAAATGCCCCTCCTTTAAACTACTCTTTTATTTATTTTCCGAGTGTAATCCTATTTTTTAAGTTCCAGCAAGACAACATCTGGAACAATAACAATATTCTCCCATTAAGATCCCGATAAAGAGCGTAACGAAAACTATCTTAAAAACTTGTTACATTCCTCCTTAATTGGCTGCGAAATGTTGTCCAACTCGATACAGAACGGCGACATTCTACTGTTTTTACAAAACAACGGATGTCGTAAGTCAATAGCACAAACGGCGTTAATGATTATTCCCGAACAATTAAAGTCGATTTGCCCATTGACCTCTTTCTGCTGAGATTCTGGGCTGGGTTGTTTATATTTTACTACAACGTTTTTTTCTTTCAGTGTGCGGGTGGTTTCTATTATCCCCTAGTCTCTGTTGAAGATCAGATAATATCGGACGAAGAATCTGATCCCCATTACAGAACGCTGATGTAATCTTTAGAAATTTAGATGAAATGATATAATTCATAAACTTTTTTTTATATGAAAGTGCTATTATTTGGCCGTTTGAAATAACATAGAGAAGCAAGCTTCCGGATTTCATTGTTAACATAATAGTTATTTTATTCTTTTGCCATTGAAGAATGATATATAATTCCGAGACTATCAACTTTTGACACGATTATCTAGAATAGTAAATTCTTGACTAGCCAAAATGCTCCTCGGGCCGCCATGGAAGTGCAGGGCACTGTATCTATCTATCTATCTATCTATCTATCTATCTATCTATATATATATATATATTATCTATCTATCTATCTATATATATATATATATATATGTGTGTGTGTGTGTGTGTGTGTGTGTGTGCATAATATCTGTGTATAAATGTATATGTTAATTTCTGGTGAATATTGGAGATATATTATATTATTATTCATAAATTAAAAATAAAAGAGTTATATTTTTTAACTCCTCTGTGCAATAGCTCAACTTCGGTTATGTCCTAAGGTGCCAGTCTCCGTTTTCAAGACCGAAGACTGTGGGGCGCGAAATATTTATCTTGGTTACGTAGTCAACTTTACGTAGAATCCTGATTGATTATTTGTCAAACATGCCTGGTCCTCAATTTGTCTACTGTCTCATCCCACTGCAACAATGAGAGGCTGAATCAACCTTTTTCAGCCCGAGGATCAAATCTTAGACCCGTGGCTTGGGAGCGCTAAGCGCTTCCTCAACGTCACGGGGCCTAAAATTTATTAAAACTACATAAAATATTATACTTAGAATAATCCGTAAATTAACCGTAATATATACTATAATAAATTACTGCAAATTACTTAGGTATTCTCATATCCCAGTAAGCCAGAACAATCAAATAATAGGGGCTAATTTCCAGTGTAGATATTTTTATTGCAATAAATAAGTTCCCCACTTCTGAAGACTCTAGAATAAGTTCCATTGGACCAAATGAGATAGAATTGAAACTGTAGATAATTAAAAAAATTCGCTTGACATTTATTACATAAAAAGTTACAGTACAAAAATCCGTCTAGAGATGGAGCTGTAATACGTATAAACACATTTAATATACTTTGTAAATACTAAATAATTAAAATTATGCCTTATAAATTGAGGGACATATTGAATTAAAAATGCTAAATATGTTTCTCTTCATGTTCAATAATATGCTGTAATCGGAGAACCATATTTTCCAGAGCTGACCAGAATTAGTCTGCCTGAATATCATGAAAATGGCGCCCACTGCTGCCCTGTACGGTAGATTTTGTCCTTCAGGAAACCGAACAAACAAATTTTGCAAGGGATGATATCTGGCAAACGATTATATTGCTTAAGCCACGTGCAGACATCGTATCTCTTCGTACCCGCTTTAAACGACGGAATTCTTTTAGAACAACAACGAACTTCTGGTTCTGATAAAACAGTTTTACCAATAGCGCTGTTTCTTGCTATGGAGCCATGATGTGTGGACAAGAGAAAATAATCCTGGACTTAACTTAATGAAACTAAATAAACACCATATGCGTTGCAGCGCCACCTGTAGGCAGTAATTTGTACTAAAATGCTTTTTGTAATAAATGTCTAGCGCGTTATTTGAATTATCTGTCCTTCCAGTTGTACATCATTTGAACCAATAGAACGTATTCCAGAGTCCTCAGAAGTGAAGAACATATTTCTTGCAAGAGGTATGATGTCTGCACGTGGCTTAAGCAAGATGATCGTTTACCAGATATCATCCCTTGCTAATTTTGGATGTGTGGTTTCCTGAAGGACAAGATCTACCTTCACATTCAGCGTATTCAAGGACACAAATCAGTGCCATTTTCTTGATATTCCATCAGACTCATTCCGGTCAGCCGGAGAAAATATGATTCTGTGATTACAGCATATTCTTAAACATGAAGAGGGACATATTTAGCATTTTTAATGCTACTTTTTAATATTATTTACCATTTATAAGACATATTAAATGTATTTATACGTATTACGGCTCCACCTATAGACGTATTTTTTATATACAGGGATCTTTTTATATACAGGGTTACTGTATATAAAAAGAGACAGAAAGAGACATAAAAGTAGATAAATTGATATATAGATGAAAGAATGCGTGTGCAAAAATGCAGAAATTAAAGATAAATTTCATGATTTCATTTCATATTTTTTTGCTGTCTACTTACCTATACAATCGAGTGGTTAATGTATATGTGGTTAAATCTTTTTAATCAAGCGGTATTTTTTCCACTAGAATTCTTAACGCGTCAGACCATAAATGCACGAACTCATGACTGGAAAATAAATGTCGAGGGATTACTATAAAAGAGAGGGAGGAAAAAAGACATTAAAAGCAGGAAGATTAAAGACTGGGGATTGTATGAAAAAATAGTCGGCGAAAAGGCCATTAACACAAAATCTTATTTTTACGCCGATAAAGCCTGATATGTTTTGATATACTTTAAGAATGTTCCGAAACTTATTTTATGCCTAATTTATAGCTTTAATGATATAAAATTGATCCCAATATATTTTTAGATTTGAATTAGTGGAGGAATAAGATTTATTTTGATTCAATATAAAGCATTTGTTCATTTAAAGCCATCAGCTCATAATTATTATTTCCTGTGATCTTTTGCGTTCATTATTTATTGTTAGTTAGACTGAAATTTTAAAATTGGATTTAAAAGTTTTCTATACCTAGCAGCTTCGGCGTGGGTTTACGTAGTTAATGGTTTCACATAGTCTTTCGATAACACTTTTGTGAGCTTTTTTAATTTGAAGTAAATTATGGCGTGCAAAAAGGCCATATTTGGCAAAATTTGGGAAAATATCCTAGCATCGGCTAACGGAAAAATACAATGATTTGTATATTGTACTCCTATTAAATTCCCAAGATGCTAAATGCACAACGCAGGATAATATTAATCCATTCCCGACCATTGTCCTTTTTTAGAACAACTAAATAAATACAAAAATTTTTTTTAATATTTTTTTTTTTTGAAATTTTATGCTTTTCTTAAGTTGTACATAACTCTTTATTATTATAATCTTTTTTTCATATTTTATGCTTTTCTTAATGTTGTACATAATTTTTTTATTACGATCTTTTTTTAAATTGTGTGCTTTTCTTATATTGTACATATTTTTTTATGATTGCAATCTTTTTTTTTAATTTTATGCTTTTCTTATGTTACACATAATTTTTTATGATTAAATATTATATTGTCAGAAATCAACATACGTCTTAGCTAGTCAAGAGGCTAGTTAGAAATTGATAACAATATTCTACTCTGACACAAATGAACTTAAATAAAAGCGGTTAAAAATAGTTTGTAAAACGTTTAGGCTTTCTCGGTAAGAGTTTTCCTTTTCGGAAAAGGTAGCCAGCAATTCTGTCAACAATCTACCATATTTTGAGTATCTCCTATTCATTATTATTATGTCATTTGGATTCACATTAGAGGATTTTTCTAGTCTGACCAGTGAATTTTCTTTTTCTGCATGCGCATAAACTAAAATCACAACTAAGCTCTGTCTATAAGAAACTTCACTTTATAGGACAGTATTTACAAATGATACCAAATAAGCTTCATATCATATATATATATATATATATATATATATATATATATATATATATATATATATATATATATATATATATATATATATATATATATATATATATATATATATATATATATATATATATATATATATATTATATATATATATATATATATATATATATATATATATATATATATATATATATATATATATATATATATATATATATATATATATATATACAATCTGTTCCATAAGAGCATGTAGCTCAAATCTTCGTTAATAGATAGCGCACAGATACCGGCTTAATTGCACGCGTTCTTCAACATTAGAGAAGAATGCTATATGATTATATTCTTTATTCGATTTGTTTTGCTGTGTTCCAAAATGAGTGCCTCGTGTGCGAGCCGTTTTGAGGCAGTGTTGCCGAGTAACCATCCAAAAGGACCAAGAACGTCTTGTGCAGCTGTAGCCCGGTACATGAGTCGGAGTCGTTCGTCAAGAAGTGGGTAACACGTTATAAAGCGGAACAAAATGTTGACGAAAAACCGGAAAGGGGTAAAACGCCGCTCAACGTCAAAATCGAATGAAAAAGTGATTCCTGCATAATCGATAATAATGGGGACTGGATAACTTATTAGGTGAAATTCATTTGAGTTTAATATGTATACTACACTGTACAAATGTATTTTTAACTAAATCGTTTGTATTTTTAGAGAAATAGACTACACGCTATTATGGAACAGACTGTATGTACATGTGAGTTTTAAAAAGACAACTCATTACTAATGCGAGCAGACTTTAATACATAAAGTGGTTTAGATATCATATTTGGTTTTACTTAGTGTATTTTATCCTAACTTAGATTAACAGTATTCACCGATATATATACAGCAGAAATGACTCAGGCATTAAATGTTTAAAAACAAATTTGAAAGGAAAGAAATGTTTGTATGGACTGACAATTTAACTTTTAATAAAACTGTGATTTGAAGTAATTTCAATTAATCATGTTTCAAAAACAAATTTTTAAAAATTTCGTCCGTTCTTAGCTTTTTATAAGTAATATTACTTCACAAGATATCTATTTTTCACTGATATCTATTTTTACCATAAAGGGTATCGTATCTTCTATACAAAATTGGTGTAAGCTGAAAATATGTCTCTTAGGACCAATCATAAACTTCAAAATTCTCAATAAAATTATACAAATTTTTTATGAGGTATTTAAGACTTGTTTTTATCTTATATACAGTTTTCAAATTAGTCCTCTTAATTAAATAATTGCAGATATTGAATAACTAAAGCTATGTTATATCACTATTCGTAAGATTTTAAAAAATCCACTTAACACTTCGGGAGCAGGCAACGTATTCTTACGTTTTTTGCAGTCTGTCACTGAGGAGCAGGTCACGTAAAAATATATCTTTAGTAAATTTGTGGTGGATACCCACTAACCACCACAAATCTACTAAATACGTATAATATGTATATGTGACATATGCGCGTTGTTTGCGTTCCTATGCAAAGCTTTGCATTTTTTGTTTCCACAAGTTATTATTGTCGAGTTACTCGGTCTTTTGTTGCGTTATTTCGTCTTCAATCGAATTCCTATCTACAGAACGTACAAGTCATGTTTTGTCAATTTGAAGCAAGGTTTTTTATTGATAAATACAAAATTGATAAAATGAGCCGTTGTGACAAAGATAGTAATGAAGAAATATGCGCTGACAGATTATCGGACTTTAATTTTAAAAATCGTTTATTTTTGTGATTTTGTAAAAACATTGTTTTTTTTTTTAAATAATCATACAGTATATATTAAAGTGTAAAATAAAAAAAGTTTCGTTCATAAAAACAAAGTAGTTTTCGATTTACTGCTATTTTTCTGAATAACTAAACTTTCGCGCGATTCAAGAAAAAAGGCCCTCTGCACTCGTAAGTTGGCGGTGAAGTATACCCACATGCCAAGTGTTAATAGATAAGCCTAAATTTTCTTTTGTGTGCCATTGATTGTGTTTATTATAGAGTGAATTAATATAATTGAAATAATTAAACAGGTTATTTTTAATGATTAATTAGTTACAATTTTATTTTACTTGTCATGAGTGTTTAAAATTTATGAGTGTATGAATCCTTATAAATCTCCTCCTAGAATGTTTAAAGTAAAAGCTTATCACTAATGAGGACAGGCTTTAATGTTCAAAACGGTTTAAATTTCTTATTTGTTTAGCACTATGCAGTTTATAATAACTTATGTTTACTATATTCACTAATATATATTTAGTAAAAATGCCTGGGGAATTAATGGGTTAAAAACAAGTTGCATGAATTGGCAATTTCACTTTTAATAAAGCTGTGACTATCGAAGTAATTCATATTATTCGTATTTCAGAAACACATTTTTGAACAACCCGTCCTTTTTCACTTTTTATTTGCAATATACATTCTCAAAATGACATCTTTGAAGACATTTTTTATTACTTTAAGCTGTCTCATATTTTTTTAAAGACATCGGTGCATGCTGAAAGTGCGATTGTTATGACATCTTAGGAAATATTACAGAAAAAATTAGCACAGCTATGAATAAACAGAAAAAAAAATAATTTAACACCTCCCATCATGAAAGGTCTTTTTAAATTTCTAGTTGAAAAGCATGAGATAAAATCCCAATTAATCGTCGAAGTAAAAACAATGGTTTGCAAATCAACCAACAATGGATGAATCCTCCGTTCCGAGTGCAAGGACCCTTCCTTTTACGTAGTAATTCCATCGTGCAGGGACTGAGGGGGTGCCGCTGTCAGCGGAACACGTTCTAAGTGCCAGTTTGATTCATACCGGATCCGGCAAATGCTTGGGCCGTGACCGTCCGTTATTAGGAGCGACATCCATCATGCCTTGGATAGGCGCAGAGAAATTGCTTACTCCGAATGTAAAGTTGTGCAAGAGGCGGCCATTTCCGGTCATTTCTTATTCGCCTTCGAGAATGCTAAATTTCTGATTCTCAGTAGTTTCCTATTCACGTTTATTCATGTTTGGCGAACTTATACATGGACACACACATACATACATATACATACATACAAATATATGCATATATGATGAAATATAGGTGAGATTCATCCAAAAGAACAACACATTTTATTTCTGGTGACGATACATCAAATCAATACAATAGTCAAGAACTTTGAGCACGTTTTGCACACGCACTTTTTAAGTAGAAATTTCTCATGTAAAATAACTACGAATAATCCCTAAGCATATTTTATCACTTAATAAAAATACACATGTCTAAGCAAAAAGCGTTTACTATTGGTCAAAGAAGTACAGACAGATGCTGTATTACGTCTATAGCGTGTCTGGAGGGAAAAATCAGAATTACCGCGCAAACCCCAATAACGTAATTTATGAACAGAAGTCATTAAATTAATATTAAAATGTGTAAAAAAGGGGTTTTAATATTACACACACACACACACACACACACACACACACATATATATATATATATATATATATATATATATATATATATATATATATATATATATATATATATATATATATATATATATATATATATATATATATATATATATATATATATATATATATATATATATATATATATATATATATATATATATATATATATATATATATATATATATATATATATATATATATATATATATATATATATATATATATATATATATATTTGCAATAATTTAGAATATAATAAAATTTCACCGAAGGTTGCTTTTTAAGTGAAGAATAACTCAAAAGTTGTTTTAAAATACATTTATAAATAAAAAAAATTGGTTTATTGGTTAAAATAGCATATATATATATATATATATATATATAGAGAGAGAGAGAGAGAGAGAGAGATCTGGAAAATATATCACTACAAAAATATGGAGGACAGAAGCCATAATGGAAATTAAAAATTTGTCACAAATTCCTCCTAAAATATCAGGAATCTAGAATCTTTTTCCGTTTATATATCTATTTTGTTGCTAAATTTAGCTGTCAGTCATTGACACTGATCACTGGCATTGGTAAAAATCAGAGTAGGAGTTAATATTTACTTATCTATGTTGGAGTTATTACGTTGGACGTAATACCTTACTATTAAGTTATATTGAGTTTTTTTAAGTCCTAGGTTTAACAATAAAGGGCTTATAGAAAGTGCAATATAATATGAAAACATATAAATATTAAAAGATTTTCAACTCCATTTGGAAAGCTGATTATACAGACTCAAGTCTAGGCGAGAAATTGTTTTTGATATATAAAGGATATCTCATAATATTAGTTGTTGTTTATGTTTGACCTATTCCTCTTGATGTATCTGGGGACTGGAACACGTTTGGAAGATCACATTTTTTCCAAACACTGAACGCCAGGTTGCAGGTTTCATATTTTTCTTTTTTGAATTCCATACAATTCATATTCAATTAGGTTTGGAACTCTACCTCTACATTTTGCTACGAGAGCTAATGAGACTAAGATCCAATGCATAAAGCCGAATCCAAAGAGGCTAGGAATATTCTGCAGTGGGTTTCGAACACACGAATTTAGAAAAAGAAGATTAGATATTTACTTATTCAGTTACCTTGGGATGGCGATGGTCAGAGCATGCCTAATAAAAGCTAAAAACTGCTTTTGTTAAACTAAATTTGGTTCCGTACTTAAAATACTATACCCCCCCTCAAATGCATCCATTTCCAGGTCAAAAGACAGTGATTTGGCCATCTGTACCACCCTTGAAATATATATGATATATATACATCATCCAATTTTTTTATTATAATAGTAATAGAGGAGTATATTAGTGTTTTTATATAGTTCTTCACAAATGAAGATTTAGTGGTTTACAAGCTTTTATTGATAGATCACATAAAATATTAACACATATAATACCTGATATGCATATATTTCGATATTTATTCACTATAGTCTGTGTAAAGCAGGGGTGGGCAAAAGTCGGCCCGCGGGCCGAATCTGGCCCTTTTGCTTATTTTATCCGGCCCGTTGAAAAATCCCACAATCATGCAAAAACCATGCAATTTTTTTAATCTCTTATATGCGATTTTGTTGAAACCAACAGTATTTGCATGCGTAGTGTACATATAACTAATGAAAAATATATAAATAATATAGAGTAATATAATTTGAACAGCTGTAACCATATCCCTACTTTAATTAAACGTTTAATGTTTGTCTTTTCTTTTTATAATTCTATTTTCTATTATATTTACAAAATGTAATATAAATATAAAAATGTAATAACTATGATCAAAATAAAATAATTTGTATCGTTAAGATATAAATAAATATTAAAATAATATCTTTCATTAGCTGATTTATTTAATGACCTTTAATTTAATATGATCATATTTCTTTAAAAAATATGTGACATATTTTACTGGGCACAAAATGTTCGCATATACACCTAATAAGACAATTTATTATTACTATTATTTTTATTAACTTTCAAATTTCTCTGTTCAAATGCTTTAAAATGATACTTAGTGTTTTGGTGAAAAAAAATTCTTGGGCAGCGATAAAACTCCACCCAAAACATTCGCGTGTTCACAGCTTACGCGGTATAGTCCTCCGGCCCGGGAGACATTTTGAAAATTTCCTTTTGGCTCGCGCTTAAAAGCATTTACCCACCACTGGTCTAAAGGATCAATTTTTAAATATTTGTTTTATCTATGAGTCAGACCAAGTATGGCTTTAGAAAAATAATACTTTCTGCTTTCTGTATAAAGGGAGAAAAACGAACGAGAGCAGTTATTGACTTATTCCATCGATATTTTTCAAATTACAAAATTTCGGGTTCGGGAGAAGAAGTTGCAAATTGCAGCCTTCCGATTACAATTGTTGATAATTCTCTCTGGGGAGCTAAAATTATTCTAGAGCTGCTATTGGTCACGAATCCCGCTCTGTAATTGCCTTCTTCGCCACTTTCTGTTTTACTTAGATGCGGATCATTGATCAAATAACAAAACAAGATTTAAAAAGTGAAGAAAAAAGTGGTCTAAGCTTAATAATCGTTTGTTATATAAATTAGTTTGTAGAGGAGAACATTTCGATTTTCGCACGTTTTCCGTATAGTCTACTATTACACTCCTTCGTATTTATTTAAATTTTTGTTAGGGAGTAGGAGATAATATTTCGGAAATTCCTTCAATGCCGAGTGCGTGTCAGTAAGACAAAAGGATTTGAAGTGATGAACTTGTACCTTTTTATTCGAAGGAAATCGAAATTATGATTTATCTAGTAGACGTGATATAAAATCGGTTGCGATAGGACGAACTACGTTTTTAAACTTTCCCATAGTTTAGATAACCCTAAAAAATTGCAATTTGTGTAATTTGCTCGAATTATGATCGATAACAGAAAACTTGTTTAAATAAATATAAAGCTACAGTATATTTTTAGAATTAACTATATATAACAGATTCGGATAAAGATAGAAGATATTCGGATGAAGATAGAATT
Organism: Pardosa pseudoannulata; assembly: GCA_032207245.1. NCBI lineage: Eukaryota > Metazoa > Arthropoda > Arachnida > Araneae > Lycosidae > Pardosa > Pardosa pseudoannulata. The sequence continues at coordinate 3,003,670 of CM063506.1, forward strand.
GAAATAGCCAGATTTTTTAGAATAATTATCTTATGTTCTTTCATGTTAGTGTATGTGTCCCGATAAAATTATCTGTAATGTCAATCAAATGTAACCTCAAATATATATATATATATATATATATATATATATATATATATATATATATATATATATATTTGTGTGTGTGCGTGCGTATTTGAAGCTGAATTTGATAGAGCTTACAAATAATTTTACAGTGATACATTGTTGGACACATAAAGTAAACAAAAATAAAATAAATAAGAAAAATGAGATAAGAATTAATATGACTGCGCATTTTATATAACTCGTAAGTAGTTAAAGAATATATATATAATATATATATATATATATATATATATATATATATATATATATATATATATATATATATATATATATATGTACATACATATGCATATATGAGGCTTTTTAAATTATAGAACAATATAATTACACATTATAGCTAACGAAACAATATCTTGCACAATATCTACATATACATAACATAAGGTAAAACAATGTATTCAAAAGTATTTCATGTACAAATTTGAGTAATATAGGAAATGTCTAATCTCACCAGTTTTAAAAATGAGCTATATATGTATATCCCACTCGTCATGTTCTATTGTCGTCAATGTCCGAACTATGAACTGCCGCATCGCTGAATTAGTCGTGTTAGTGTGAACGACATTCTTTCCTTTCCTTAGCCCCCTAGATATCTGATTTAATTTTCTTTAGTCGCTTATTAAGGACATTGCTTTTGTAACGAGGGAGCCTTTTAACTTTCGCCCATTTAACGCCGCGGACTTTGTTATCCATTTTTATTATTGGAGAAATATTCCAACATTATTCCCTAGTACAACACAATAAAAAAAATTAGGTCCTCGAAATTAAGAAGCAAGACCCAACAAAAGATACCCAGGCTTGACTTGCCACCTCCAGAGGTATCGTTTGGGAATTTGGAGGACATTGCAACCACGAACATGTTTTAAGCTCCCCAGCCGACAGTGTTGAATACGATGAATCTTTGTCCGAATCGAGCTTCGTACCCACAACAAGAGACCGAAGCCTTTGCCTGCTGCACTACCGCAGTTCTTTCTAGCCGCTTCGGTCGGCTGTGATATAGCTCGAAGGTACATTCGGATCTTCTTGGCCACTTTGAGTACAATAAACTCCTGTTGTTGTTTCAGGTGCTACATCGTTAAACTAAACACGATTGAGCCATAAGCTACTCTTATTAAGGCAAAGTGGGTGCGTCTTTCTTTTAACGAGCCCCGCTAAGTTGTAAGTCCGACGTATGTACAAGTGGATCCTCGTAATTTAGAAGCAAGGACCGGGCAGAAGACCCATAGGCTTGGCTTTCCACCCTCAGAGGTACTGATTGAGAACAGGAAGGACATTGTAACCAGGAACATATTTAATGTGTACCGGTCACCTTTAACGAACATTGCGGATCTTAGGCCGCTTTAGGCTCCGAACCCTCAACCCTCCAGTTATGATAGAAATGCCTTGACAGACTGAGCTACCGTGGTTCATAAGCTCCTTTTAGGGGTTGGTAGTAACCAATGAACTAAACTTTTTTCGTACATCATTAACAAAAGTATTAAAGAACTCGTAATTAGTGCTGCTGTGATGTCCTTTGCCAAAATGATGCAACAAAATATGTGGCGTGAGTTCAGTTAGCTCTTGGGCGCGTGTAGCATCCCCCTAGAGTGAGCTCACATAGAACATTTGTCGGCAAATAACTTAGTTTGCGGTCATATTCCTAAATCTCTCATTTCTTCGTGTAATATTTTTTATTGTAAAAAGTTTTGAAAAGAATCTTTTGTAGTAACCTTGTATTTATATTTTTTTATTAACTGTCAGAAGGCGATTGTTTTGTGTGGCAATATATATGAGATAAAAACAAAAAGCTACTTGAAATATTTCAATCATAAAATTAATAGTTAAAGTATAAGTACCTAATATTGAGATTCTGAGTCGTTTGAAAGCGTTAAGGCGAGTCTAATATTTCCAGGGTAACGCTTAAGTTTTAAGAATTATTACGAGCAATTAAGATTTTTAAATTAAAAATAATGCAGGACTTCTCCGACGTTCGTCTATAAATTAGTAATCGATAATTCCAAAGAAGTCCTTTAAAAGTTTTCCGTAATTAATGGTTCTATTTATAGTCGCATCCATTACACTTAGCTATAAATTTCAACGTTTCAAATTTCAAATTTTTAATTCTCTAGATTTAACTATAGTTAGGATATTTTATTGAGTAATACAGACTCTGATAATAAAAATTAATATTTATAGTTCTTAGAATTTCCTGTCCGTAAATTTCTTCGATGGATAAGTTAATGGAGTCTTGTCGTTTCAATCGTTAGAAAAGAAAAAAAATTATAACGAATTATTTTTTGAAATAAATTCTCAACTTATTAAAAAAATTCTTTGCAAAATGCAATTCATAGATTTTATTGTATTTTCACTTATAAATTGTTTAAATTTATGGGTTCTTTTCTTAGAACTAGAATTTCCGTTAGTAACATTTTTACAAAATTTAAAAAATAAATTAATTTAAAAGTTTTCTATTTTTTATTGTATTATAGGCTTTTTATGTATAGAATGAAATAATATAAAGACTTACTAATATTTTCAATATTTTATTTACAATTAAATTAAAAGTTAGTTGTTTATTACCATCAAAGAATTTTTAAATTAGCTATGCACATATTATTACGTAAAACTTTTACTTTTTTAAGTTATTACTTTTATTACGTAATTAATGCTTTTTAAGTTTATGAAAAGACTACGCTTAAATAAAATGTGTTATTAGTTTTACAAAAATGTATTCATTATTTTCGAAATTGTTTATATTGCTGATCTAGAATAATGTAACAATTAATATCAGCTTTGGAATAAATTTATACTCGTTTTGAAAACCTCAATTACAAAGGCATGAGTGCCTAGTGTACAAAGATTGATATGATCAATAAAATTAAAAATTTATAAAAAGTGAATGCTAATCTACATCTCTTAGTTACATATCTCTAGAACAAATTATTTGACAAAGAAGATAATAGACGAAAAAGAAAAGACGACAATATCATATCCATATCCATGTCCGGTTCTGGTTATTGGCCACCTGAGTGCAAGGTTGTATTTGGCCGCTCCCTATTCCTGACTTCAAGATACTATTTTACCATCTAGCTCCAGTCATGATCATATCATTGCTCGTAAGTCCCACCTCACTCCAGTCGGAAGATGACTGAATGGGTAAGGGAGCTGCTTTTCTGAACCAGAGTCCGTGAGTTCGAATTCCCCTATTGGGATGGATGTTCGTAGCCGTTCGGAATAGGCTTTAACCCTTTCATGGGCCGTGAAAAGAATACTTCCCACCTACACGATCTTACAAAATACACCTGTGGGAAGCGCAAAACCCATTATAATATAATGGTCTTGTTATTAAAACGACGGGAAGAGTGATTCCTGCTTCGGTTTTGCGCTGTCATCAATTGTTCTATCGATTGAATAAAATTAGCAGCTCTGTTTTGAAAGTTTGGAAATGTGCAGTGAGAAATAAATGGCCCACGAAAGGGTTAAGCAGTAGGTCCCAATCTCATTAACTCTAGTGTACCCTTCATTTTTCTCTAAACCAACCAACCGACTGTTATTTTTACTTGGTATTTGTTAAATGATTCTAATCACTGCAAACAACCTAAATGTCCCATTTGTTCATCAATGTTTGGTTAGTGTTGTGCCCATTAAATTTCATATGAATTTTCGTGGTAAGATGATTTCCATTACTTCAAGAGGTTGGAATTCTATGACTTGGTCCTCGTAATTTAGAAGCACGTTCAGAAGACCCCTCTCCCCAGGTTTGGCCTACCACCATCAGAGATATCGTTTAGGAATTTCAGGACATTGAGACCCTGAACATGCATAACATGCAGTCACCAGCCGTCATTAAAGAACACGTTGGATCTTTTGCTTGCTTGAGCCTCGATCCTGTTACTCTCCGATTACGAGATTGCTGTTTTGAGCTACGTGTCCATGGTGTTTAAAATTCTGCACTTACCGTTCCTCTGTTGATAAGATTTTGTTTTGCTCGACTGCAAGTGGCGTAGGTGAATAAACCAGCTCCTTTTTGTCGTTCTTGGCAAGTGCGAAGTATGTTCAACAAGCAGCTGATCCCCTCGTGAATATCCGAGACAAATTCTTCAAGGAAACTGAAAAGCAAAAAAATTATTATGGTTGTTGGTTGAAACACGATATTAATATACAAAATTACAATCATTGTTATGTATCTAAATAAGGTATCTAGAACACTTTCTTAGTTTGAGCGAATAACTTGACCAAACTATGTGCAGGTCAAACGTGCGTTAACACAATTTTTCAAACTAATTTTTTCCAAGGTTACGGACAATATTTCTGATTAGTTGTCTTAAAATGCTGTTTATTTTTAACATTTATAAGGAATAAATGGTGCTATTAAAAGCAACGAAGCTAATAAGTCAATGGGATAATCTCAATACTGCTTTAAGTAACTATATGTAAAAGGTGCCAAGTCCATCTGAACCCAGATTGTTCTGAAATTTTTCATACTAAAAATAGTTTTAGGTTTTTTCTATATTTTGAAATACTATTTTTCAAGAGTGTAACTTTCTAAAATACCACATTAAAATTCTATGCAAGGGTGCCTATACGTATCTACACGTTTTTATTTAAACAATATGTACATGTGTGATTGTTATTACAGCACGTTTTTACTTAACACTTCGCGTGCATGAAACGTATTTTTACGTTTTTTGCAGTCTGTCACTGGAGCGGGGGCACGTAAAAATATGCATTTAGTAGATTTGTGGTGGATACACGCTAACCACCACAAATCTACTAAATACGTATAACTATATGTATGTGTGACTTTATATGCGGGTTGTTTGCGTTGCTATGCAACACTTTGCATTTTTTCTTTCCACAAGTTATGATTGTCGAGTTACTCGGTCTTTTGTTGCGTCATTTCGTCTTCAATCGAATTCCTAGCCGAGAACGTACAAGTCGTGTTTTGTCAATTTGAAGCTTGGTTTTTTTATTGTTGAATACAGAATTGATAAAATGAGCCATTGTGACAAAAATAGTGATGAATAAATATACGCTGACAAATTATCGGACTTAATTTTTAAAAATCGTTTATTTTTGTGATTTCGTAAAAATATATTTTTGTTAAATAATCATACAGTATATATTAAAGTGTAAAATAAAAAAAGTATCATTCATAAAAACAAAGTAGTTTTCGATTTACTAAGATTTTTCTGAATAACTAAACTTTCGCACGATTCACGAAAAAACGCCAGCTGCACGCGTAAGTTGGCTGTGAAGTATACCCGCATGCCAAGTGTTAAACAGTATATTTGTATTAGAATGAACATAATTAGCTCTAGTTGTTGTACTTTAACTGTAATTTATGAAACTTTTGAAAAAATTTTGAAATTTTATAAACTTTACCAGTTGTGGATTAATCTTATTTTCAACAATCCCCCAATAAACATATATAATGCACTGGTAAAAATGCATTCTGCTTTTCATTTTTATAATGTCTTTTCATTGGTTAAACATCTAAATTTTCTTTAAAACACTGTTTCTTCTCTAAATTAGAACTTTTTATGTACACGAATTACATTGTTTAATGACAATAAAAGACATAAAAGGAAGCCTTTTTCGTTAGAAGGCTAATTCTATACACAGTATGTTTAAACTTATAAGCATAAACAATCTACACTGTATAACAATTTTAATCACTAACTTTCTTAAGTATCTGAAGATTCTGTCAATGATATAAAACTGCAAGCATTTCTTGAAAGTTAATTAATAAATTCATATACAGTTTTCCTATCTATACTTAGTACTTTGTACCCCAAAAATGCCAAATTGAAAAATATTTCATCAAATAGGAAAATATATCTTATGAAATAAAACCATTTAAAATACAAAACTTTATTAGGAATAAAGTATAATTTCTAAAAAAGGAGTTGTTTATTTTATATAAATTCTATACCTTACGTTTCACCAAAATTAGCTTTTTATAAATAATTTGAAACTATCTTTGCGAGAAATCTAAATGGGGTGTTTCAAGGTTGTTGTTTTTTATATTAAGTCTATGTCAATAATAACTATGTGCATCTGACCGAGGGATAAATGAAATTTTGGTAAGAAAATCAAATTTATTGTCATTTGATAGGGATTCTAAGAGAAACTGTTAATTGTAATGTTACTGAATAGGAACAATCCACAAAACAGTCATTAAACACTCCCCGTGGAAATGACAATTTTTGTGCAAGTACAGATATAAAACTTAGTAATACAAATGGTTAAATGAGTTACAATAACACGTTTCTTACTGAAACGTGCTGAATTTATGTATAATAACAAACGGCTAACCTATAGAATAGATAGCATCATCTTATACTTACAATGTGCTTGTATTTGAATCCTGGCCAATGTGTGGGTGTTATTATGCTGTTCTTTTGAAAAAGAAATGTTTATGGGCATTGTGTTTAACTTATTTTATAGCAGACAAGTAGTAAGTAAAAAAAATCTCCGCAACACTGAGAAAACACGTTAATAATCCTTCTCTTTAATTACGATTTGCAAACAAAAGCTGATCGACATGCCTGATTATACGAGATACACGGTATATTCTGAATGCTCTAATTGCACAGAGTGTTCGAACCCCTCTAATTTTTAATCGCATGATGAAAGCAATTAGACGAGAAAACAAACCTGAACAATGCATTACGTCCATGATGTACATAATTTTAGCGGATTTTTTACAGCTCTTTCTGTTACAGCCTTTTTAATTGTCACGACAGAGATTATTCCTTTTTCCCTGATTACTGTTCTATTTCTTTGGTTTTTACAGTAATTACATCCTTTTTTGTGTGGTCATAGTCATCCAAGTCAGACTTTTTCTAACGCGGAAGAATAGATGATACGTCTCTTCATAGGTAACTTAATTTTTTTCACAACACATTTAAATCACTATGTGTAGATAAGCAGGTTTTAAAAATTTCTCGCTGACATATCCAATTTTAGATCCTTGGAGGTAGAGGATGAAACCTCAATAATAATAAGGAAAATTCTTAGAACATTTAGAGTGTGGCGAATGAAGACAAATTTTAACTTTTAAGCATCTTCATACCTTCTTTATTAATCTTACAATTTTAGTCGATTTTTAGAGCCTTATTTTATGTACACAATGATTTTAACCTTTAAAAAAGGCAAAACAATTAAAAGGTGAAGATATAATGAGTTTTTGTGTTACAAAGCAGTTGATCTTATAATACAAACTAATGAAAGCAACGAAAGATAAAATTGCATTTAAGAATATCTACAATTTAAATTTATTTGTCTTAAAGAGGTTGAATTTAGACCATATATATTGATCTATCTATGTGTTAATCTGTAAGGGAAAATAGCTCTACTTCTTGGCGGTTTGTATTTTAAAGATTTCTTTAAATAAACTGTACCTCAACACTAGAACACATTTGGGATGTCATGGGACGGCAGCTTAGAGTTTAAAGACCACCAATTCGCAATAACTCGGATTTTTGTAACCGTTGCTTAAACATCTACTACAAATTGTCTCCGGTCATCTATCAAGGACTTGTGGCATCCATGCCAAAGCAGGTTGAAGCTATGTTGCATGCCAAAGGTGGGCCAACTTGTTATTGACAGGTGGTCATAATGTTTTGGCTCTTGAGTGTAGAATGGAGAATTCACTAAGTAATGCTTGACTCAGTGTTTAAAAACAGCGAAAAAAATGTATTTAATTTTAAACTTAGTTTCGAATTTTTTCAAATCTTCTTTAAACTCAAGTAGTTACAGTTTATCAACTTAATTTTGAAAAAAGGGTTATACATTAATCTGAAGAATTTTCCTCGGCATCATATAAGAAAATATGTTAAAAGAAATCTGTAAGCGCAAACTGGCCAGATGTAAAACCCTTCTTCACATAGGTTAACATGGAACAGTGGAAATACAATACAACCCATACATAACGACCTTAAGGTGGTTCGCAATTTTACTGTTAAAATTTTTATAATAACGTGGAGGAACTTGCCTGTCAAGCATTCACCAGAGAATTTGCTGACCATTTTATTATGGAAGTACTATATATGCATTCAACGTTAATCCGTAGGGACAACGTAATCAAAGAAAGCGGGTACTCATAATTTAGAATCACGGATCAAGAAAAGATCCCGAGACTTGTCCTGCTACCTCAAGAGATATCGTTTGAGAACATGCACATTACGACCACGAACCTATTTTAAGTGCCGTAGCCGCCATTAACGAACACAGTGAATATTTGGCTGGCTCAAGCTCCAAATGTATAACTCTCTAATTAAGAGATTGCTTTCTTTGCCCTCTGAGAGGCTGTGTTCTATGTTAAAAAATTTAATATTATTTTTAATATTTTGTAACTTGAAACATTATTTAATTAGAAAAATGAAATTTTTGCTACATGTTAAGCTTGTATTTGGATTTTACATTATGGGATATCAAGAATTTCGTAGTTTTAAAATTTTTTATATACCTAAATTTTTATGATTTTTTAACAGTTATATCATTTTTAAAACATTGCATGCTTTTAAACTCTTAGACTATAAAAAGAAAATGTTTATCATAGAAAAAAGACATGTTATTAACCTTAAACTACTATGGACGTATTTTATACATAAAATTATCTCCAGAAGTAAATTTGAATTAACTTTTTAACTAATTTTCAAAATGATAAATAATGTTTACATCACTCTGTTAGGATACATTGAGAAAACACAGATCAATTAGGATTTCAAGGAGTGGGATGCTTAGGATGGAATCTGTGAGACTGTAAAACAACAGTTACAGATCAGGTACAGAAAAGTTTCAATACCAAATGATGAAAAAAGCTTACTATCAGTAAAAAAAATATGTTAAATAAATATTTTTAAAGTTTTAGAAGGTTGGAAACAAAATTGCTTATGTAACATTTTAGACAAGTAGATCTAGTTATTTTTCCAATATTTATAAAATGATACATTTGAGTTTTATACAAACTCTGGATTTTTAAAATGTTGTTCTTTTTCTTACCTGAGGTACGAGGACTGTATGTCTTCTTCTAGCCTTCTCAGCAAAAATGATAATCTAGGAATCCCAATGGACAAGTTTTCATCTCCTGGTTGGCCAACAGTCGGGTCGTTTTTACGTCTTTCTGCCACCAGATGCCGCCTCAGATAGAAAACGTAATCAGCTGCACTCATGAAGCGAGGTCGTAAAATACCCTAATAACAATTTTAAAAAAGCCTTTTTAAGTCATAAAGCATTATATAACAGTCAATTAAGAAAGAAAGTTGGATGAATAAGAATTTTTTCAATTAAATATTGCTTTTTTTTACTTTAAAAATTTCTATAATAGATCAATATTTAACTAAGAATAAGATTTTTCAGTTAGAGATTTTGTTATTTTATAAGCCTTTTTAAGTCATAATGGAATTAAAAAAATAGTCAATAGAGGAAAAAAAGTGGAAGAAAAAGAATTTTGTAAAATTAAATCTTCCTTTTATTACTTTAAAAATTTCTGTAATAGATCAATATTTAACTAAGAATAAGATATTTCAGTTATGGATTTTGTTATTTTATAAGCCTTTTTAAGCCATAATGGAATTAAAAAACAGTCAATAGAGGAAGAAAAAGAATTTTGTAAAATTAAATATTGTTTTTATTTTTTTAAAAATTTCTATAATAGATCAATATTTAACTAAGAATATGATTTTTCAATTAGAGAATTTGTTATTTAATCTTATTTAATTAGTAACTTATTTAAGAAAAATGCTTAAAAGTTATTAAATAGGCATGCAATACTTGTAGAGCAAACGTAGAATAAATTTTAAGCTTGTCAATTTAAACATACTATTTAAGTATATAGTGTCAAGTAATATAAAATAATACAGCACGTCCTTTATACGCCGTTTAATCAACCGACGTAAAAGGACAGAGAAATGAAAAGACGAATAGACAAATTTTTAATAAATAATTTTCATTATTGCATATTTATTGTACATTGATATGAGTACAGGTAGGTGTTTAATAAAGTTAAATGCTTAATCATCGTTTGATGTATTACATGACTGTGATTATTAAATACAACAATACCAATAGAAGTTAATCGAATTTTTTTTA
>CM063506.1:3018875-3043875 GCA_032207245.1 Pardosa pseudoannulata
TCTTTTAAAGGAAAACCAAGACAAAATGCTTTACCTTACTGCCCATCTAATTTAATATTTCTTGCGTGAATTCAGATACTTTAATGAAGATCTACAGCCGGATTTTAAACAGCCTAACAGTTTAGTATGAAATTCGGTTTCTAATATCGCAAACCGGTTCCCCGGTAATTTGTTAGATATGTCCACAATAGATTTACCGATAAGCTAAATTTATTTACTGGAAATCCACTTATAGAAACTCTGCATGCAATATTTGTATGCATATGTTTATACAATATTTATTTTGTATTGTCTATTTCAAATATTTTTTCCAAATATATTCTCATGAAGTTCTGCAACGGTATCTTGCTACAGCTCATATTTTCAGTAAGCAGATTAACCTATTGTACCTTGGACGTATACATACCTCAGTGATACGGCGCTGTCATGGTATCTGTGCATTTTTTGTCTTTTGCAAGATTAGATTTTATTTGTAGATTTGCTTGTAGATTAGAAAGTGTATAGATTTCTTAATTAATATAGTTGATCTTAGGACTGTGCAATACTGAAATTTCAATATTAACGTGGTTTTAAATCGCGTTACATAACCAGCTTAACACCTTAACGTACACGCTCGAGTTAACTTCAGCACGCTAAACCAACACCTCCTATATACGGTATAGGAGGTGTTGGTCCGATATAGGAGGTGTTGGCTAAACTGGTCAAACTGTACACACTCGAGTTAATTCGAGCGGCGTTGTACTTTTGTAGATATTGCGCTGTGTGTTGTGCTAAAAGAGATAGCAAAGGAAAAAAGAAAAAAAGAGAGAGTCGTTAGAAGTGTAATAGTTGCAACGTTGGGCTATGTGCTGCACCTTGTTTCGAAATATATCACACAAAAGAAAATTTTGAGTAATTTTATAAATAATAGTATTGTTATTATTTATGTTTTAAAAGTATAAATAAGTATTTTTACTGATAATAATGTTTATTCTGAAATGGGAATTCGAAAAGAAAGATAAAAAAAAAGTTGATGTGAATGTAATATTACAGTATTTGACTATTTTCTGCAATGTTATCAAAATCCAAAATTGCAATAAAAATTTTGATTATTTTTGTATATTTGTAATTTTTTGGCCAGACAACGTTCTAAATTGTGTTTTTACATTAAAAAATTGATTTTGGGGGTCCGTCCTTTAAAAAAAACTGTGCATTAAGGGGTTAATAATGCGATTGAATTATACATCGATATAAAAAATTACATTTCTATAATTTTTAATCCGGTTTTAAGCTTTGTTACATTATATCATTATACAATTGTGATCTTATTCGGAAAAATTATAAACACGATGTTGAATTTTAGACAAAACATCAAATTCAATTAAAAGTGTTAATCGTTTTAGAAAAAGGAACTGTTTTGTTTTCGAGTTCCATATATTTCTGGTATGTAATATAATATAAGACTAATTTAAACGTGAAAATAGCTATAACCTGCATTTAGAAACCATGATTGCAAACAAAGACTACCAATTACATAAAATTTATGAAAATATTTCACCATCATACGAACACCATAGATCTGAACCTATCTTTACCAAAATTCATACATGGTTACGTCATGCAATAAAGTACGTCGTAGAATTGGACATAATGCCAGTGGTTCCAGACAAACAAGCACTGTGCATGTACATACTTATTACTGATATTATTTATTAGTTACAACATATAATTCGTCAACAATCTGGTTCATATAAGATCTTTTTAACTCTCTTACTATTACATTTATCTTTTATATGGATTCTAAAACTTTATTTCAAATCATTAAGAACCTAGACTGAAAGTTTGGAACGAGATTTCTAGTATTTTATTAATTATTAAACATTTTGTCAATATTCAAATGCTTACATTTTACGTTAATTACTTGTCAGTATTTTATTTTTGAAATAAAGTAGTTCAAATAAAAAATTGTATGTAATTTAGTACCCTCTATCTACCTTTTAAGTTCTTTTTCAGAAAAAAATTACTGTAAGAAACTGTTATCAAATTTTCATTTATCGGTAAAGATGGTTAAATTTACAAACTTTGTTGCCTGTTTGTATACATATTCAGATTTTTAAAATTTTAAAATGATTACTGTGATCCGTATACCTGATACTGAAATTTTGATGCATTATTAATTTTTGCCAACAAATTTTATGTTTTAAATTTATAAAAAAAATCAATATGTTTGAAATGATGTACTCCATCATATGGAATATTTTTAAATTCGGGGTTGCTAAATGATACTAAGGATTAAAAGAAACAAAACGAAGTGTTTGATTTGGATTGCTACAGTCTACTTTTTGCAACACGAGGGCTAATGAAACCGGGACCTACAGCTTAAAGCCGATTCCGAGCGATTACGAACGTCCATGCCACTGTGGGATTCAAACCCACGAACTCTGGTGAACTGAAGTGTTGTAACTCAAAATATAAGAAATTTAATTAAGGAAACATAGTACTATTGAAGACTTTACTTATATCATAATCTTTATCATAACAGCCTTTTGTCGACTCATCATAAAATAAGAAGTTCTGCTTCTTTTAGAATTAATTTTTCACTAGTTTTTAATAATACCGTAGTTTTAACAAAATTATTTAATTTTTCCATTTATGTTATGTTTATGTAAATAACAAAAAGTATACACCAACTGAAAAAAATAAAATTCCCTTATGCGCAAGTTAACTTTTGAAATATGCATATTTGAAACTCAATTTTTATATAAAATTGAAGCTTTATATGTGTTATATTCTCTAAATCAAAACTTTAAAGATATATGACATTTTAAAATAAAAAATAATTAACTGAATTGAATTTTTTTAAATTAGCCTTTATAAAATAAATCCTTTTGTTTGTATTAATATAATTGAATTTCACAGAACAAAATTTCATAGTAAAAATTAGTTCCTGTTTAAAAATTTCAAAAGTATTTTTGCGGGTAGGTAGGTTTCTATGTTTTTAAATTAATGTATATATTTAACGTCTTTTTTTTTCAAATATATTGCTTCATATAACTAATTCATATTCTAATTCTTACAAAGAAATAATTTTATTAATTCTCTAGTAAACGAATTAATTCTAAACACAGCAAAACTTTTTATTTTTATATTCAGTGAAAAACAGGCTTTTATAATGGAGACTTTCAACTCGAAAGGTATTGTGGCCTCTTAAAATATTACGCCCGTTCGGTTAAAATGAATAATATTATTCCGTAATTTAATCGCCAATCAAGACCGTTCCAACTTATAAAGCGAAACTTTGACGTAATTAATCATGATTATGCGTTTTAAAATAGGGAGTATTAAGTTCCAGTCGCGAATAATGACACTCGGCGAAGTTTGCAAACATATTAGAAAATTACATACGATAATCGGTACACGCGATGAAATAATTACAGTCTAAACTGAATCAGCTAAACAGTTGTTGTGTTCTGTAAATCAGCACGATAGAACGCAATCAAATGCCATATTTGTATGTTTGTATCCTAATTCTCTATACCACGAAGCTGAAATGTGTGAAACCGCAAAGGATGTGGAAAAGCTAAACTGGTCTTTCATAATTTCTTAGTAAGAGGTACCTTTCAATTTTATAAGGGTCATATTATTAGGTTCTAAAGTAACAACCCAGCTTCCAAATTGTTTTCATCATGAAAACATAACAGCTTTGTTGTCCTTTGATATTACAAGAATGAAAACTTTTATTGTTTTATTTTTTTGTCATTTTAAGATGCGTTGTCGTTAGTTAAAAGCTAAAAAACCTCTTTTTAAAATGAAACAAAATGATTCAGCTCACTCTGCCAGCCAATTTCATTGAGCTCTTCAAGTCTCCCATGCGCAGTAAATTGACCACTTATATTGATCCCATAATAAAATGGTCAACAAATCCACTGAGGTAAAATACTGACGTATATTTTCTTTTACCTGACTTCGATCCCTGTATAGAATCAAATAAAAGAAGTCCCCAAGTCATCAGTTTAACTTATAGCTTACATTAATTTTCTACATCTTAATTTCCCTTTAAAATTCAAACCTTTAATTTTTTTATACCGTCAATCTACTTTATATATTATACCCTTGTTTATGATCCTACGAACTATAATTCTTAAAGTTCAATAATTTTTAATCTCACCTTTAAACTTTTAATTATAATTGATTAGAATATTACTTCATCATTTTAAAAATAACTATATTGTAGATAAATTGTTTTATGGATTGTATCTTAAAATTTGCATTCTATTTTAAGATAGTATTTTTTATTACTATTTTTTACCCTTATGAGTACTTCACTGATGATATTATTTGTCTCTTCATCACTTAGGATTAGATCTTTGATCCAGGTGCCCTGTATTAACCCATTAACGCCCAGCTTCCTTATTTGAGGACAGTCAAAACATAGTTTGTAGAGTTTTAGTTTTCTTGAAACGATTCTTCCTTTTTAATGGAAATAGATATTAATCTTATGAATAATCTCCCAAGTTTTCAAATATGATATTATCTATAATTTTGTCATTTCGATCGTCATTTTATGAATTTCAAGCTTAGAATAGGAACGTATTATGACCGGTATTCTGAACGTATACCTGTCAAAATCATGGCGAATAGCCATATCTGTAATACGGCATCTCTTTTCACTACTTTTCTCATATATGATAGCAAATAAATCTCTTATCACGAAGTTTTCCTCTTTTTTAAAGATATCTTATTATGTTTTAAAATGACACCTCCTCACTAATGATGACTTGATGTCATATTTAAAGGTGCTTAAATTTCATATTTTGTTTTACTTCCAGGTGTCTATAATAGCTTCTATGTTAGGTATTTACTAATATATAGTCATCAGAAATATCCGGGAGTTAATGAGTTAACCAATGGGGGATGAATTTTGAGGTCTCGGCAACAGTTGTTAGGACGAGAAAGAAAAGTAGATGCCTCAGATTGGTCGAAGAAGGGATTCCGGAAATAAAACATTTTGTTTGTAGTCTGTTTCTTAAGTCTTTAAAACTATAACTTTCTTAAATACCAATTACAACAATGTGAAATGTTAATATAAGCAAAATGTTTATCATTTAAATACAATGTCTGTTTTGTTTAATTTCAGCCTTCTATCCAGCAATTTAAATTTCTTACGGAAAGCCATGAATTTTAATTAATAGGATCATGCAAGTTATTTATTTTAGCATGTCATGTATTAAGCCACCGTTACGGTACTGATATAATATTGGTAATAAGTTTAAGTCAAATAAACCACATAGTTACTCAAATTATTCCCAAGCATTAGTATTAGTTGAAAATACATATGGCACCCTGATACTTACTTTAGCTGTTATTAATTGTTAATTGTTAAATTTTTTTATTACTACTAGCTGCTTCGCACCCTGTCTTCGGTCTGGGTAATAAATATATTCTAATAATGTTTTGTAACCACTACTATAGATTAACACATTCATAAAAATAAAATCAATCTCCTGTGATGCAGAATTTTAACGAATATGATAGTTTATTAGCGACTGAAAGTGCAGTACGTGCACTGTTTTGCCCATGAGCCACTGAATAATAATTCCAAATGCCACGACTTACCTTACTGTAGGAGTCGAATTTTAACATATTGTGAATAGTAAAATATATGAGAACTGTTTTTAATGTGATAAATCATTTCACAAATTCTATTTATGAATAAAAATTTGTGTAAACATTTTTATTACACTTTGAGGCACTTAAATAAAATGTACCTCAAAAGATTCCAAGCCGAATAAGCGTTTCCCTTGCTATTAACATCTAAAGTAAAATCAGCTTAATTTCTTTTCTTTTTACTGATTTAATCTTAATTTTAATGTTATATATATATATATATATATATATATATATATATATATATATATATATATATATATATATATATATATATATATATATATATATATATATATATATATATATATATATGTTTATTTATTCAATTTTTAAATTCTTATTCTCCTTTGAGTCCGGGGTAGATGCTTTCCCCGGGCAGTACCCAACAGGATAGACTGCTCCCTGAGGGCGCTCAATTATTTTAGATTAAAACATATGTAGCTTTTAAATATTTGTGGTAGACCTATAGAAAGTAACGATTCTTATTAGTATTGATAATTATTAACACATTTCTTACTGAGTATTCTTTTAGTTATCAAATTTGTATGAAAAACTGAGAAACGGAAAAAACATTCTCCACTTGTAAGTGGGATCCCCTCCGAAATTATTTCAGCATATTTTGGTACATTTCCCTGATGCAGATTGCAATTAAAAGAGAGTTTCAAAATTACTTCTTTTACTTTGTACAAGGAAGTAAATACATATGCAGCTAAAATTACAATTATATTGAGAAAAAATATAATTTTTTTTAATTTACACTTGAGAAACTAATTAATAATTCAAAAATATTTTTAATAAAATTAATTCTAAAAAAATAAATTTTCTAGTTATTTTTCTATGTTTATCAAAAAATTCACAAAATTATATTTCCTTTGATTTTCAGATAATGAAGTAAAATGTTGTTAAAAAATAGAGAATACAGAAATTTAAAGGTAAGAAAAGGCTCCCTTTTAATTTCTTGATACAGGTGTTAAAACTGTTTCTTCCCGAACCTAGAAGTAACTGAAGTAGGCTGGCATTTCTAGCAAACTCCGCATTAAAACTCGGCTGCTCCGTGAGTGAATTTATTGAGGATTTCATTTTATAACTGACAGCCGTGTCTTGAAGGAAATAAAGACTCGGCGAAAAGCTTTAACTCGAGGGGAAAAAGCCTCTAAATAAATTGTGTTGATAAGACAGCACCTGCCCTGTGGGAAATTCGGTAGCCTCTTATGTCTTTTATTTTTATTTATTTCATTTTCGGCCAACACCGAAAGGTCTGCTGGGAAATGAAAGGTGTTTCCGCCGAAAGGTAAAAATACTGCAACGTCATCTGTGAGGAATAGGTTATTTGTCGCGATTCTCGAGAATCCTAAGTTTCTCTTATTAAACGAGATTTCAAAATTTTTCTATAAATCTGAAGGTAACACAGTTCTTATCAAAGACTTTTTATTCTACCAAATTTTATGATCTATTAAGTGTGGGTAGTATGATTAATATATTATTTTCAGAGTATCAATAATTAATTTTTTTCTCGTTCACCCGTAAGGGGGTTGGGTGCAGCCCGTATTGGATTTCTCTAGCTCCGCATCAACTTAAGGGATGGCTTCTCTACACAATGAACCATGGTATGCTTTTGAAAGTATAACCCCTGTGTTGAAAGTGTATGGTTTATAGGTGTCAATGGTGGTGATAGATGATAATGGTAATAGTAAAGGATGGTTTTAAGAGCGGTTTATCCCAAACTATCTAAATCATCCAGCATGTGCAACTAAATCGGTAATTAATGTTTTTTTCTGGTTGATCCTTAAGATTCATTGGTGCTGATCGTAGTGAGTGTCTCTAGCTCCTCTACACTATGGTCCATGATGGAAAACTGCGATCATCACCACTGTGTTGCGGGTGTAGAGCTTTATATGGGTCGATGATAATGGACAATGAAAAAGGTGGCTTTAGGAGCGGTTTGTCTCCAACCATGAAAGACATCCAGAATGCGTAACTAAACTGCTTAGTAAGTTTGGGATTTCCCACACATTGAGCAATTATTGGCCACATTCCCCCTTTTAATAGTGGTGATGGCTTTCACCGACTCATCATAGTGAGAAAAAGAGCCAAGAAGAGAAAATTGTTCTACTACTGACCAATTTGCTTTTAAAATCTTTTTTCGGAAAATTTCTAAATGTAATAGAGAGTGAATATCTTCACCTCGATTGTGGGAATTAATTTTTTTAAAGATCGAGAAAAATATATTTAATTTTAATTCAGTTGTTAAAAATTTTGTCAGTCTCATTTGAACACAAATAATGACATTTTGCAAACGTAAATTTTAAAAAATCACACATAAGCCATGGATTATTCTCTGTGTCATAGTAATTTTTTAGACATTCTTCAAATGCAGCATACCATCTAGTAATGGAACTATTTTCCATGTATGTAAACATTTTTTCTATACATAATGTAGGCCAAAAGGTGTACTATATTAAAGATGTACATTAATTACATATGTATGACATGCCTAGGACAATTCAAAGAGTCGATGATGTCTTGATAATGTCTTTATTCATGACTATTGCACAGATTAACAGTCAACCATCCAACATGGCGGCGAGTAGCTAGCGTCCACACTAACAAAGAAGCAAAGTTTGGCCAAGGTTCATACAGCAATCCTTTCTGCAGACGATCTTTCCTAATTCTTACGCATCAAGCGCTTTTATATGGAGTTATTAGTGATTTATGCGCCTGCATTAAAGAGTTCGCTGCATTTTCTGCCTTTAAAGCCCTAAATTATTAAATTTACGTTTTCAAACTTGACATGTATATATATATATAATTATATATATAATTATATATATATATATATATATATATATATATATATATATATATATATAATTATATATATATATATATATATATATATATATATATGTGTGTGTGTATGTGTGTGTGTGTAACAACTGTAGCCGTTACGTCATCTATCCCACGAAATGTAGTCGTGTCCATTGGGAGTCCTCTATGAAACAGGCGGAGAGTGACATGCAGAGGCACCAACAGCAACGAAAACAGCTTCAACTAACTTCGTTTATTCTTGTTTCACATGATTACAATGAAAACACACATCGAAGAACAACGAACAACAAATAGAATCACGAACAACCCTTCGAACCTTGGTGCTCGCCTATTTAAAAACATTTCAAAACATTTCAAATCGACATCATGATGGACGTCAAAAGACAGCCAATCATGCCACATAGAAAGTTCTCGCGAATTCTAAAAACCCATCCCACTGACAGAGTGCCGTGTGCAAATCCCAAAACCAGAAAAATGCCGCCATTTTAAATAAATTGATATATAGAATTTTGAGGCGAAAACCGAAATATTTTAAGCAACGCGCCCCATTAAATATATATATATATATATATATATATATATATATATATATATATATATATATATATATATATATATATATATATATATATATATATATATATATATATATATATATATATGTGTGTGTGTGTGTGTGTGTGTGTGTGTGTGTGTGTGTGTGTGTGTCTCAGGATTTAAATTGTAGATTAATTTTAAAAGATTTTAAATAAGAATTCTTTACTGAGAGTGACACGGCGTCAGGAGTTAGCCACATAAATACGGCTCATGCACAGTGATATGAGCAGAGAGCAGTGTGCACATTCCTCAGACAGAGCTGTGGCTACCCGTGGCAGCTAAGCCTGCCTTTGTTAAAAGTTAGGGTCCAATGTGCGACGCCATTGAAGATCATTGATGAGTAGTGTGCTCTGAGATTTGAATAAAGCTATGAAAATGTACTCAGGACTCTAATATCGTTCAGTGGAACGTGTCATATATATATATATATATATATATATATATATATATATATATATATATATATATATATATATATATATATATATATATATATATATATATATATATATATATATATATATATATATATATATATATATATATATATAGATATATATATATATATATATATATATATATATATATATATATATATATATATACATAAATGCTTGGTAAATGAAGGAGGTTTCTCTTTGTGTATTTATATGAGCAATATGACTTTCTTTGCTCTTGTAAGGAAAACACTACCAACCAAACATGTCTAGTCGGTATGGTTTAATTTTCCCTCCGTTCCCTTCTTATAGCTAATGTTCGACACTCAAACAAGTGACTTCTTCGACTTTTTTTTTCTCTCCAGAGAAAAACATTGGCTCGTAAAAAACTTAGGTTGGCAGTATATTTTCGTGACATCGAAATACCGCGTTGCCTTTATTTCCCAGGTAAATAAACCCTGGCTAAAGATGGAGGGTGACGGAATTTAATGCGACGATGTTAGGGTTTTATTGCCTTTGTAATTCTCGCCTATTTTGATGTCTCTTGGGGTTATTTGTTTTCACGATTCTGTTCAGGCCTTTATCATTTACGCGTAGCAGAAAAATCTTTGCATTTCTTTCGCATATATCTAGATGGAAGTTTATATTGCTGCGATATATTTAACTTTTGCACGAGTTGGACTACTGGTATTCAAAAGCATTCTATTTCTATAGTATTACTTTATTATATAAATATATCTTTGCTGTCTTTCGATCCTACTCGGCCATCCTAGTGACTTTATTCTTAGACTTATTCTTTCTACTTACTAACTGCAGCTGATAAGATATACATACATGTATGTATGTTTGTGCAGTGTGTGTGTAATAGGTGTTATAGGCTCTTCCCAAATGAAATATGGTATCCTAGCTGGATATAGTGCATGACTCAGAAAGAAAACAGCAAGCATTTAAATTAAATATAATACAGTTTATTGAGATACCTCTTTCTTCTCCGCCTCTGTCGACAAAAATGTGTAATGTTGTGTTTTATAGTAGTGTGTACAGTATGACCCTGGTGGATTCACTGCTATTAAACATTATAGTAGTGTGTGGCGCTTGTTAGTCAACATTTCGTCTGTATACACTTAAAAGAAAAATTTAATTTTGAATTTTTAAGTATCCAATCTTGTTATCCCTGAAAGAATTATTACGAGTTCCGATGTCACTTCTATACGTACTTATGTATCTTGAATAATTCAAAAATCAAAAGCCGCAGATCCTTGAAATCTAGTATTTGAGAGTGTTCTGACATCTAGTACCTCCACTGTTAATTGAACTCCCCTACTCTATATAACAGAAAATATCAATTTAAAGGGCACTATTGTTACCAGTTACAATCCGATAGCAATACTTGAGCTCTAATCGTTGTTGAACTAATATATACTACTCCTTGTCGATTTTAAATCTACTCATTGTTGAAATAATACAGGGGGTCTAAGCAAGACCGGATAAACTCTGCACAGCTATTATTTTTAAAGTTTGGAATACATAAACAAAGCCCAAAGAACTGACCTCTACGTTTTCCTGAAAAATGAGAGTAAAAATGTATAACGTCATATACGGTTTACAAAAAAATCTTTATTCGAAACATGAACATCATTACTAAACAAATAGTAACTAGACATTAAATAACTTTAACAACATTTTTGCTAGCCATTTGCTAACTTTAGTGGGCTTATTATTTTATTATTTGCTTAAGTTTGTATAGAAAGATGTTCGAAATGTACACCACGCATATTGAGGCACGAGAAATAACGTCAACCTTTTGTTTGAATTGTAATTTAAAAGTCTGTATGTAGTAGCTACCGGTAATTTTCACGTAATAATGTATTCCTATCGGAAATATTGCGATATGTACTTAATTTTCGGTGAATGTAATGGTAATGCGTTAGGAGCTACTAGGAAGTATTCTCGTCGATATTCATCCATCACATCGTTCTCCCAATGTCAATGTGATCCGCAGGTTGGACGACAGACTGCGAAATACTGGAAGCGTGTACCCGACAAACAATCTGCACGACATTGGTGGAAGAACGCATGGTGAGCTTACTTCAGAAGAGAAAGATGCAATACTTCGGTGGGTGGAAGAATCTCTCGAGTTGAGTACACTCACACTAGCTACGGAGATGAATGTGAGTCGCAGTACTGTGCACAGGCTATTACGGTCAGAGGTGCTATACCCATATCGTTACAGAACCGTTCAAGGTCTCCATCCGGGTGATTTTCACCGACGCACTGACTTTTGTGAACGGTTATTGCAACAACATGAAGCCGATAATGTTTTTCATTTCACGTTTCTTGTGAACAGATGAAGCAAGATTCACACGTTATGGAGTCTTTAATAGTTACAACTGCCATACGTGGTTCACCTCCGATCCTCATGCAATCCGCCCTCAGAGACATCAGGACCGCTGATCTGTAAATGGGGGGGGAGGCAGCATGCTAGGCAACCGATTAATTGGGCCATATCTGCTGTCTAAGAGGATTACGGGACATTTGTACTTGAAATTTCTCCGGGATGTATTAAGCGATGTCCTAGATGACATGCAGCAATACGTGGCCTGTGGTTCCAGCATGATAGAACTCAGGAGCACCTCAGCTCTCTTGTGCGTCATTGGCTTGGTATCGAATATTCTGGCCGCTGGATTGGTCATCGAGGTCTTGTTTCATGACCACCATGATCTCTAGATCTGATTTCTTTAGATTTCTTCCTATTAGACCAACTAAAGGAATTGGTTTATCGAGACTCAGTTACTTCAGAAATGGACTTAGTTGATCGTCTCCACAGTGCGTTTATTTTTACGCCACTACGATGTTAGAACGTGTAGAGTGAGCCAATCCACGACGCACGCATGCATGCCTACATATGAGAGGAGGACATTTCGAACATATTCCTATTTAAAATTATGCAAGTACTGATGTTCATGACGTCATACATCTTCTCTCGCATTTTCTCAAAAACTATGAGTCGTAGAGGTACAACTCTTTCGGTATTTTTTATGCATTCCAAACAATGAATCAGGATGTGAAGTGTTTAACTGGTTTTGCTGGGACACCCTGTATTGTTAAAATTTTCATGTTTTGATATTTTAGACATTGTGTAATGGTCCATATTGAATTTGTATCTCACATTTAAATAAAATAAGTTTAAGAGAAGTACGCCAAATGTAGTCGTCATTGGTTGGCATAGAAAAAGTCATGTAGTATAAAAAAAATTATTTCCCTGTAAAAAGTTTGTGATATTAGTAAAAGTATATCAGATAATTTTTTAAACGTACTCTAATACAGTTAATTCTCCATGAATTTACATTTTGAAAAAATTAATACATATAGCAGAAATTTATAACTAAAAAACTTACAATGTAAGTAGCAAGCTTTTTAGTTACGAGTTCCTGTAAGTTTCGTAGTTTTATCACTAAAAATGTGATAAGACTACAAAAATAGAGTTTTTTTTTTAAGTATACAAAAAAGCATTTCAAAAATTAATTTTCGCTTTTATGGACAAAATTTCACTTCAGTTTCATGATAGATGAAAGTTATAACATGAAAAAAGAAAGAAAAAATGAAAGCGGTGACATAACTATTAAGAAATATCAATTTTCTACTCGGAGCCTTTCAGCTAAGTCAGGAGACATAAATTCTCGAAAAAATAAAAATAAAAAAAAGTTCGCTTTAGAAAAAAAATCCAAAAAGGGTGATAAGAAACATAATTGTCAGTGGGGCCGTCAAGTTAGAAGTCCAGTAACTTCTAATACTGCCTTTCTTCGAAACTAAAATGCCAATCTGGGAAAGAAAAGGCTGATCCAATATTGATCTTGGAAAATGAATTTAAGCGTCGGGAAGTGACGTTTGCTGCTATTCACGCTGAAAAACAGTTTGCGGGTAAGAAATGGTGATTTAGAGAGAGGCTGGTTTGAGAATTTAATTACCAATTCAAGGACATAATCTTACCGTTAAACTATATATGATAAAACACGTGTAGAGTAATACCAATATAAAATTAATATAATGTTTCTTACAGTTTAAATATAATATCATCTATAACCTTTTTGCTTTATACACATATTTATATATAAATACTTTTGGTGAATATTATAATGGGTATTATAATATTATAATGTGTAAATTTATTTTAGAATATAATTAAGTTAGTTACTTCTTAGTTTTGGGTTAAGATATTATTAATATTATACACACACACACACACACACATATATATATATATATATATATATATATATATATATATATAGAGAGAGAGAGAGAGAGAGAGAGTGAAAGAGAGAGAGAAAAGAAAGAGATAAAACATATTTTTATGGTGTTAGAATCTTTGATTATTTTCCCATGTTTACATACAAGGGGTGTTAAAACAAACTAAGTTTTGAAACAAATCTTCAATCGTCCAAGAGAACGAAGTACGATTATTAAGCATACCTACCTGCAGTTTTAGACAACTGTTGCTGAGATCAGCACCTTAACATATTGTTTTTTGGGTTAATCACAAAGGGCGTATGAGAAAGCTTGAAGTAAATGTGTGAAATTTTGATACATAATTAGCAAAACGTTTACATTTGAATTGTTTAACAACATTAATTGAATTGTTTAACTAAGAATGCGGGAAGAATTTTTTAGTCTAAAATAATTCTGTAATTAATTTAAAAGTTTTGAAAAGAACAGATCGGGGAGTAACACGATCAAAGATGAACTTTGATTGTGTTTTTCTGATTAGAAAGGCAATGCACATCGAGAATTGGTATCCCATGGTGTAACATGAGTTACACTGTTGATTGAGGGACGAGGGCGAAGTCAGTGACCCTCCCCTTCGACCCCAATGGACAAGAGGGGTTGCTGACGCTGGTCAGTCGTCTTTGGCTTTGGCAACAGCAGTCTTTGGATTTTTGCTCAGCAAATTTGGAGGCTCCATCGTCTACTTCAGCAGAGGCAGAAAAATCTCAGTTCTTTTGCTGTTCATCTGAGGAAAACGGCATGATCGGGAGTTTGTTCCATAGTCCAACGCCTCCATATTGAGATTGGATATATTTGCTTCCATATTCACACAGTTCCATATTGAGATTGAATATTTTTATGTGTGTCACCAGATTGTAAAAAAAAATAAAAGTGTAAATAAAAAAAGTCTGCAAAATGGGAAGTCTTCGCTCATTTGTATCTGGTGTCTTAACTCTTTGTGTTACCTCAACATGGCCTGGTATAAGTCATTGGTACGTAATACATGGTCAAATGATAAAAAAGTTGTTCTATTATGAAGTTTTTAGAGAGCTAAAGGGATGCTCTCAGCAACGAGAAGGGTAGAATATTAAAAAAAACTAGACTTGAAAGACACACCCTGACAATAAAGAGCGACACGTGAACTTACAATACACTAGCTCACCTGTCGCTACTTATCTACCATTATCTGGAAAAACATTAGACTCCCGTTTTGTTCCACCTACCCTATTTTCCGAATCTAACCCCGAACGTTCTTTTTTCTATTTCTCAAACTTTTAACCACCTTGAAAAAGCGTCGTTTGAGTAACACAGATGAGATAGAGAAGAACTCAACAAGAGACCTACACGCTAAAGGAGTTCCAGAAGGCTTCCCAAAACAAGGTGATGAGGAAAGTGTATCTCCAGAAAATGAACTATAGTGCTTAAATTGTTGTAAAAAGAGAAATACAGATTTTATATCAAATGTTGTCTTTTTTAACATACTTCATATGTATGGAAATTATAGCATATACTCACTGAAGTAATTAATTTTACGAGAAATAAATTTATGGAGTAAATCAATAAAACTTCTCAGTATTTCCAAGGAAAATTAAATAATACTGAAATGAAAATTTTCACTTGAAATGAGAATTGTTGTTACACATGGTTCTCAATTATTTTAGGTGTTACAATAACAACTATGAATGTAACACTCACCTCAATTGTTAATCTAATAACTTAAAGTTATGAATAATGAATTTAACCGTACGGAAAAATTTGTAGAACCTATGAATCTACAAAAAAAATGCTTTTAAATTGATTCAAATATTCTCATAGGTGGAATCGATTACGTAAATGCACATTGACACCTACATTATATAACACACACGAATCATCTAAATTCAAATTCTTTCACTGTCACCTATTCATGAAGTGCTCCAATTTCTGATAAAGCAAATCCTCAAAATGCCAATTCAGCCAAAATTTCTTCCCGCAATTAAGAAGTCATCATTTTATTCTCCTGAAAGACCACTTTACATCAGTTTCTGTGATTAGTCGGAAATTGCCTTTCACAGCCATCTCTTTTCCATCAATGGGTGTCCTCTTGTGTTTGTGACCTCCAGATATAGGCAACACTATTCAATCAGATCAAATCTGATGGCTTCATTATTACGGGCTATTCGCCTTAGAGAATGTTTTGTAAAAGATTTTTGACCTTAAATGTGGATAAAAAGCGATTTAGTTCAACTTGATTTAGTTCAACAAAAACCGCTAAAGAAAGGTCCATGTGTGGCTATTTTTACGGTTGAAAATGGTGTAGAGTGTATGAAAAAGTAGATTTTTATCTTAGCGAAACATTACGTAAATGTAAGATCTCACAAAAGAATCGTCCAGCTGGAAATGTCATTCTTAGGAAAGGCTGTCCGTTTGTTCGGAGAAATTTGATTTGTTGGAAGCCAGTAGGATGTTTTCATTAAAAGGTTTTCGGAGATGAACGGTATAAGATCTTATTCATGAAAGAGAAAAGGTCAAGGCATATTGCATTCTGTAACTACAGTAGAATACTTTTCCTAGTTTTGTTCCGTTATTTTGTTATAATGTTTACTTTAAGAATTCACATCACATCTAAACCTTCAAAAATTCGATTTTTTTTATTTTTACATTATAAAAATCTTTGGATATTTTTGAATAGTTTAAGAGGAGTTACCAATTTTAAGCAACATGAAATTAGATATTTTGAGACTTATTTTCAAACCTTTGTAAATAAAGAAATTTTAAATCAATTTGCATGAAATTTTTACAGATGATTTTTTAATCGTTGTTAAATGTATACACAAATTTTCTTAATAATCAGAAGATTAAAAATTCATTTTTTTATATAGGAACTTTATGTCTTTTTTCAATAACGACCATTTTATGTTACTTATTATTGTTTAACTACTGCACGCACACATACATAAAAAAATATTGATGTACAAACATAATTTTTATATTTTTATAATTGTAATACATTAAAGAAAAACCTACACCTAAATTATTTATAAAATATCTAAAAAAAAATTCAGTCGGAGAGCCAAACTTTAAAAATTAACAAAAATGGATGCTTAATACTAATTATAAATCTTATAGAAAAAAATAATTTTTAGCAATATTTAAAAGTTTAGGTGCATTATATTCATATCAATATTATGTACTTACTGGAAAAATTTGAATGTAATATCCTCATAAGTTTTCTTTTTATCATGCGTTCAAAATGCAAAATTACACTTCTGAGAAAAATGTATTTAAAGTTTGACATGAATTTTTTCTGTAAACTGCAACATACATAGTAATTATTTTTCTATTATAACATGCCTGCAGCATATATACCTTCTTTTAACTGAAGTTTTTCCTCGTTAGCCAATTTTGTAAGTTTACTAACTCTAACGTTGAAAGCTGTGCTTTTTATTCAGCAGATTGAATGAGGTTTTTGTCCATCTCTGCAGCAAAGGACCTTGCATAATTACTTATTTGGAATCTATACCTATGAATTGTGTTTAGTCGTCCAACCTGACCATCATCAAAAAGTACGATTTAGAAATGCTCAAAGTTTAAAAAAATGCAATACAATTTTTTCGGTTTTTTGAACGTGGTAACTCTCCTTAAAACATACTTGATTAATATATTCGAATTAGAACCTATAAAAGTGTACAATTACTGCATATATCAAAACTTTTAAAAGGAAGCTGCAAAATCTTTAAATGCATTTTACTAAAAATAGTGTTTTTCAAATTGCGCGCAATCTAAATAAAAACTATTGCACATATTCATTCCAAATTTGCAAATAGATTATAGACATGATAAAACTCTATTACTTTTTTCATTCAATATTTATTCGATTCTTATTGCTGTTCTTAATATCCAGAGGCTACCAGCACATCAGCGTGTTTTTTATTTATTTATTAATTATTTAGCGTGTATCAACATGTACATAAATAGTTAGCCCTCGATAATTGATTAGATTTTTTTAACAATTCATTTTTTAATTAATTTATTATTCTGGTTTCAATGTACTTTGCAATAACATACTAGTACTACTATCTTAGGAAACATTGTTTCTTTTAGATTAATATGCATTAAAATTTTAACAATCCCAATTTTTTATTAAAACCATTTCTCATCTTTTCATTTGTATGTCGTTTAGCGTCGGCTTCTTGAATAACATTTTAAGTGTGCTTATTTTACTGACAACTTTTTCTTTAAATGTACTAAAGATGATATGAAACATAAATTCATATTCTTTTGTTAATAAAACACTAACAATTACTGCATTTATACATATAAACAAAGTGTCTGTAAATCCGATACTCTTACCTTCTTGGAATTTCTCGATTCCCATTCGTTGGATGTAAATCCTTCCATACTTCTGGACCTGTCCTCAATTATCATCCCTGACAGTGAGAAAGGTCTGAAAAAATAGAAATATTTGTTAAAAAATATATCATGCTTAAAATAAGAATCTCTATTATAGATTTAATAAACACATTCAATATTGTACATTAAATAAGATAAAATTACATTAACTAATTAGATAAAATATGATTATTAGATTCATTAAATAAGTCTTGTAGTAGACGAATATTTTATCTTAGTAAGTTAATTCTCCTCTAATAAATTAATATTAAGTTAATAATGTAATTAAATATAACAACCATTTAACAATGTATATTGTATACACACACATATATATGCATATGTATATACATATATATACATATATATATATATATACATATATATACATATATATATACATATATATATATATATATATGTCAGGTCTAAAAAAGAGGTAGTTGGAAATTACGTGAGTTTTAAGCGATTTTAAAAAGGGAACCCTTTTATAATAATAAAATAAATGATAAAGAACCACGCTCGCGTAAGCTTTTGGGATCATCCGGTCAAGCGGAAAGATTTTTGAAGGATTTGATTACTAAGCAAACTGATATAAATCAGTTAGCGCGTGGTCATTGAGCTGTCAACACACCCTACGCTTGTCTTCGAAGAATAAATGAAAATGGAGCAAGTTTTTCTTCTAAATGAAACAATGATTTAATAAACTTATTATTATCAAGAAAAACTGTTTTCTATTCGCCTTAAAACTCGACATTATATATATATATATATATATATATATATATATATATATATATATATATATATATATATATGTATGTATGTATACATATATCAAAATTATGATTCCTAAAATAGCAATATGAAATTCTCCATCTTTCCCCTTCTCAGTTGTAATGTCTAAATTTCCCAGCCATAAAATTAAGGTGAAGTACTGTTCTCCCATTTAAATTCTTTTTACATATTCCTTAAATCTGATGACGGAATAAATGCTTATTTTCTGTCCACTGGCCATTTTTGTCAGTCAAATATTCAACTATTGCAAGTAAAGTGTGCTGTTTCTGCAATTATTAATTTCCTGCATGTGTTTCGAACTTTCTTAAATATCCAAGGTTCCTTCTACCCTCGTAAAACTATTGATATATATTAATTCTCATTAGAACAAAATCAAATGACTCGCTTTCTGTGAACTGACATTAGCCGCAAATGTGCATATCATTGAGCATTCTCTGTAGAGCTGTTGCACTGTAAAAACTGTCTGAAGGCCGATGCGTTTTGTACTATGTATAGAAAAAAGTTTTAGTTGCCTTCATTTTATTTTAAATAAAGTTCACTGAAAAATAAAGACATCTGTATTCAAATATGTATCTTTTTCTATTCCTTCTCCGTAACATTTCTTCTATTTCATTGACAAGAAGCAAATTTAGCAACTTGAAGATATTGTTGGCGAAATTAGTCGTACCTTCTTCAGGTCACGTGTCACGCACTTCGTTTACTCATCTCCATAACATAATTTCTTAAAGCAAATGAACGTAAAAATATCATAGTCATTATAAACTGTAGTTCCGAACTATCTGTGTTTAAAAAGCAAATTTCTTCAGCCGCTGATTATCTACTGGTTGTTCACTGCTGAAATCATCAAAATCGGATGAAGGTGTAAAAAAAGCAAGTCGGCGAACGGCCGATGATCAAACAAAAGCATGACTCAAGAGATGTCAAGAAAACATTGTATCGTATTTGTAATAAACCAGGAAAAAAACCATAGAACGAATCAGTAGTAGTAAGTAGCTCAATCTTAAATTGTGTCCTGGAGTACGGGAAAATATCGATAGCCACTATTGACAGCTCCGATTGACAACACCAAGAGGATGGGTTCTAGATCGAAGGTTAAGAGTAGAAGGTCATTTGACCACGAGGACACTCGTATCAGAGTGTTTTGTTTTGCGGTAATATTGGTCATTCGTTATGTCTTTAAAACAACCTCGCAGTTGTATTGCTGATTTCAAGCTTAAAGTAATTCAGAAGGTCGACGTGAAGGCAGTAAAAAATTGGCGCAAGCAAAAGGAAACATTAAAACATGAGAAGAAAGCGATCCAATCGTCGTGGAAAAATACAATGGAATGCATTAGAAGACGATTTACATAGATGAGTTCTCGAACAGAGAAATGTAGGCCGTTTTGTTTCTTCCGTTAGAATTCACCTCCGAGTCTATGGCAGAAGAAATTATTTCATATTTTAAAGCTGAAATTAATTGAGTCTAATCCATACTTTTCGGCCCTCTATTGTACTTAGATTTTTATTCTCAAAATGATTTAATAATATTATACTAAAATAAATATTTTTGGTCGTATAGTCCGCAGATTATATAGTGGTGAGGACTATCTGATGATTTATGAAATTTTTATATGAAAAATCGCTCCAGCGGATTATACGATGGACTATACGTGCGAAATTACGGTATATGTATGTGTGTGTATGCGTATATATACATATGATACTTCAGTGTATTAAAACCTACATAAACAAAAAATGCATCTAAGAATATGCCTACCATATACCTCTAAAGTTACAAGCAGAAGCCTACACTTAACATGTTATACGAAAGCAGAATTTATTCGGAAAAACATACACAAACTAAATTCTTATTTCTTTACTCAAAGTAAAATTATAGATTCGCCGTCAAAGTTGGAAGTCGGACTCAGTTGCAGTTTTCTGTGAATGATGTACAACCACTAAAAGCTGCTGTCTAGACACGGTCAATGCATTTTCCATTCATTTGACAGTCATTCGTGGATTTCAATTTTCTGTCGGAACACATTTCCTGATAAACAACATTTTTCAAATTTTACCGTATGTTGTTCTGTTTTTGTTTAGTTTTGATTTAAAGCCTAAGTTTCCAAAGCTAAAAATATTTTACCGAAATACATTAGAAAGATTCTTAATTTTATTTAAAAAAAATTTCCAGCATTTAACTCATACCAGGGTTTTAAATATAGCCAAGAAAATAAAAATAACATTTATACATACACACACACTCATATATATATATATATATATATATATATGTGTGTGTGTGTGTGTGTGTGTGTAATACAGTAATTATAAAACTGCTGGACATTATAGCACCTATTATTTTTACTTGTCCTGGCTACTGGGTAAGAAGAAAGCTAATCAACTAACAATGATAATGATGCAGTCAGGCCATTGAAAGAGACCGGCACAAGTTTAATTAAAACTTTATTTTATAGCGGCTAAAACGAACAATTTTACTATTTTACGACAGACAAGAGAAAAGAAAGACACAAAAATCACTCTGCTCTAACAGAGGTGCACCAAATAGCGAAGACAAAAATAATTTTCCCGAGGTAGAAGAAAATTACTCAGCGAATTAAGTGTTAAGATCAGGAATAAATGCGGAGCCATTTACCGGCAACAGCTGGAAACGTGTTGAATAGACAGATAATTTACATATGGAAAGAATTTTAAGTCGAAAACGCTCCTTTGATTAAGACATTTAGAGGATGGGAAAAAGATGGAATTAGAATGGGAGGAGGTTTTTAAGGAAATATTAAAGTTAAATAATTTTGATATACATATATATATATATATAATGGGAAATTTAGCTCATCACAAAGATAAGAGAGTCTGCATTGACTTGTGTGTAGTAATAATTAAGGTGGTTATTGTAGCATCATTTCCGAAGTCTTTTTGGGTGAAAACTCGAACATGACAATTTATAGCTGTGTCCTCGAGCCAATCAGAATTCTTAATGGTTAGTCATATGGGGTGTTTGGTGACGTAGAGAAATCGATATTAGTTATATAAACAGTTATAAAAGAAGGGCTTATGGAGTAGGAATTAATTTTGGTGTATTGGAATAGATCACCTTTAAGAAAAAAGAAAAAAATAGTCACAAGTTTTGCCATAAAAGGATAAAATTACCCGAAATGTATTTTAATATACACTTATAATTACGTTGGTTATATTTTAGAATAAAAATATCATTACATATATGTTATGTGTATAAGGTGATGTATAAACACACACTTATATGTTGTTATGTATGTGTAATGGGTGTTTTAACTCATTACAAAATTAAAATGATATATAAACTAAATGTTGGACAGTTTGCTATAAAGGAAAGCCGCAAAATTAAAAATTAAATATATATAATTTATTAAAACTTCTCTTTTGTGGTTATGCATTTCAAATGCGATGCATTTGGTTATATAGTGGAGTAGGGATGCAAATGAGCTAGCCAATGAGAATGGGGTCATGTGGTTGGAAGCGAAGAGTGAATCTAATTTATAGTTGAGCAAAGTAGAAATTACGTTTGGTGTTTGAAAAGCAGCCAGAGGTTACCACAGCCAGAAGAGAAACAAAGGAATCTATAATATGTGTAGACAAGACATATATTAATCGATTGTGTTATTTTAAACAAAAGAAATAGCAAAAATTTCGTTCTACAATTTCGTAATGTAAATTTTCCTAACGCAAGTAAAATATGTATATATTTATACATTATATATTTTCACGCATATATATATATATATATATATATATATATATATATATATATATGTGTGTGTGTGTGTGTGTGTAAATATATATAGATGTGTGTATGCACATGTGTGTGTAAAAATATATATATAGGTATGGGTATAACTATATATTTTTAAACATATATATATATATATATATATATATATATATATATATATATATATATATATTCATATATATACCTATACATATAGATATTTATACATATATACATATATACACCTATACATATTTAAACATATATACATATATACCTATACATATATATACCTATACATACAGATATTTATACGTATATACATATATACATATACATATATACAGATATACAGATATACATATATATATATATATATATATATATATATATATATATATATATATACACCTATACATATAGATAATTATACATATATACATATATATATTTTCACATATATACATGTATATACTATACATATATATTTACATACATACAAATATATATTTATACATATATATTTTTTTACATATATACATATATATATATATATATATATATATATATATATATATATATATATACCTATATATATGTGTGTGTGTGTATGCATGCTATAATATGAATGTATTCACTTGCATATACATACGATTTTTATAAGGTTTATACATATATAAAGGAGATACGTAGATAGAAGCACATTATAATGTAAGTTTATATAAGGCAGAAGTATAGATATATGGCTGAATGAAAGAGGAATTTCTCTTCTGCAAACAGAGAATTTATTTTTAACGACAGGAAAAAATTATATTCTTGTTTATTTTCTCAGAATAACGAAAATATGTCCATCATAGTTGGAAGTTGGATTCAGTTCCAGTTTTTTGTAAACTCGAATGACATACAAACACTAAAAGCTTCTGTCTAGACAAAATCAATTCATTTTCCCACCATTTGACAGTCGTTCATGGATTTTAAGTTTCGTGACGGATCCCACTGGATGATAAACAACATTTTTTCAATTTATATCGAAAGTTATGTTATTTGTTTGCATTTGTTATCCTGACTTTTTCCAAAGGATGAAAATGTGCTTTTATGTTACAGTTTAAATAAAGTCTAAATTTAAAGTTTACTGAAAGTATAAAAGAAAAAATATTAAGATCAGTCAACCCAGTTAGAAGCTGAATTAAGTTAGAATTGTATGAAATCTCTAATAATATACAACGCACTTAATCTGCTGTCATAGACAGGTCAATGCATTTTCTACCCTTTGACAGTCATTCATGTATTTCACATAAAGTTTAATATCCCGTTGGTGATAAACAACATTTTTGAAATTCTATGGTAAGTTCTCTTTCTATTTTTATTAATTGGAAATATTTTCAGTACACTCTGAATTTATTCTTAGCTTGAATTACGAGGCCATTTTGATTATACCTTTCGAGACTGTTATGACACAAAATATAGAGGGGAAAAAAGGAAAATTAACCCTTGGAGCCCTGTTGGCTTCGTTACGGAGCCGTCCGTCATTTGTTCCGTAACTCCGTAGGCTCTGCTGGGGAATCAAATGTTTTTAGCATGATTAGGCTTAAGATGTTACGGAATCGTCGGCATTGGCAATTGTTATCTCTAGTTAAAACGTGCTCAGTCTCGCTACTGTTACGATTGAAACATTATTTGACCCATTTTATGGTTAGCAACATGGAGAAAAATAATTATTGTGATGAGAATATAGAGTTGAGTGATAGTGAAGATGTGTTTGATTTTTCATTGTTAGAAGATATTGTGGAAGACAATGTTGATTATAATTCTGACACTTCAAGTAGTGGTTCCGAAATTATACTACCAAAGAGACGACGAATGGTAGTTATTGAAAGTGAAAGCGAAGAGTCACCGGAAGACTTAGATGAATGGCGCGATGTCACGGAAGAATTAGATATTCCGGAGAGACTACATTTTAGTGTACCGCCAAAGGTCATTGGACCACAAACTCCTACAAATATTGTACAGCCGACACATTATTTCAAATTATTTTTCACAAACGAACTGGTAAATGAAATTATAAAAGAAACCAACAATTACGCAGAAAATGTTCTAAAGAATAAAGAAATATCTAGTAATTCTATTTGGCAAACGTGGCGTGAGGTGGCAGAGGATGAGTTTTCGGCTTTTATTGGAGTTATTATCAATATGGATACTGTGACACTTGCCCAAGTAAACCCAGAATGAATGCACATGGGAGATTGTTTCCAAAGATATCACACCATGGGGAATTATAAAATTTGAAATTTACTTTTCATTTACAAGA
>CM063506.1:3053875-3111375 GCA_032207245.1 Pardosa pseudoannulata
TTCTGCTAGTTCAAAGTTCTTCGGAGCCAATGACCTCGGAATTAATACCCTGTGTAACCGAAAAGACTAATATTTCTTTCTTTTGTGTCGTGAAAATTCCGTCCATTACAAAATGCCGAACAAACATACCCCGGTGCGCCGAAATTGGGGAATTCTTGAACTGCTGTGAACTCCGAGCAAAACTACTGTTCGGAAAAAGAGAAAATGAAAGCAATAAACTTTTTCATACTAACAATCTACTCTCGCTAGCAATTTGTTTCAACATTTAAAAAGGCTGCCGTTTAAAAGTTCTTTGCCTCTTCGCACAGCAATATCGTGGGGAACCAGTCAAAGACTTTGCATGCAAGCTAGATGAAAGAAAAAATATATACATACATTCTTCAGGGGCTTTATTACATAATTGAAATGAGAAAAATAAAATAGTTTGAAAAATAAAATAGTTTAAATTCTCCTAAGTACATTTCAAGTAACAAAAACTAGTCATTCTTGTTTCTTTTTTTTAATCAAAAATCTCCTGAAAACACTTTTATCGTATTTTATTTTACCGATACAGTCTATAATATTTGATTCACTATTTTAAGAAATTTTCCCTTCATTAGACGATAGTTTAATTTAACAAGTATAATTTTTCACACATATTTGGACACAGATAAAAACATATTTAAATTTCCTTTTTAATTTCAATCTTTCAATTTTTTTTAATCAAAAATCTCCTGAAAACACTTTTATCGTATTTTATTTTATCGCTACAGTCTATAATATTTGATTCACTATCTTTAAAAAACTTACTTTAACCCTACATTAGACGAATGTTTAATTTAACAAGTATATTTTTTCACAAATATTTGGACACAGATAAAAACATATTTAAAATTCCTTTTTGGATTTGAATTTTTCAATTTTTTTTTTTTTTTTTTTTTGTACTTTTAATCAAAAATCTTCTGAAAACACTTTTATCGTATTTTATTTTACCGCTACAGTCTATAATATTTGATTCATTCTTTTGAAAAAACTTACTTTAACCCTACATTAGAAGAATGTTTAATTTAACAAATATACTTTTTCACACATATTTGGACACAGATAAAAGCATATTTGAAATTAATTTTTAAATTTCAATTTATCTTTTTTTTTATCACAAATCTCCTGAAAACAGTTTTATTGTACTTATTTTGCCACTACAGTCTATAATATTTGATTCACTCTCTTTAAAAAACTTACTTTAACCCTACATTAGAGGAATGCTTAATTTAATAAGTATACTTTTTCACACATATTTCGGCACAGATAAAAACATATTTAAAATTCATTTTTAAATTTTTTTTACTCTTTTTTTTACTGAAAAATTGTGAATGGTGCTTATAAGAATTTAATATCAATTATAAATTCTTTGACAAATATATGAAAAATATTGATACAAATTAAAACTAAATATTTTGTCTAACGAAAGAAAAAGATCAAAGGTTTTTAACAAAGGTTGTGGTAGAGCAGACCATGTATGCTACAGGGTATCTGAACATCACTGCGGACCAGTTGCACCCTTACATGGCCTCTGTTTTTTCAGCTGGAAATGGAATGTTCCAGCAGGACAACGCCCCTTGTCACAAGGCTAAAATTGTATTGGAGTGGTTCTAGGAACATGATGATGAATTCCAGTTAATGTTCTGGCCTCCTAACTCACTGGATCTCAATCCGATAGAACACATTTGGGGACACAATAAACCTTTAGCGTATTTTTTGGAGACTTTTTTTAATCGGTGTGTACCACTCGGAGGGTTAAACATCTGGTACAATATGTCTCCGGCCATGTAATAAGCACTTTTGGCATCCATGCCAAGGTTGGTTGAAGCTGTGTTGCGCGCCAAAGGTGGGCCAAATCGTTATTGACAGGTGGTCATGATGTTTTGGCTCTTGAGTGTAGTTTAAATGCTTCTATGTCCTTTTCAAATAAAAATCCTTGATATTTCTGTTTAATTTTTTATTTGTTTTTTACTGCTCCATATTACAACCACTAGAATCTCTAATATTGGATTTATTATCTTTAAAATACTTACTTTAGACCTATTTAACACGAATATTTTCTGTAACAAATATATATTTTAAGCACATGTTTAAAATATATTTATTTTTTTTCTATTTCTTTTATTGTTTTAAGCAAAAAATTGTATTTAAAGCATATAAGAATTCAATATAATTTACCCTTTTTAAACATGAAAAATATTGATATAAAATTCAAAGATACTTTTAAAATAAGTATGATTATTCTAAAAGTATATGAGTGAAGTTAGCTCATTTTTTATGTTTTCTAATTAAGTAATCATTGAAATGTTTCCATGCTAGGAAAAAAATGAAAAGACCTTCATAGTTTTTGAAACTGGCCTCAAAATAGAATTTTATTTTTATTTACAATTATATTAAATTTGTTAAAATAACTACTAATATATATATATATATATATATATATATATATATATATATATATAAATATATATAATATATATATATATATATATATATATATATATATATATATATATATATATATATATATATATATATATATATATATATATATATAACTAAACTCCTCGGAACAGCCCGTAGGGGGCCAGGACCTACGGTGCCAATCTTTGTTTACGTCATCAAGAGCCCTATTGTGCGAAGCATAGGTTCCGATTAGGTGGTGATTCTTACGCGGAACCCCCAGTGTTTAGTTCCCAAGCACACTTGGTCCTCAGTTCATCTACCCACTGAAGGGATGAAAGGCTGATATATATATATATATATATATATATATATATATATATATATATATATATATATAATATCAAAATTATACGTTAATGATAAATATCTAGCATTCTCCTTTTACCCTTCCTTATTATTTTAAACATAATGCCCAATAGAAAAATGGTCAGATAAAAAGTGTTCCCCGACTTAAAATCTTATTAATAACATTTCTCAAAACTAATTCTGGAATAAATGCTAAATTTATGTCCACTGCTCATATTTTTCAGCTGTACTAGGAAAATGGTATTACTTCTGGAATAATTAAATTGCTGCCCGTGGGTTTTCGAACTAGCTTAAAAGGTCAAGGTCCACTCTTGCTTCTCAAAAAGTGTTGATCCATCTTTTATCTCATGGGAATAAAATCACAGGATTTTTAAGCTGTAGAACTGACATCTAGGATAAATTTGTAGATTCCTGAAGAATTCTATGCAGATCTGTTAAACTGTAAACTTTACGTATAGAAAAGTATGTATGAATCTTAAAAGGCATCTATTCTAAATATATAGTATTAGTATCTATATTTATGATAGAAGCTATATTGTGAATAAAAAATAATTATATATATCTTTCGCAGAGTAATACAAAGTGTGAAACTGTCATAAAACAGCTTTTTCCAACAATTTCAAACATTAAATATAATTTTTATAAAAACTAAATAACTAAATTAATACGTGCGTTAAAAATACCAGTTGAAAAAGAGTATTAATTTTTTTATCTATTGATCTAATTACAGTACATATAAATCAATTTTTTTTTCAAGTTTTATGTTCGGGATTTATGATTCAAATGTATTATTTATGTCTGATTCGTAGAAATTATTTTTTAATATGGTTTATTAATGCTTCTAATTAAACTTGGTATAACTTTAAAAAAAATATAGCATTTTTCTGAATTGCTGAAGGCCACGAGAAAACGAAAATGATTGATAAAACATTCTATAAGTTTAAGTGCAGTCCACCCTCATTCTATAATTATTCACGGAAATGAAAATATAAATATTCTACAAGCTATTTTTAACAGTAGATTTACTGACCAAGCCAATTTGACTCATTAAAAATTTGATCACTATATATATATAAAACTTTAATATCACTTTTCAAAAACATACGTTAATTTTCAGTTAAGTAATAAAATATATGTAAACTTTCATTCCTCTTCCCCGCAGACCCCTTCATTTTGCATTATCAAATGTGATATACCTATTTTCACGGTTGAGGGCCAATTTGACTCATAGAATGTATATGAAAATAAATAAATATAGTAATAAATATAATATAAAGTAAATATAAAGTATAAAGTATATAAAGTATAGTATAAAGTAAATATAGAGAAGAAGTCGAGAACACTTCCATTCCAATGACAGAAATCCATGCTACTGACGCACGGAATTGTCAAGTTCAACAATCATGCAAAAGAAACAGATGTAAAAACCATTGTGCTAAATGTAATAGAAATGTTTTCGGTTTAAAAATTTGATCCCTATATATATATATATATATATATATATATATATATATATATAATATTATATATATATATATATATATATATATATATATATATATATATATATATATATATATCTATATTTATATATATATATATATATATATATATATATATATATATATAATATATATATATATATATATATATATATATATATATATATATATATATATATATATATATATATATATATATATATATATATATATATATATATATATATATATATATATATATATATATATATATATATATATATATATATATATATATATATATATATATATATATATATATATATATATGTATATATATATATATATATATATATATATATATATATATATATATATATACATATATAAAACTTTAATATCCTTTTTCAAAAATATACGTTGGTTTTTAGTTAAGTAGTAAAATATATGTAAACTTTCATTCCTCTTCCCCGCAGACCCCTTCATTTTGCATTATCAAATGTGGTATACCTATTTTCACGGTTATGAGCCAATTTGACTCATAGAATGTATATAAAAATAAATAAATATAGTAATAAATATAGTATAAAGTAAATATAAAGTATAAAGTATATAAAGTATAGTATAAAGTAAATATAGAGAAGAAGTCGAGAACACTTCCATTCCAATGACAGAAATTCATGCTACTGAGGCACGGAAGAATTGTCAAGTTCAACAATCATGCAAAAGAAACAAACGTAGAAACCATTGTGCTAAATGTAATAGAAATGTTTGCGGAAAATGTGTTTCAAAAACAGATTTTATATGTAAAAAACATTTTCTATGAATGTTTTGATAATAAATATTTCATTTAAATTAATTTGGAACTATTTTCTTTGCAAAAAACTTCAATTTTCTTGTATGAGTCAAATTGACTTACTTCAATAAAAATAGGTATATGATCAACATCCGTAAATCTAGTGTCAACTGTCCCTAAAAAGACATTAATGGGTTAATGTCTCTTGTCTTTTTAAAAAAGATTATTAAGTAGAATAAATGACTTGTAATCAATTCTTTTTCCAGATCTATATTTTCAAAATGTCCCTCTTGTAAAGGCGAAATTCGAAACTAAAGCACACATCTAGTCAAATTCCACAGGTGCTGCCCCTCACTTTCTTGCCATTTCGAGCACGTCCGCAGGTCATCCAACTAAATTTCCCTCCATTGTGAGTAACCACCGGCGGACGATGTGCAAGATTACACTTCACTGTGTCATCGGAAAGCCGTTACTTGTCACCGACCTATATATATCGCCGAATTTCATGGGTGGGGAAAATTGGCGGAGATGTATCGATGCTCGATTGAAATTGGCACGATATATTAACAAGGCTAGGCACTCGTTATTGTATTATGTCAAAGGATGGCATTGTTCATCACGCTGTTGGCACATAATTTTGCTTCCACAATCACGATGATTGCAGGTTGTTTTCATTTTGTTGCGCCGAAATCTGGAAGATAAGTCTGTTAGTTTGGGATTTAAATATAGGATCCATTGTTTCGGCCCATAAATAACGTATAAATGATTTATGCAAATGGAATTTATATTTACAATGAAACGTTATTGAAACATTGGGATATTTAAATTACCAAATTAGAGAAAATATACCTGAAAGGCAAATTATTGTTTGAGATATATTTAATCTAGAAATTTTGGGACGAATTTTGTCAGTGTAATGACCTTAATTCGTTTTGCATATTATTCTTTGTTTGTAATAGGTATTGTTAAGTATTTAAAATAGCATCAAATTCGGTCAAATTCTTCCTTTATTTAAAAATCTAAAGAGAATGTAATATATGCCCCTTGGAAGAAATTATTATAAGTTGATGCGGTTAAATAAACAATAAGATCTTACCCCCTCCTGGGTGGTGAATGTTTTATTATGTACTAACTGATGTACCCGTTGTTGCTCAAGCAAAGATGAAGTTTGCCTTTTTATTTAGACTAAAATTGACCGCTTTGTGTACAAGTGTCAGATTCATCTACAAAAAGTGAAATGTCGTTATTCTCAATTTATGGTTGATGTTCAGCTTTTCGCTTAGAAGGTTGTCAAAATATTTTTTCCCGACAGATGAGGAAATCATGATCACATGAGAATTTAGGAAGATATGAAATTTTGAGTAAGACCGCATACCGCACGCTAATGTTGGTGAAAATATTCAAGTGATTCGGATGAGAATTCCCAAATATAAATTGAATTCTAAAACTTTTTTAAAACTCGTAAAAAGTTGTGAAAATACATTTTTTACTACACAGTTCTAGAAAGAAAATTCTAAATTTCTTAACGATGCTATAACATACCGACTGCAAGAATTATGAAAGTGTACAGGACAATTTATAAACGTTCCTCTTAAAAATTCTTCAAAATGGATCTTTTGAGAATAAATGTAAAAATTAGGTAAAATCATTATTTATTCTAAATAAATTATGCTGTGCGATGAAGAAATTATTGGGTGATACTATTCAATCAGTATTTTTAGTCTGACTCTTTCTGGAAAGATGAAAATTTTAAAATGTTTGGAACTCTCGGAAAATATCGTCAAGAGTACCTATTTCGAAAAGCATTACTGTAAAGTATACTTTAAAAGGTGAAAAAGTTAAGTTACAGTTCTGAAGATCTTAATTAAATGTATCCGCTGATTAAAGTTCTGAGAATATTTCAAGTTGACAGTGGTCTTCTTCTCGCCAAGTGCGCAAAATTCCATTGAAATCGGAAGAAAACTCTAGATTGAGTTCCCAGACTTATACAAACACTCTTCTTTATATATAATGTAAAAATTTAATATTTTAATACTAAACGAAAATTACTAACTTCTCTCCTAAAAAACCACCAAATCCATAATTTCGGCGTTAAACTCTTTTGTCTCCTTCCTGTTGGCGAGATTAACTGGCCAACCTATTTTTGCTGGTTAAGAGCATGTCCACCTTGCTGATTAAGCATATTCATTTCTCACCTTGTGGCGTCCCCAAGGCTGCGCGACCATCCTTTGTTGGATTTTTGCTGTGGACGTTGTCAAATAAAGTATGTGAAACTTATCCTGAAAAATTGTATTCTGTTTCGACCACGCTACATCCTCGAAGCATAGCAGGTCAAGCTATGTTTCATATATATATATATATATATATATATATATATATATATATATATATATATATATATATATATATATATATATATATATATATATATATATATATATATATATATATATATATATATATATATATATATATATATATATA
Source organism: Pardosa pseudoannulata (assembly GCA_032207245.1). Taxonomy (NCBI): domain Eukaryota; kingdom Metazoa; phylum Arthropoda; class Arachnida; order Araneae; family Lycosidae; genus Pardosa; species Pardosa pseudoannulata. Next base: position 3,061,430 of record CM063506.1, read on the forward strand.
TATATATATATATATATACATATACATATATACATATATATATATATATATATATATATACATATACATATATATATATATATATATATATATATATATATATATATATATATATATATATATATATATATATATATAGATTCAACGAATCATGGTTCATTTAATGAACGTGAGATTTATATAATGAAAAATTTTAACATACATAATAATAATATTCAAAATGACCAAGTACAATATCAAAAATGGCTAAGAATAACAGAAGTATTCTAAAATATACTATGAGTTTATATTTTAACCTGTATCCACTCCAGAATAGCTAATCCATACTCGGGGATCATTGACATTCAAAGCAACTAAAAAGGGAGTGGGGGTTCTGCAATTAATTCTCCGCAAATGAAAACATTTCCAATAAAACCGGAGTTATATAAGTTAAAGATTGTCGAAGTTAAAAATGTACATTAAGGGTTTCGAGACCCGCATTCCGAATGTAGCCCATAAAACTGATTTTGTGGCTAGAAAAGGCTTTTTGAAAAAAAATATTTTCTAACTCCTTAGTTTTTCGTCATTGAACATTAATGAACGTTATATGAACAAATAAATTAATAATCCGTACAGTATTCGAATTGCGAATTTGTTTTGCTTTATCTTCTGAGATAAGCGTTAACCGAACTAATGGGGGACATCCGTTCATTGGTTGCTGATATTGACCATCCATAATATTTCCACGAAATTATCATTTTTTAAACTTTATTTCTATGCATTATTGATTTTAGCTCATCTTTCACCTTTTTCTTTTTGTCTTTTGTCAATATTGATTCAAATACACCGACACTGCTGAGAGATTGTGTTCAAAATTCAAATGTTTGGATATCATAGCTTTTTGTTTATTTTTAATTTCTCTCTTTTATACAGTTTTAAAATTAGAGTGCATCCCGCAATAATGCATAAAGTTTCCAATGCGTCCCTAAAGTTCCTATAACTTGGAAACCCCTGACAAACACGATAAGTGTCTTACGCTGTCGTTTAAAAGCTGTTTTGCAGACTATTTTAATTTCAAATTAATAATTATGTATAAAGTGCTGCATTTAGAACTGATATTTGACTATTTATGGATTGGAAATTACTTTTTTTAACTAACGTCACATTTAATATATGGGTATTTATTCTATAGATCACAAATATCCAATCCTTTAACCAAAGGTTAAAGTTTATATGTCAACTCGAACGTAAGTGCATAAGGAACATATTTAAATTATTTAATAATAAGTATTTAAAGATTATGTATAAAGGACTTCATTTAGAACTGATATTTGACTATTTATGGATTGAAAATTACTGTTTTGAACTAATGTCAGATTTAATATATGAGTATTTTATTCTATAGATCACAAATATCCGATCCTTTAATCAAAGGTTAAAGTTTATACGTTAACTCGAACGGAAGTTGCATGAGGAGCATATTTAAATTATTTAAAGAGAAGTATTTAAAGATTATGTATAAAGTGCTGCATTTAGAGCTGATATTTGACTATTTATGGATTGGAAATTACTTTTTTTAACTAACGTCACATTTAATATATGGGTATTTATTCTATAGATCACAAATATCCAATCCTTTAACCAAAGGTTAAAGTTTATATGTCAACTCGAACGTAAGTGCATAAGGAACATATTTAAATTATTTAATAATAAGTATTTAAAGATTTGTGATCTATCAAAGCAGCTACACTTTCACCATGCATTAAAATACCTTTCAAAGTTGTGACTCTTTAATATAGGACAGTTTTAAAAAACAAGTCAGCCAGTTATTCCGATATAATTCAAACAAGAAAATAAAATGATTTCTGAATAAATCATGTAGGAGCGAGAAAAAAATTTATTAAGATCTCGTTGCCATCTGAAGTTTGACCAGTGATCATTTATTGGTGCACTTATATTTATATAAGAGATGAAACAGGTCTTAAATGGGATACAGACTTTTGTATAATTTTATTAAGTATTCTATCGAAGCAGCTACACTTTCAGCATGCATCAAGATTCCTTTCAAAGTTATGAATCTTTAATATAGGACTGTTTTAAAAAACAAGACGGTTATTCCGATATGATTCAAACAAAAAAAATTATTTATGAATAAATCATGATAGGAGCGAGAGAAAAAAATAATTTTTTTCTCTCGCGAGATCAACGAGATCTTAATAAATTAAGATCTCGTTGACGTCTGAAGTTTGACCAGTGATCATTTATTGGTGCACTTATATTTATATAAGAGATGAAACAGGTCTTAAATGGGATACAGACTTTTGTATAATTTTATTAAGAATTCTATCGAAGCAGCTACACTTTCAGCATGCATCAAGATTCCTTTCAAAGTTGTGACCCCCTTAAGCTAGGAAAATTTTGAGAAACCAGTAGACAAATTATACCAATATAATTCAAACAAAAACATATAAAAGGATTTATGAATAAATCATGACGAGAGAGAGAAAAAAACTTTTTAAGATCTCGTTCACGTCTGAAGTTTGACCAGTGGTCATCTATTGGTTCCATCTCGCAGCAGTGTCTCCATTGTGCATACAGATGGCGATCTTCGAATCGAATTCCGACCTTGTAGCTATGTGTGTGCACTTGGTTGTTATCTGATTGTCCCATTTTTAAACTTAGATACAAGGGAATAAATAGGGTGGTAACTGGAGAAAGGCCATAATGTTTACCCTATCGCGTAATCGAGTGGCGAGACAGAAAAAGACTATTTTAAAAGTCCTGTGAAATTCATGCTATAGAAATCTTAGAAGCAGATAGGATTTTTGGTTGCTATTTAATCCCAACCAGGATTCAACAAACGATATCAAATTTCTAGAATATATTTGCTAATTTTAATAAATTTTAAGCTTTAGAATTGGGAGAAAAATCTTATGTGGACACGACGTGACTTCATTGAAGGATTGTTAAATCATTCAATTTTTTTACTGCACCTTAAACTTATTCAATTTCAACTTAAAATATTATCCCCCTATTCTTTGCTAAATTGAAAAGTTACACAATTTCTCAAATAGTATCTTTTTATCAACATAAGACTATCATATATTAATTCAACAATGAATAGAATATATTAATTTAACAATGAGTAGATCTCAAGTACTTTCATTTGGCGGGAGACCTGTAGCATTAATGTACCTTATATTGAGATTTTCAATAACATAATGTGCATTTTGCAATCAAAAAGGGGGGTGCACAACTAAAGTTTACAATAATACATTCATTTCTTAGCCAACAGTACCTTTTATTTTATTTTACTTTTTTTTTCATAATCATGTTTTGTAGAGTGTCTTCCCGCCACAAAATGTAATTTGTACAGCAAACCACTTTAAACCAAACACCACTCTTTAAAAATATGATAAAAATTAAATAGTGTCATAATCCCAATATACTAACATCCCTCTCCCTTTCAGATAAGTAGCTTGTACACAGTACTGGATATTGTGGAGACCCCCCCTCGCGTTCGCCTAATGTACTTCTTTGTTTGCTTTGGCTTAACACTAGATTTACGGATGTTGATCATATACCCTATTTTTACTGAAGTGAACCAATTTGACTCATACAAGAAAATTGAAGTTTTTTGCAAAGAAAATAGTTCCAAATTAATTTAAATGAAATGTTTATTATCAAAAAATTCATGGAAAACATTTTTTACATATAAAATCTGTTTTTGAAACACATTTTCCGCAAATATTTCTATTACATTTAGCACAATGGTTTCTACATCTGTTTCTTTTGCATGATTGTTGAACTTGACAATTCTTCCGTGCGTCAGTAGCATGAATTTCTGTCATTGGAATGGAAGTGTTCTCGACTTCTTCTCTATATTTACTTCTTAGCTCTTCAGCCAATTAGAAAATATCCCAGGCCTGATAGGACCAATAAATTTCATGTTATGCGATTAACTGTTAAACCATTCTATGAGTCAAATTGGCTCACAACCGTGAAAATAGGTATACCCCATTTCATAATGCGAAATGAAGGGGTCTGCGGGGAAGAGGAATGAAAGTTTACATATATTTTATTACTTAACTAAAAACCAACGTATGTTTTTGAAAAGGGATTTATTTATCTATCTATCTATCTATATCTATATCTATATCTATCTATCTATATATATATATATATATATATATATATATATATATATATATATATATATACATAGTGATCAAATTTTTAATGAGTCAAATTGGCTCGGTCCGTAAATCCAGTGTTAAGGTTTCCGATTTTGGTCATCCCTGGTTGCGTTTTGGCAGTTTCGGCTTATTGTCTGACAGCCTCTCACATAATTATTCATTACTTATTTATTTATTTTTTAATTTTAGTTTTAATTCTTTATTTGTTTGTGATTTTTTGAAGGACAAAATTGTGCCTTTTCTCACCCGGGGACATTCCTACATTTCAAACCTTTATTTTAAGGTAGATGCTCCCCTATTGGCAATAAATAAAAGTTAAAACAGTCCTAAATACAAAATTTCAACATTCTACATCTAATTGTTTTGAGTTGTATGATTTACATACTTACGTCCGTACAGACACCACGTCGAAACTAGTCAGAATTAGATAAATTTAATTAGGTACAAAACTTCACTGTTCAGCAATGAGCTTTCTTGAGATGCCTAATAAATATATTACCATGAAGTTTTTATCTTCTTATAAATAGCGTCTTAGGATTTTTAAAAAATAGACAGTCATTTTAACTATATGCTGTAATATTTAAAATTTATTAAATTTTATATTTATTTTACTCTGAAAACTCCGTAATTACTTAATATATTCATAGATATATATTCAACAGAAATAAATCTGCCATTAATGGGTTAATATATAACATTTGTTCGCAAAAGGAATGCTGAATGAATTTAAAATAATTACTGCTTTATCCCCCTAGAAGAAGCAAAAGTACATAACTTTCTGGAGAATTTTAAGTTAAAAATATTTCACAGCAGTCAACTGAAATATTCCTAATTCTCCCTTCTCTTAAAAAAAACAATTAAAGTCCAGCATTTACTTCGTATTACTATTTATGGAAGATAAATAAACATTAAAGAATTTTTACTACAACGACATGCTTCACGTGCTTTAATTTAATAATTAACAGGTTGAGGGTAAAAAAGAACTTTTCTCATTTGATAAAATGGATCAGTAATCATCGTAATAAATCAAAATCCTGCGAAGCAAGCAAAGCAGAAAAGGCATTGGAAAAAAACTCATTAATACAAAACTTCCTCGGCTCTACCCTTCCACCCTCTTTAGGAAAAAAAATGTTACGGAACGTTTATTTGTTCTCAGAACGCTCCATTAGTTTCGCTATTAAAAGAATTAAATTATGATTTACTTTTTTTGCTCATATTCGTTGCCCTGACCTTGTTAAAAGTGGAATACAACAATTAAAAGGATGGAGACTTTTTCGAAGCCGAATCCTTAAGGCGAAAAAGCGACTTGGATTTTTGTGTGTTACAACATATTTTATCCGTTTTACTGCCGAGGTGAAATTTTATGTCACCCGTCATTACATAAATTCGTGGATAGAAATTGAAAGCTTCTTTACGTGCGTCATAAAAAAGCACATAACATAAAATGTTTATATTCGATATTATGATGAGTTTGAGAACTAAACGTTTCGAATGAAGTAGGATGTTTCCATCTTATGATCTAGTTTACAGTTTAACTTCGGATGTAATATACAAAGGCAAATTTATGAATTTTTTATTAAACATAGAAGAATAAAATTTTACATGAATTTATGCATAATGGATGGTTATAATCTAACGTACTCTATAAAGTCTTGATACTTAGATGACCCACACACACATCCAACCGAAGAGTTTATGGAATTTATGCATAATGGATGGTTATAATCTAACGTACTCTATTTCTAAAGTCTTGATACTTAGATGACCCACACCCACATCCAACCGAAGAGTTTATGGAATTTATGCATAATGGATGGTTATAATTTAACGTACTCTATTTCTAAAGTCTTGATACTTAGATGACCCACACCCACATCCAACCGAAGAGTTTATGGAATTTATGCATAATGGATGGTTATAATCTAACGTACTCTATTTCTAAAGTCTTGATACTTAGATGACCCACACCCACATCCAACCGAAGAGTTTATGGAATTTATGCATAATGGATGGTTATAATCTAACGTACTCTATTTCTAAAGTCTTGATACTTAGATGACCCACACCCACATCCAACCGAAGAGTTTATGGAAGCGAAAGCCTAAGTGGGTGGGGGAAAACCTTTCGATATTAATCATTTTAAAGTTATACACTGAATTATTGACTTAAAAACTTTTATTTATCATTATTACTATTTTTATTAAACATTTAAATTATTTTAAAATTTAATTTGTATAAAAGAGTAATTTGAATGTAATGTATTATATATTTTCCTTTAACGTTTTAATATGATTGCAATTATTATCTATTCTTTTAAAGTATTCGATCTGTGTTTCGTTTTCGTATTTTTTAATAAACATCAGAACGAGATTGCATCTTACTTGGATGTAATGCTGAGGGTTGCCTACCATTCCGCATTTACAAGTTGGTGAATCTAGATTTCTAATTCTATAGTTTGGGAAACTTCCATGACCGGTTATGGAATAGTTTAAAATGTTATTTTCGAATTGTAACTTTTGTTCAACTTTTGACGTTATAGTATAGGTTGCCCTTCCGTTTTCACTTTTATCCCAATATTCTTGCCAATCTTTATATATGTTTTCTTTCATACATTTTTCACGTATTGATCCTGGGAGCTGTATAGGTTTGTAATTTATTGATTTAGTGGCGTTCTTTGCTAAAATAACTGCCTATTCGTTACCGGTATTCCCCTTATAAGCTTTGATCCAAATTATATTAATTTTTCGGTTATTCATGATTTTGCATTCTTTTTGTATCTTTTGTAATTAATTTTGATTTCGGTACTAATTGTTCTACGCTCTAAATTACAGAAAGACTGTCAGTATATAAATATATATTGTCTTCACTCAATTGTTTTATCTTAAAGTCTTGATACTGAAACCAATCAACGGATCGACAGCAGAATTGGTATATAGACTATACATCAACAGCAGCGAGTGGCCTTTGGCTTTACTTTTGGCGCCATGACGGAGATAATAAAATTTTTAAGTGAAACACATGTCGCACTGATCATAGAAAAATATACTACAATGTGATTATTTTATTGATTGTTATTGTTACAATTATTTATGCTTTATTCGTAATTGTAAATGATACTTTCTCGCTAAATGTTTGGCAGTTTCGTGCCATTTGTATCTATTTCTCTTTACTATGACTGAAACAAATACTAGGATACTGTAAAGGATTTGTGAAATTTAAAAAAATCTGGGAGACATTTCAGGACAGTTGATATATGTTGTATAAGTTTTTTCATTTATCCAGAAAATTATCTCATTTGATTTATTTTGCTGTAATTTGAACAAAAACTACTGTAATTAATAACATTTCCCATATACATGAAAATATTGAAAATAGCAATTATTTCGTTTAATATTGTTTTTTCAAAAATAATCTATATCTAACATTTTGATGATAACAACGAACAAAATTAAAGAGAAAAAAATTTTTCCAATTTTTCCATATTTTTTTCAATTATATTCCACAGGCAAAGGGTTAATTCCTGTTATACCAATCACGTAGTGAAAAGAGTTTTAATTTAAAGCAGAAATATATTCAAAATGTAACGAAATGAAACTTCGTTCAGAAAATGAAATTTTAAATCGAAAACAAAAACAAAATAGAACTTACTATGGAATTTAAAAAGTGTTGTTTATCACTGAATGTATCTGACACTCGAAGTGACATCCATGAACGACTGTCAAATGGTGGAAAATGCATCGACTCTCTGTCTGGACAGCAGCTTTTATTGGTTGTATATCATGCGAATTTCAAAGAATTCTTACTGAATCCAGTATCCCACCTCTGATGACAGATCTATAATGTTTTTCCTTTTATTCTCGGCAAACAGCAAAGAATTTAGTTTTCTTGTGCATTTCCAAATAAATTCTGTTTCCGTAGAATATGATTTCTGATAAGTGTAATCGTTTGTTAGTATTTGTGCATGCATGTGATGTTTTTCTGCAGAGAATAGATATCTCCCGTGCTCGAATACGTGTAATATTTATGTATACAGTCGAACTCGTTTATAACGAGCTCGGATTTAACGAGAACTCGAATTTACCGAGGGAAACTAGAATATTTGGTTGGATCAATGTTAAGTCTAGGAACAGAAGTCGCTTTTAACGAGCAAGATCTGGTTTTAGCGAGCAATATTTTTTTGTCTTGCAGTCTTTTTTCTCATCTTTCTAGACTTTCTGTTTTATCTTTTTTTTTCTTCTCCGCGGTTTAATACTTTTGTAGGAAAAATTCCTCCAGCATTCCAATGTCAATAGAGAAGGTTCACAAATCCGGTGTAATTGAATTTTTGGATACCAAATTCTACATCTGTTATCCAGCCTATGATCCAAGGAGTCATAAGAAGTTTCAAGTGCCATTTCCGTAAGAAGCTGAGTTCTGGACGGAAGAGATAGAAGTGGAACAGCATCAAATACTAATGTCAACTTACTGGAAGCGATACGTTTGATGAACGATGCATGAGAAAATGTCACATCAACATGCATCATCAAATGTTTCCATAAGGCTGGATCGGAGAGTTGTCAAGATGGTCAATCCACTGAGGAAGAAGAGGTTGACAATTTCATACAAACTGTAAATTTGGAAATTATCAAAGAAGAATTTCAAAATTATGTATCCATCGACGATAATCGGATGACCTCAGATGTACTTGATAGTCAATCTAATTTAGTCAAACTAAAAATTAAACAGACTTCTTAAACAGTCTTAAATTGTAGAAAAAATGGAATTGTAAAAGTTATCGTTGCAGAGTATCAGTAATGTGTTTTAAATGTAAATGAACATAAACAAACTTTTAAAAATAAAAGTAACGTTTAATTTACTTAAAACATACAAAGAAAAGGTTTAAGGCAAATAAACATGGTATAGAATCCTTTAAACTGGTAACTTAAACTGTTAAACAATATTACTACTAGTAAAAGAAAAACATTGAAAACGATTACAAAAATGAATACATTTGACCTTACTAAAACTTAGGCTAACCCAGAACCAGACACGAGCAGAACCTCATAAAGCGAAGTTGTTTTGCACCCCTCATTACGCAGATCGACTTCTCAAGCAACAAACAAGTTAAAATGAGCCGCTTAAGTAAGAACTTGTATTATTAAATTCGTTGGGATAAATTTCCCTTACCCAATTAGAAGCTGACTATTTTATGGAGTTGAGAAGTCGTCCTGGCCAAAGGTTAGATTAAGACACGTACTTTTGACTAGTATTTTGTGTATGAGTGAACAAACCAAGGTGTTTCATTTGACAACAGTACTGACCACCGGAGATATTGTAGCTGACGTACTAGCGAATTCAGCGGAAAAATATGACGAAAGCGATGAGGACACTGATGAATATAAAGAAAGTGAACTACCCCCAACTTGTTCTACGATGTTGAAGTTCACTGAAAAAATGCAGACCTTTTTGAAGCGAGGGATGTCAATGAGGATGTTTTCCGAGCGATGAGTCTTCTCGAAGAACAAAAGCACAGGAAAGAGACAGGGAACGAATTCAGAGTAAGCTAACAAACTGGAATTTTAAATATGTAGATTAATGAAAAAGATAAATGTTTTGGTAAGAATCTTTTCCTGTATTTTTCTTTCCGTTTATTGTTTCTTTCCTTTAAGACTGTAGCGCAACTAGAAATTTTTCGCTGGTTGGGGTAATTATCATTAAATTGAGAAAAGTATTTAATATAAATTAATTAGTGTAATTAAAATAAGTATTAATTAAATTTTAAGTAAACTCAATCATTTGACCTCCCAAGCCCCCCCCCCGAGCACTCGGATTTAACGAGTAAATGCTACGGTTCCTTTGTGCTCTTTATAAACGAGTTCAACTGTATATACTCCAGATCCAAATAAAGCTGACCTAAAATGAGGAATCACTTAAGTCATTGGAGGAATAAATCCTAAAAAGCTCCAAAACACCTTAAACGCGTGAAATTAAATATAAGTTATATATTTTGTCTGCCACAAATGGAGCTCATGTAGAAGTTATTTAATGTTCCTAATTTTGTGTTTAAAACTATCTTAAATCGTGTTTTTAATAAAACAATAAAACATCTCATTTTGTAATTTCTTTTTCAATTATGAAATGCACCCAACAATTTTGGATCACCCTCTTTATAAACACAAGTATTATATATATCCATCCGGACAAGCAAAGTAAACAGTGCCTAACCTTAACAATATATATGAGAAACCACATTTTCCTGTTATAAATGACCCTAAATTAACGTAATTACAAAAATTAATTTAATTATAATGAACAAAATTCTAAAGTTTTTAACCTTTTTAAATTAAAATCAGGTACAATTATCCTTGCCTTTTAATTGCAATGGTTGTCTTACCTTCTCACTACTATTACCCAAGAGAGGTAAAATATTTTCCCTAAACGTTTCATGCCTTTCTTCTGCGACAATTTGAAAAATGATTATTTAAGTTCTATAAAATTTGAATAAGATACATTTCATTTTTTCGTCAATTTTCAATTTTACTTTCAAAAATTTGTTTGCCTAGTTTTGCCTTCTCAGCCTCCGTTTATGATCTATATCAAAAGGTGCATCCTTAAGTTATCAGAAACTGCATTTTAACTTTTATAATTGGCCCGATTTCTTAGAAAGGACATGTGCCTTCATTGGCTGCTTGGGAAATCTTTTCACAATTTGCATTAAAATGTTACAGCAGGGTTTTCCAAACCTTCCCATTATGTAGCGCTTGAGTTTTATTATTTTTTCAGCGCACCTTAATTTTAATATTCTACTATAACGTTAATCCGGCACAGAGATTAAAGCATTTTAGTGGAAACGAAAGATAGTTTTAATTGACAAAAATAACATGAAAGTTAAATATAATTTAAAAATAACCTTCAGTTGCAAGTTAAGACTGATGAATAATCTTGTTGATCTCAACTTTTTTTTTTAAATTGTAGAAAAAGACGTAATACAGCTCTCTTTTACTACTACAAATTGATTTTCGAACGATATTTGGTCTTGACTGTAGTGACAACTGAAAATCGAGTTTCACAAAGGAATGTGAATCCTAAAAATTTTGGTACTTAAAGTTCGATACTCAGTGTAGATTAAATTCCAAAATTCGATTAAATCGGAACAAATAAATTTTGTTTTCAGTTTATCATCGAACAAGAATACAATTAAACCCTCTTAGTTTTTTGAAGTAATATCTCGGTGATCTTGAGAATATAAAGCATCGCCTCGTTGTGTCTCTGATCTACCTCTGTGGCGCCCCAGGATGTCCCAACGCCCTCTTTGGGAAACACTAGGTTAAAGTGTTTATTTTAAATCTGCTTTCGGCTCATAATTTATTATCAAAAAAGCCATAACTCTGCTTCTAGTGAGCGTACCGATAAAAAATAAACTATTTCAAACAACTAAAAGAATAACATTTAGCTAGCATTCATTTTCTACTTGTTAGTTACTCTTCAAAATTCAAATCTTTCAAATTTTTACTCATACTGTCAATCTATATTACATATTATATTCTCTTTTAAGGTCCTTTGAACTATATTTCTTGATATTTAATCGTTCTTAACTTCACCTTTATATTTTTCAATTATAAATGATTAGAATATTACTGCATCCTTTTAAATATACAATTATAAATAACTAAATTTGTAAATAAATCGTTTTCCAGATTGCATCTTAATATTTGTAAGAGTAATTTTTATTACTACTTTTTACCCATATGAGCACTGATAATATTATTTGTCCCTTCACCCCCTGGGATTCAGTATTTGATCCAAGTGACTGGTATTAAATTAGCAAGATGAGAAAAGGAATAATACTTCAAATAAATGTATTTACTTTTTTATTTTTGACCGAAATTGGCTATGTAAATTTGTTAAAAATCAACTGTAAACTAAAAAATTAACAAAATTAATTGAAAAACAAACGGTGACTTTGGCAAATAGCTTCTGTTAATTCTTTAAATAATAAAAGAACATTCGAGGCTTGGAATTCCTCATTAAAAGCTAAATAACTGTTGCACCGCTAGAAAAACCGCAAGCTGCAGTTTATCGACCTTATTCAAAACTGTCATCTTGGGAGGCAATGATGCTGCGCCCCCCCTCTCCCCTCACACAAAGTAGTTGTGACTTCCAGAGAGGTGTCCATCAATGTCCAGATTCCGCTAGGTGCAAGTCCTTTCACCCGGACACAACAGCATTCTTTTTTTATGAACAGGCCGTTCCTTCCACTATTATGACAAATGAGGAAAACTTGTAGATCTTTATTAATGAGCTTTAGAGTAAACGAGGGCAATGAACTGTCAACAAGCTGTCATTTTATATTTAAAACTTTGTTATTAGTCGTGTTCTTTTAAAGATATAGTATAATTTTTTTGCCATTGTAAACATTTGTATATATAACGCATAAGCAGATATTAGATGTTCTGAGGTGTTTATCTTGTTATATTACTAATACGCACATGTAGTCATACAGTTATATATATATATATATATATATATATATATATATATATATATATATATATATATATATATATATATATATATATATGACACAGACTATTGGTTAAGGCATGGAAGACATTTTTGATTTCATATATAAAAACTTCTTTATTGTAATCCTTCTGTCCATGGCTATCTTATTTAGATATCCTTTGTTCTCATATTTTGCCATGACAAGCGTGGAGGAAGTTATGAGTCCGAGTTCCTACTCAGAACTGTCTTTTTTGGCTTCCTAAGCAAATTCATATGCCTACTTCCTCGTCAGCTTCTTTACTCTGTATAGTACCTCTCGAGGGTGTGTCTTTCTGCTATTAAGTTATTGTTAATGAGTTCTAACTATTTTTAATTAAAACTTGCTAAATTCTTAACCCTCATTTTTAAACCTGACATGTATATACGTATATACATATATATATATATATATATATATATATATATATGTACATACATATATATATACATACATATATATGTATATATATATATAGATATAATATATATATGTGTATGTATATATATATTTATGTATGTATATATGTGTATATATATATATATATAGACATATATATATATATATATATATATATATATATATATATATATATATATGTGTGTATGTATATAAATAAACATATAAATAAATAATTATATATATATATATATATATATATATATATATATATATATTTATATATATATTATATAATATATATATATATATATATATATATATATATATATATATATATATATATATATATATATATATATATATTATATATATATATATATATATATTATATATATACTTATATATATTTATATATATAAGTGATGTGAATGAAACGAACATGGAAGAATCCAGAAATAGATTTAGAATATTTTATCTATATGATATAGATCCAAATAAAAATGCAATCAAACTCCCAAAACATTAGTAATTATCGAACTCAATCATGGCCAAAAAGTCTTTATTTTTACGGAAACAAAATAAATCAGCTATTGTTTATTCACTAAGACCTTGAAGTCGCTTCTGTACTACGAAAGAAGACTAAATAAGATGGAACCGGTATTACAACTTACTATAAAGAATACTGTGAAATAGTTTTGTTATTAAAGTGGGATAACATTTGAAGGAGGACTTACAATTTCAAACTGTACAATATCTTTGTATTATCCGATTGCAATACTCCTATTTGAAAAATATTTAGAATGACTTATTTCAACTATGACTTATTTCAATGTTATTTCAAATATATCAAGTCAGGGAATGGCTAAATGGGTAGGACATGTGGTGAGGCAATTTAGATCCTTCTAATTAATGGAATTAATATTAATAGAACTAGAAGCTGAAATGCTTCGGATCTAAATCTGACCTCATTACATCTTTTGTAAAGATGACATTACACGAAGAGAAAGAGAAGAGCTGCACCACAGAGCACTGCTGTTCGGTACCGGAGTTCGTGGGTTCGAATTCCACTGCGGAAAAGTACAAAAGTACACGGTAGGTCTACAAACCAAATTAAGAATATTTTTTTAAGAATAGATAAGTTATAAATAAGTTTTCCAGAATATATAACAGTTTTTTAGTTTATAGTATAAAATAAAATTATTGTTAAAAATGTGTTGCTACAACACATAAAAAATACGCATTTCTTTTAATAAATTTAAACTTGGAAAAAATTGGTTTTCAGTAATGAATTTGAATTTACCTTTGTAAAAAGGCTACTTGCAAACGTCTTTTCTAATTGAACTAATCCATCGTACGTATTTTAGAAATAATAACGTGAAACTAATAGAAGGATAAGTGAAACTTTGATATGAAATGTAAACTTAGTACTACCATTCATTGAGCATTTGACGAACAATTTGTCTTGTTTGAAATGTTATATAACAGCAACAAACAATAAAACCATATATTAAAGCTCACTGGAGAAATGTCATTGATTTTCATGTATGTTAAAGATATCCAACACGGTGGTACAAGGGGTTAAATTATATTTGAGCCAATTTTATTTTATTTTGTACTAAGAAAATAAAATATATAGTATAAAAAAATTTTATAGTATAAAATAAAGTATACTATAGTATAGTATACTATAGTATTTTATAGTATAGTATACTATAGTATTTTATAGTATAGTATACTATAGTATTCTATAGTATAGTATACTATAGTATTCTATAGTATAGTATACTATAGTATTTTATAGTATAGTAGTTTATAGTGTAAAAAAATTATTGTCAAAAATGTGTTGCTACAACACATAAAAAATACGTACATCTTATAATAAGTTTAAACTTGGAAAAAATTGTCTTTTAGTAAAGAATTCGAACTTACCTTTGTGAAAAGGCTACTTTCAGATGTCTTTTCTAATTGCAACTAATCCATCGTATGTATTTTGGAAATAATAACGTGAAACTAATGGAATGATAAATGAAACTTTGATACGAAATGTAAACTTAGTGCTGCCATTTGTTGAGCATTTCACGAACAATTTGTCTTGTTTCAAATGTTATATAACAGCAACAACCAATAAAACTATATATTAAAGCTCACTGGAGAAATGTCATTGATATTTTATGTATGTTAAAGATATGCAACACAGTTGGTACAAAGGGTTAAATTATACTTGAGCCAATTTTATTTTATTTTCTACTAAGAAAGACATCATAACCCATATGGAATCACAAAGTTATTTTGACGAGTTACAAAATTTTTAATGTTCAAGAACATCCGCTTCTCGAAGTTCCACGCAACGGCTTTGTTGCAAATCCTGTTACGTTTCTTCAGAGCAAAACAGTTTTATTGGAATTTGGGAATAGCATCTGTTTTTCTTTATTCTTACGACTATTAATAATACTTTCTACATACACGATATCGAAAGGATGATGTATTTTATTTACATGCTTTATATCCTCTCTTACTCACAATGTACCCATTGTTTTCACAGTGTTTACATTTCAGATGAAGAATCCACTGATCCTAATACCCTTGACCTTCAGAAGCCGGCCTATTTCTGTTTATTGCAACATCGCTCTTAATAAAGAAATGGGATTTTATTTCTGCGTTTCCTACAATCCGTTTTTATTGTATCCCAACTAAACTGGGTTACCATAATACTAAGGAAATTGTAACATTTTTTTTTCTTATTAAATACATTTCTCTGTTGAAAAGTCAGAAAATAAAACAGTTACATTACCTACAAATGTTTCAACTTTGATTCAGCGTGTACTTCCTGGACGTCATAAAAGGGTTTTATCTGTTGGAAAGAATCCTTACAGGTGTTGTTTTGTGGAACATAGTGTAATTGCATCAGTCTGGTTTAAAACCATTTTATAAAATAAGAGAGCAAACATTCTCTCTGTAATATTACGAATTCTTTTTTATTCTACAATAGCTTTTTCAAGGCTGCGTAAAACGGTTTTTTGCATGTCAATCAAAAATTGACTTAAAACGCTGTTAAGCGAAATTCATTTATTGTTAAGATCAAATCTGTCCAATTGGTGACCCTCTCATTGATTTTTGCTCCACTCCGAGCGTAAAATATTTTTATTTTTGATAACATAAAGGCACATGGTTTTTAAGTATTCGCCCATACAATGCCATGGAATTTGTTGGCTATTTTGAGAGCCCCATATAGCCAACCAACATTACACCCTAAGAAAACGTAAACACAAGGGGGCCTCATAATTTAGATACAGGAGCCAAGCAGAATACCCCTAAGAGGTATCGTTTAGGGTAGGGGTGGCAAGACGTCGACCGCGAAAACATATTAGGTAGTCCTCGCCACCATCCCGATAATGACCTCGGATAATAACAATTTAATTTATGACTTATGACATAGAATTAATGAATTATTTAAAATAAAAATTTACTACAGTTTACGCTTTAAAACCTAAAACAACCTGTGCAAAATAATACAATAAATTTGTCGTTTTACAATGGAGAATTAAATAGAAACAACAACCTAACAAAGTGGCTTAGATTATAATATAATCGAATCAGTACCATATAATCTTTATATGGTACTGATTCGATATACTATACACACCGCGGTTTTTTGTAGCCAAACTTGGCGACTTTTCGGGCCATGTCTGACGTCGCTGGAGACTTTTGGCGACTTTAAGATTTCCAAGCTTTTTGGAGCTTTGTAGTGGCAACACTGGTTCTTAATGGTTCGTTAACAGATAAACATTTAATTTCGTGTTTACGCATTGCAATAAGCTCGTGTCAGCCACAATATGATAAACTTTCCGCAGGGCCAAATTTCAACTAAACAAAGTGAATAGGATGGTCAATTTTTGATAAATGAATACTTTGATTATTTTCGTCAGTAAATTTTTATTTTGTGAATATTAATATAAAGTTTTTTTAGAAAAATTAGATAATTTACCATTTTTTTCTTGTTACCGAAAATAAATATATAAACATGTACGTTATGTCAATTTAGCTCTGCCATTGGTAGACCGTCTTCGATTTTATAAATGTGAAATAGACTACGGATCCCAAAAGTTTGGCCACCCCTGGTTTAGGAACTTCGAGGACATTACGACCATGAACCTATTTCGCCACCGTTAACGAACAAGGTGGATCTTTGTCCAACTCAGGTTTTGAACCTACAAACCTCCATTTACGAGATAGCTGTCTCTGCCATTGAGCTACCGTGGCTCGAAGAAAAGATGTAGCATATCGAAACAGCAACTAAGGACAGGACAGGGATAGTCAAATTACTGCCATTCAGCTCCAGCTAGCCTAGAATTTCTATCCAACCACCACATATTTAAAATATTTAGGATATCTATGTACTATAATAAGTTTAAATAATAAAAATTATTTATAATGCAATTGCAGTGCTAATCCTTATCTATTCTGGTTCCATTATATCCATAATGGTGTTTCCCGTTAAGCAGAAGAATTGAATATAGGTGAATAACAGCTCGCACTTGAGAAAATTCATTTTAAGCTCCACCTAACATACTTTTTCTTTTAGTACGAGTTTTAATATTTCTTATTTTGTATAAAAATCAGACAGATAGCATCAATATAAACAATGATGCAATCATTTTTAAAAAAGCGTTTCCGTAGAACATTGAGTTCTTGTGGTCGTTTGTAAAATATTTAAACCCCAAAATGCAGGGTAACTAGGTACTTTAGTGCCCGTAGCAAAAAAAAAACTAGTCTGCGCCCTTACCACCAAATGTAGAGAGAAAATATATAAACATGTTTATAAAATAACATGTATCATCATCAAATATTCAGAATGAACTCAAAATATTTTAACAAATCTTAAAATGTTCGTAGTATATTAATGTTTTCTTCTATTTTTGCCTTATTAATACTTAATTTTTGAGCATTTTGGGATATTATTTTGCTGACAATTTGAATGGTTTATTTGAGGAGAATATTTTTTATTTCGACGTTTAATTTTTAATAAAAAATTGGCGAATTTCTAAATTTAAATTTAGTTTTAATAGCTTTAACAAATTCAAAATTTAAAACGAATACCCAGGTTTATATTAAGGCATATTAGGAGTATTTTTTAAGCATTTTGTAATAATCTATAGCAAGTTGAGTCTCTAAAAGCAATTTTTAAAATAAGAAAAATCATTAAAAAAAAGTAATTTTTAAACACATTGAATTTTATAATTAAAAAAGTTACTTTTCAAATTTTCCTTATTTCTACTCGGAGCGAATCGCTCTGTTTTGAACCCCATTTTCCTCAAGGTTAAGCGCCCCTGAGACTGATGCACCCGTGGCAAATGCCACCTTTGCCACGCCCTAGATATGGCCCTGCCAAAATGTATGTTACCAAACCTTAATTAGATTAAAAATTCTGGGCCCTTAATAATCTGGAAATCATTTTCTCAGTTGTTGAAATTTTAGAATAAATTACATTAATCCGCTAAAATTTTTTCCTTTTTTTTCCAGCTCCGAAAACCTTTTGTCCATCTTATACTAAGACATAGATTTCCATTGTCTTGGTCCATTCTTACTGTATCAGTATCATAGACAGTGGCGAAGTGAAGGGGTTGTAGCTCCTCATAAGGATTGCTGCATAAATATATATTATATTTAAAAGGATTGGTGCATTAATTTTGACTCAGACCTAAAGTTAGAGAAGACCTCTGCCCCCATGGAAAAGTTTTTTACTAGGACTCTATTTATAGATATTTATGGGTGGCCCTTAACTGGATTAAGAGAAGGAGGGGTGAACTTATTGGTGTTGGAGCAATACAGATGACAGTGAAAAATGAACTATAAATCTGTTTCTCTCTCCAATAAATAGTTTATCTATAAAATGCGACTCACAGTCAACCGTATATTTCTATAATTAGAGTCTGGTTTTCTTTTTTCAAACGGAGTTGTACTTTGATTTCTGAATACGCTGTTACAGAAGTGGGTTCATTTGACATTACCATTTATATAAAATAAAACTTGTCAGCTATTTTTGCCATAAGGTCGCGAACTCGATCAAGCGTATGTCATCTCAGAAACGCGTTTGTTCAGATTCTCTGCAAGGATAACCTAGAGTCGCCTTTCTCTTCCTGGATTTGTACAGTTGATCAAAATGCACTAAACGAGTAAACAAACAGCTTTCTTCTGCAAATAATTTTTCGTAGGTTTACTTCTTTCTTGGATCATCCAATTTAATATAAATTAATAACCTATTCAGGCTCTATGAGTTTTTAATTTAAACTCTAATGTAAAATGGAGATCATATAAAACAAATTTCTACATGACACCAAACAATAAGTTTGCTCCTTTAAGTGATCTAATTCATGAAAGAAATGAGTTATAAAAATATATCATCTAACAATGATACAGTGGTTTTGTGTAACAGAATAAAAGAATACAATTAATAACATAGAATAATGTTATCTATTGGCAACACTGAACTTGTGGGGAGTTAAACATACTCCTACGCATATCAAGGCAAATTTTATGTCACGAATTAAAAAGTTCTTTGAATTAAATAATCAAACATTCAAAGCCTGCAAATCTTTTCTTCTATCTTCAAAATACATAAAAGATTACTAAGATTGAGTCTCCCGGGTTTTAAATGTTAAAAAATTATATATATATATATATAAATATATATATATATATATATATATATATATATATATATGTAATATATATATAGTATATATATATATATATATATATATGTAAGGAAAATTCTCAGGGGTTTTCAAATCTGAAGTCAAGGGCTAAATATTCTCGCATCCTTTTGCATTCCCCTTTTTAACCCGTAACCTAAATTGACCCCTAGGGCTACAGTTTACTCCCTCAGAGAAGGGGTCTGACCAATTATAACTTTACATGACCCTAGCGGACAATTTAGGAAATTTCCAAACAAAAAGGAGTACACGCTGTCAGAGGCAGATATTTTCCCACAGATGTTGACCCAGGTGTTATGGGCCATGTACATACAGCTTCATGATAGCTGACCCCTTCCGTTTGTCCTGTCCCTATGATGAAGTGGGAATACGTCCTCATATGGATCTTAATAAAGGTCTTTATCTGACACGGTGTCATTTTATAGCTATGACTTCAACCACCCATCGAAAAATCCGTCTCATTACACCCACCCACCCACACCCACACATACACACACACACACACACACACACACATATATATATATATATATATATAATTAATTAATTTTATACATTTAAAATGCCTCTTTAACCCATTTTCATCATGGAAAATGTTTGTTGGAAAATGTTTGTTGTAAGCAAAAATTATTTTTATTGCTTCAAAATGAATGGTTTAAAATTTAATTATAAAGTAATAATTTTTCTTGTTAGAACTGCTGAAAAACTGCCTAAAAATTGGGCAAGTAAACACTTTTGTAATAATAACCAGGAAGATTCGGTGCATATAAGCGCTTATGATGCAAATGGGTTTAATAATGCCTTGTAGAACTCAAGTTGTGCACTATATAAAGTGTCACATACATGTTGTTGATTAACTTGATTCACATTTTCCAAATCAATAATTTCACTACTATTTAAATATGAAAAATCTAATTTCTTTCAATTTTAAATTAGTTTTTAAATAACTGATGTTACAATTATAACTTTTTTAATTCATTCTATATACCACCCATTTTCAAGCATGTTATCATAAAATTAACGTTTATCTGTTAATTAGAATTTACGTTACTTTAAAGAAGACAAAAGACTTTAAAAAAGACTGTAAAGAAGGTGCTTTTTACTGATTTACTCATTTGTGATTACAATTTTTTATTGGTACTGTAGAGAAAATGGATGGTTGAGGAAACTTGAACATTGTAAACAAACCAATCAACTCACAAGTGAAGCAATTGATTAATCTTATAATATACTGCATGGTATCCACCGAAAACAACTCTTAACAAGTTAGACTCTGAAATCTACAGTAACTCATGAGTTAAATGTCGATTTAAATTGATTTTGTTACTCAGTATTAATAAGTAGCGGAGATTATTCTATGTACACAGTACTGAGGATGTTTAAATATTGAGAAGTCACTTCAGGTTTACGGCTCCAAGGAATTCTGCCTTACAAATAAGGCATGACTGCTTTGAGTTTGGTTTCCGACGCTATGCTCTACAAATTCTTTTTAATCACGAAAGCTTAGGACCTGCTGCTTAAAAACGATTCCGAAGTGCTACGAACAACCATACTATCAGTGTGATTCAAACCCGTGAACTCGAATTTCCGAAGTCAGTAACCAACTTGTTCACCAATACATTAGGGTGAAAATTCTTATTTATTTTCCATTTTATTTTATATCGTTTACAATCTATAACTTATTAATTTTAAATTGTTCAGCTTACATCATATAAAAAATTGAGATATCAGAATCTCGTTTTTGTTCGATTCCCGACTTCAAAGTTGTATGAACTTTTTACCTCACAGAAAAACAAAATTATTGGCTGTTTACTTGATGACCCAAACCATAAAGTATTTAACATATCTAGAGTAAATAAGGAGAAGTAGCCCTTTTTTTTCTTATGCACAAACACCTGTTGAGTAAGAAAAAAATTAAATCAGTGCGAATCAAATCCTATTGTTATTTTTTAATTCTGAGTAATTGAAGCATTAAAATATTTAAATCTGAAATAATTATCGAAACAAATGATAATATTAAATTTTACACTAATATGACTTCATTAAGATCGTGTAATCTATTAAACCTTTTTCATACTTTTGTGTGAACTCTAGATCAACTGTATACTCAGAGAGAGTACATTGTCAAACAAAAATAAGTTAAACTCTTTGATAGCAATTAAATCCACTGTTCACGATATGAGATAAATAATCTGAGCTTTTACTCATTCCCACCGGAAAAGCCTGTCTGATCCCCTTAGCTCAAAGACATGGACTTATCGATCGCTTATCCTCCTGGATCATCCTGAAACAAATCTGCCAATCATAATCTCCGTGAACTTTTATAACCCTCAAATTAAATACCAAATATAACCTTGAGACAGTGCGTTCTCCTGTTCCATATTATCCCCGCATGCATGAGCACTTAACCCCCGCAACGCCCCTTAAACAAGATTATCGTTTCACCCGATCGACAGTGGCTGCTGGCCTACTTGCTGCGATCCCGAAAAAAAAATCCTTTGTCGAAACGGAAAGCTGGTCAATCAGTATCAGGCAGTGGTACTATCTACAAGTGCTGCTACAATTAACCTGCTTCTAGAAGCTTTATGGGCGCCAGTCAGTCACTCGGAGGACATCTTTTGTTTTTCACACGTTCAAAGGTTGTTCACGGTTCGACGAGCAGCTATAACAACCCCTTGATGCAGAAGATACTCTTCTTTTGAGATCCAGTTGCCTTTTTTATGGGTTGGTTTCGAATCATTAGAGAAAAAGGACTGACCTCCCTTCACAAAGGAAAACCTACCACTGAACGGTACCAGAAACTGTTATTGCACAGATAATATTGGGTTTAACAAACGGTTTCGTGAAAAAAAAATTACACATTATGTGAGCAGATTTTGAAGGAAAGTCAATATTACATTAGCATGAAACCTTCTTGATAATGCCAAGATATGTAAATGTGATGCGCAATATAGTATGCATGTTATGAGTTTAAGGTTAAAAATGCGAGAAATAATTTTTGCTCTTATTTATATAATTAAAAAGAATGTTTGTGCGTGTGCGAGCGTTTTATTGAAATCCGCACAGTTTTTCATAAGTCCACAAATATTAGACAGAGAATGCAATACCACAAAACTATCACAGTCGATATTGAAACCTCTTCTGCCCATCCTATCTTGCGATATGACAATATAACGGCAGTATAACATTGCCATCCGTCGTCTACCAGCAGCGTATTAACGTTGCCAGCCGACGACGTATGGCTGTACTTCAATGACATTTTTGTAATTTAACCGTGAAAAAAAGGGGTTAGCTAATTCGTAACTTAGGAATCAGTAATTTCTCTGAAAATAAAATTGTTTACATGAACGTATATGTCTTTTGCATTAAGATACAAATAAATTAAATTAAAATTCCTATTTAAAAGGCCGAACGATGGCCGATTGGTTAGGGTGCTGGCCTTCGGAACCGGAGTTCGTGGGTTCGAATCCCACTGTGGCATGGATGTTCGTAGCCGTTCGGAATCGGCTTTAAACTGTAGGTCCCGGTCTCATTAGCCCTCGTGTTGCAAAAAGTAGACCGTAGCACTCCAAACCAAACCAAACCTATTTAAAAGCATAGTGTAATGAAAATTACGCCAAACCATCGGATTAAATGGAAGTTTCGTTGGAGCATTTTAAGTATTTCGTTATTATTATAAAATTTTGATACCTTTTATTAAAACATTTTCGTATCATCCTGCGGCTTACTGCTGACCTGCTTTGTACTTTAATTTCTTTTTATGAAAAGCAACATGGGAATTCAGTGTGATTGTATTATACAATGAAAAAAGAAATTTTTCATTGAGCGACTATAAAAATAAATAGCCAAATAAAATTAAGTATAGAATTTATAAATATAAATATTTGAAAATAAAACAGCCTGCAAAAGGGCTTCTAGCCCCTTGAGGACCAGAACATAAATGCTATACAAGTCGACGGTTGGGAAAACCGCTGCTGTTTAATCCATCTAGTAATTAAATCTAGTATTTAAAAATTAAAATAAAACGTTCACATCTCCTATTACGCATACGCGACACTGGTCTCTCAATATCAATCGGAGATCATCGCGAGGAGGCGACGCTAGACTGACAAGAGTGAAATCGCTGTGTCGCGTATACGAGATGTTGGTAGCGAAGGAGTTCAAAAGCCCTTTGGCATCTATAATTATGTATACCCAGACCGATGATTGGGTGTTAAGAGGACAGTTGATAATGTCTTTTACATTTATTTAAAAATGCTCTCAGCAGTATTAACACATTGTGTGCGGGTACATTTCGCAGGAAAATTGTACCGGAAGCGGGAGTTTTACGAGTAAATTTTCAAATTTTCAAAATTTCAGTTAAATCTCAATAGATCGAAAATTATTAATTTTTTTAACTAACTTTTCGTATTTTATATTGAAATATACAAATAGAAATATATAAATAACAACCATAAGATTTTTGTAAACAAAAAATGTATTTTGTAGTGGATAAATATATAGTAGTATCATAAATATGAAAAATCAAATAGAAATAGTAGTATACAGTTTTAATTTTTTTAAGTTATGTTATAAACATTTTTACATTATAAGAAAATGAAAAGAGCAATCATAAAACTAATAATATAAAAGCGAGTTTTTATTTGTCTACATTTTTCCAGAATCTATGTAGTAGACAAGAACATTCGGCTTCATTTTCCTATATATACCTTTATTTTTGTACCCACAAACAAACCATGTTATTACACTAACTCGTACTAGTACATGTCCCGTATACAATGTGTTAAATAAGTTAGTTTAAATGCATCCCAAGTAAAGGCCTAAATATATAATAGATGGAAATATAACACACTATATATGCATCAAACTACAAAAAGCTATATCGTGTATACAATATTATTCAAAGTAATACTCACTTTATATTGCACAATTTTAAGACAGCTCTATAAGTAACCTATTAAATCAAACCTACTACATCATTTTTATGTAGTTTATATTTAACTTAAATACAGGGAAACGAAAAGCAATGAATATTCACATTTGTTCTAATATTGCTGCAGCAGAAAAAAAAAATTCTAAATCAACTCAGCAGATCTGATATTTGTCCTTAATATCCTATTTATGACCTCCCCAAATCCTCCCACAAGTCTAAATACATAGAAAAATAATACAGGAATCAACATTTACCGATTTTTCAAAAAATCTAAAATTTTACTTAAACATAAATTTAAACAATTACAAGATTTTTTCACTGTACATTACGTAGATACGTAGAGAACGTACATATATTAAACTGAAATTATGATCTTTATATATCTATCTAATAAACAATACAAAACACAGTGCAGTTTATAAATGCAATTCATATATATAGAGAGATATCTATGTGGAGAGGCAGATAAACAGATAGATACACGTAATAATATTTTAGCCTTAAACTAATTAAATTATAATTGTAATTTAAGATAAATTTCTGGCGATTCTATTTCTAAAATTGCAATATTTCGTGGAAATTCTTTGTTTTCTTTTCTAATTGTGGCAAGCTTGGCGACTTTCCATACACCAAAACTAATCCCTGATTTGATTAACTATTCTTATATAAATAACTATTTTAATTTACGCGTCATTATGTGAATAATTATTCACATTCTCATTTGCTGTTTCACTAGCCCCCCATATTACTATAAAACTCTGTGTGCACATTTTTGGTGGACAGAGCACCACAGACTAGATGTCAGATCAAATTCTTTTTTTTCTTTTTCTTTTTTTGTTTGGGGGGATGATAAGCTTTACAACTGCACCGCATTTAACACGGATTCTATTTTTCATTTGTGGTGATTCTAAAACACCCATTACTTACATACATTTTATATTAACTAAACTCCTTGACTCAACAGGAACCAGGGCCTATGGGCCAATCTCCGTTTCTGAGACCAAGGGCCCCGGAGTGCGAAGCATATGTTCCGGTTAGGTGGTCAACCTTACGGGGAACCTCCAGTGTGTAACTCTCAAACATGATTGATCCTCAGTTTGTCTACCCACTGAAGGGATGAAAGGTTGAGTTAACCTTGCACAGTCCGGGATCGAACCTCGAACCTGTGTAGTGAGAGCGTGAAACGCTACACCAACGTCACTGGGCTTACATTTTACATAAAGGTACATAATAAATTAGATGCTTTTAAATATTTTGTACATTATAGTAAATGGGATTTGAAATAAATCATTCGCTTTTGAATGCATTTAGACATAACCAAAGAAATTTACGAAAACAAAAGGTAAAATTATTACTTTCCAGAATTGCATATCGCTGGTGAGATAAGCTTTAATTGAAGTTTTTCTTTCTAAAGGTATTACCTCAACTGCAGTTTAACAATTCTAACAATTCCTACCTTCATTTAACTTTTATAAAAGCGAATACCCTTTAAATTATACACTACTGAATATCTCAACTGCACTCCATTTACACGATTCAAATTCAACACTTTTCCTTTTCAAGCGTACAATGTAAGCATGTCAAATCTTGATAAAGATTAAACAACTGGCTGAAATTGTCTGTACATCGTTTTCTAGATATTACTTTTTAAGAACAACATAAACTACTTTAGTTTGTTTCAATGAGTTGCTTTCTATCCCGAAAAGTGCAATTCTCATTAAACTAGCGTATGTTTCAAATATTCTAGATAACCTTAAAATTGGTTTAGAGAGAGCATTTTGGCTCCACTAATTTCGTTTACTGGATAAAAATAGTCTGGCAGTATTTTATCCTTCTTTTATCCTAAGGGCATGACTTGAAATCATTTTCTGCTCAAAGTGAAGGAAGAAACTAGGTAAGTATGATCTTATGTATGTATCAAAAATTCCTCTTATCCATGTTAACTGTTAAAATATTTAAAGGAAAGCGTAGCCTTGAAGCATATATATAATTTGTGCATTTAGTAAAAATATTCTTGAATTATTTTTAAAGCATTCAATAGCATGTTAGATCTGGTAAAGTAAATAAATACCACTCATAATACCATTTATTTTAATTGCGACCGAGATCAGTTTCGACGACTATGTCTTTAAGCGAATTGGTTGATAAGTAAGGAGCTCAAGTAGGAATTATATGAGAGTTATAAAATCACAAAAATTATGCAACATACTTCAGTTTTTTTCCTAAAAACATAACATTACATATTATTTGTTTAATTGGAACTGTAGATGGTTCAGGTAACGGAGATGATGCTTGTGAAGCAGAATTAGTACATTTAATGGTACAGATCATGATTGCAACAGTTGAAAAGAAATTCTTGCAATTTGCTCCGTAATCTTTTTTATCCATGCGTTGATAGCATTTTTGAATTTAATTCATCCAGCATTCAACTATATTAAAATGTTCAGTATTTGTATCGATAGCTTCTTTCGTTTCTTAACAATTATTATAAATGATGCCCTGCTTTCTGATTTCGTCAAAAAAATTAAAGTATTTTGCAGCTATAAATTTATAAAAAATAAAGAGGCTACAGAGTGACTGTCTGTGGAAATGAAACTGACTAGAAAAGAGCATAGAAAGTCTCTAGGATATATAGTACGCTCAGTAGACATGTCTCAATTCGTCAATGACTAGTTGAGTTTTTAAGGCCCTCCACACTATGGTCCACTGCAAGCCATTGTCACCATCTGGAGGGGGTATGGCTTATCGTGGTCGATGGTTGCAGACGATAAAATAGCCTTGGCGGTCGATGGCTTCGGAGGTGGATTTTCTCCAAAGATCAAAGGCAGCCAGATGCGCAACTAAAGTGCGCAGTAGACCCTATGAACGAATCCATGCACTCGGTTCATTAAGTGGCCCAGCGTGTGGATGCAACCCGTCAACCATCGTTCAGGATCACCATCAGGAAGTGGTGAACAATTGGCCATAGTGTGGAGGCTACATCAGGGATTCGCCAAATTGCAAGCAGAAACTCGATTGGTCGTAAGTGTAAGGTTACAATGGCCGTTAAGTGGTCGTAAAGGGAGGAGAAATTGTATAATCAATGTGTGTATAATGCTTTGAAGTTGTTCTCATTTCCTGAACTTTCAATTTTTTAAAAATGAACTCAAAATGCTTTTATCTAGTTATGGTATAAGAGCTGCTGTATCTCATTCGGAAAAGGTGTTGATCTCGTAACCGGAGGGTTTGCTGGATAGAGGCTCGATCTGTCCAAAGAATCATTAATTGTGACTGAAGCACATAAAATGGGTTCATGGTCACAATGTCCTCTAAATTCCGAAACAATACCTCTTGAGGTAGGAGGCCAAGCATAGAGGTCTTCTGCTTTGTTCCTGCTTCTAAATTATGAGCATCCAATTTGTTTGTGTGGTGTTAGGTAGTAATGTCGACCACCTACATTTTACACCCATAATTAAATTATCAACAAATTCCGCGGCTTTGTATGTTGAATCCATAACAGGCAAGTGCCCCTGCGTTATAAAAAAAAAGTTATGTTGTTTTTATATACAGTTTCATTCCATAATCCTTGAAATTTAATTTATCTTTGATTGCTTCAGACTTTTTAGAAAAGTTCTTATTCCTTTTTGTGATATCAAGTTTTAGGGAAAAAATTTAATTCAACTGCGCACGAATATAAATTTATTTTTTAAAGTCTGAGATTAATTCTAAGAATTATTTTGATTAAATAATAAAATTCTATAGAACACTATTTATTCATTTTATTCTATAGTTTATAGAATTCTATTAGTTAAATAAAAAAGAGCTAAAAGGCTAATTCTAATCGAATGAACTTTTCTTTGAATTGCGATATCTAATTACATTACTAATATAATTACTAATATACATAATATACATTGCTCTATGTAATATCTAAAATACATATTCAAACTTTTTTACATTATAATGAAAGCTCATTGATAAAAAGATTATTATTTATACAATTAGTAAAATTTCTGATTTTCTTCAATATAAAACATTTTTAAGATATAGAAGATTAAAATTGGCCTTGACTTCTGCAGCAATTAATAAGTACTAAATCCATTACATTGAGCCTGTCCTGGAGTTTTCAAAAAAAGTTGTTTTTAATAGTACTTTTAAAGTAAATTATATAAATTTAATTTATATTTTATTTTTATCATCTTAGCTGTAGGATTCGTTGAATGAGTTCGATTCACATGAATTTAAAGCATAGCAAGTACTTTATAAAGCAAAATAGGGCACCTAGTTTATTTCTCGACAGCGCTGATTGTAAAAGTTTAAGACCCTTTAAGTGATTAAGCATGAAACAATGGTGGACAGAAATGGTGAAGTTGATCTGTCAAGGTTATGTATCGGATTTTAGCTTAAGCTACCGTGAAGGTCGCACTCACGCCGATTGTAATCACAAACAGATGAACCTGGTCGTGATTTCAGATTCGATTACCCGAATTCTTCGGAAGCCTGTTAGTTAATCGTTCGCATTGCGTTAAAAATATCGTAAGATGGGATCGTGGTATATTGTTTTGCAAGTCATGAAAACTTTGCAGTGTAATCAAGTCCCTTAACAGACGTTTGAAATACAAACAGTAAAATTATAAACATTTATCCTTTCTTTATAAATCCATGAAATCTTTGATACTATAAAACTAGTTTTTATACCTGAATATAACAGAAAAAAAATTTAATGAAAATTTCAAAAAATAATTCTTTTGTTCCTTTTAAAGATGTTTTAAGACAGAAATACTGTATACAAAAATTAATTTTACTTTGAAAAAATAGATTAAAAATTATAATTTGTATGACTATGAGAAAAATTTTAAAAAACAGTATGCATATACAGACTTTAACATAATCTTGATAGTAAAAAATAATAGAAGATGGTTTTGTTTTGTATCTAAATTATATTAATATACATTAAACATTATATATATATATATATATATATATATATATATATATATATATATATATATATATAAAACTTTACAAGATTCCTACTAAATTTAGGTCTCTAAATTTATTACATACATGTGGGTTATTCGCTGCATACCCTACAAGAAGGACTCCCCACTTCACCCCCTTTTTATGTGCATGGTTGTCAAAGGTCAATTTGTCACCCATTTAGGAACCCGGTTTCTTTCCTGGACATATCAGGACATCAAAGAAAAATTCGATTTGAGCTTAAATTTGAAATGTTAAATTGAAGAAGCATCTAATTGAGCTTAAAATTTATTTTAAATAATTGCAAGTTTCCTTGCCACTTTTATTCTGCGTTTTGTTCTCGAAGTCAACAAGATTGAATTCCTTAGTCGGCTAGTGTAGGTCCTAGTCTCATTAGCCTTCATGTACAAAACAGTGGACCTTAAGGCTCCAAACCAAACCAAAACCTTAGTTGGCTAGCACCGTAACTGTTCCCAGTCGATTTTAAGCAGCATGTGATTAGAAATTCACGAGGCAAAAAAAACTGAAAGTAGTACTCTAAACCTATCTCTCTGTTTTTTCACAACCTAATTGCATAGTGTAAGAAGGAAATATTTTTTGCTTCTTAGAGCAATGCGCCAAACGAAACTTTAAAACTGTGATCAGACAGGAGTCATAGGAATATTTTCGGAATGTTTAAAAATCTACTTAAATCTCTTCCGCTTTACTAAAACGAGTTCTTTTTATTTGTTCGTCTCCATGTAAATACATTGCGAGAACAGTTATTCCCAATAAGAGCTTTATAAATCATGCACTTCGACGTCTTTTATATCCAAGTCTTTTGTTTGCGACAAACAAGAACAGGTCCTACAGCGCCGAGCAGTTTCTAATCTAGCTAAATAAACTTCAGATAAAAGACTTTATTCTCTCCAAGTCATCAGCGCAAAGTGTTTATTATTCAAATTCCGAAACATTCCAGGGTGCCTCACCATAGCGTCTTCAGGTTCTTCCTCCCTTAATGTCAAATACTTTTCTTTTTTATTGGTCCACCCGGAAACTGTTTCGCTTTTGCCTTAAGTTCTCTGAATCTGTTTATTATCAATAAACCATCCAAAAATATCAAATCTTTTTGCTTTGCTTGAATGGTTTTTTTCCGGAGATCTGCCCAGTGGCCCCATCGTCGTAGCTTATTACATTATGCGCTGCTCGGAAATGAGCTTAAATGAGAGTCTGTTATGAAAAAGAGGACATTGGCTTTTGGTGAAATCCGTTGGGCTAACACAGGATTACACATCATTGTGGGCGGAAGTGGGAATTTGTGCCTGGGCTGAGTGAAGAAGCACAAAGAAGAATCTTCCATGCACGTGCGTTAATTTGTTACGAGTTTTGCAGAACAGCACTGGAAGTTCATGGTTAATGTCCGGAGTTAGTTTATCCATACTGCTTTAGGGAAGAGAAGGAATCTTGAAGATTTAATCATTGTTAAGTTATTATTATTTTTTGAGTGTTTTACTTTCTTTGAGGGTATATGAAGCAATAATTAGGATAAAATCTTCTATAATCATACTCAACACGCTTATTACAAACTTGAAGAAAAATTTAGAGCTCCGGAAAAACTTTTTAAATTCAATGTATTTCAAATTTCAGTGGGTTTAGAGCACAAACTTTTATATATTATTTTAATCATGCACACTTTATTACGATCATTTTCTTCAAATATATGGTTATATGAACAATATATATATATATATATATATATATATATATATATATATATATATATATATATATATATATATATATATATATATATATGCATGCATAAACATATTAATTTATAACAAGCAGCCAGAATCACTATCTTCAAGAATAAAACAGTTTAACATTCTTAGAAAAAGTTAAAAAAAAAAAAACTTGTCATGTTGAATATTATTTTGAATCCTTTCATAAAAGAAATAAAATACTCACGTTTTCACCTAGATTTAAGCCATAAAAATAAATGGAAGATTAAATTTAAAATTAGTTAAATTATGAAAAAAGAAATTAAATGATTTTCGATATGTATAATTTCAAATTACTCACAGGTTATATATATATATATATATATATATATATATATATATATATATATATATATATATATATATATATATATATATATATATATATATATATATTATGACTACTTTTCACAGAAACAATTCTTTAAAACTTTCAAACTTTACCGTATAAAAATTATAAATTAAGTTAAGCATATTTGAATTTAAATACCACTTTTGAATGAAATAACTTTTATCAAACGTTATTTCCATATTTTAAATTTTTTTTAAAAAATTATATTAATTTGTATTTGAGTCAAAAAAATAGTGAAAATAATTTTATTATTAGTAAAATAAAAATCACTTTTTTAACACATTCATTTTTATAGAATATAAACAGTTGTAAAATGAGTATTTTTTGAAGGCTTAATCCGTGAGAGAATGGAGAGAACCTATAATGTAGATGTTTTCCATTTTCTTACAAGGAAAATTACTTTTAAAGCAAAAGAGTTATTGGTGTCCGGACTATAAGGGGTTGGTTAACGACCTCGCACTGAAATTTCTCCTTCAGGCATTCAAACATTCAAGTATGAAATTTCGTTTCTCCACTTCCTTGTATTGTTTGGAATCACACTACTCCTAGTTAATCCTCGTTTAATGCTTCTCTTTCAAAGTGTAAACATAAAATACACTTTATCACGAATTTTTAAATTTTTTTCCAAAATTATAAAGTTTTTCTGGGTTGAAATTTTCTAAACCCAGTTTGGCGAAACAGACTCCGTTATTTATTAAATATACCTTATGTACAACAATTTATTTATTTTTTAACATTTCATAATCAAGGCCTCTGAAACTCAACAAAATATTTTACATTTTAAAATATATACCCCGTTTTATATTAAACACCTCAACAGATATCATATGTGTCGCTCAGAAGCCAATGTGGTTAAGTTCAGAACAAAAAATTATAAAAATGTTTTTAAATCATTATTTATTTTTAATTTTATTTATTTTTAATTCTTTTATTAAGAATATTAACAATAAACAAAAATACATTGATAGAGCAACGAGTTAACTTTTTAACAGTTATGAAAATTACAATTTGTTTCAAATCAAAATAACAAAATTCAAAAAATATTGAAAGAAAATGGACACAAAGGAACATGGTAACTTTTTAGCTAATAAGTCTATATTATAGCACATTATTTTAAGTCAATATAAAGGAAAATGTTCTCTTTTTAGACTAATATTTTTCCTATATCATACATAAGGTTCGAATTTTATAAAAATGAATTAGTTTTGTTGTACAAAGCAATACGTATTTTAAAAAACAGTAAATATGAACCCCAAGTGAAAAATAAAAAAAAACACCCGCGAAATAACCTTTAAAATTTTCAAATTAGGTACATTAAAAAGTTTTTTTCTATCAAACAGAATCTAATTATCTTTTAATTTATTCGTGGAACCTCAATTATATTAATTCGAGAAATATATTTTTATATATAGCATGATAAAATCCAATTCTTTTAAAATTTCCTTTTTTTTATCAGTGATTAGAATTTTATAGTTTTAAATTGTCTGACTTTAAAGGTTTAAGTTTAGAGTATAACTACAAGTTGAAGTAAAATATGTAAAACACATATTTTACTTCAACTTGATACAAAAGTTTTCTTTCTAATACAAAAATTTCAAAAGATATCCTGTAAGTGAATTTCCCTTTTTCATTTGGTACTTATTTTTTACACTATTTTAGAAAATTTTCTACCTTAAAATATATAAAACAAAATTTTTCTCTATTAAAACATTCGTAGTTTGTTTAAACATTTCTTTGTTTTATTAAAACATTTCTAGAAAATTTATTCTGAAAGGAGAAGAAATATAGAAAATAAGACGAATCAAAAAAGGCTATTATAACGAAGTATTGTTAGGTAATTTGTCCCCATACTTTAATTTTTGAGTGACTCGTGTAAAATTATATATGAGACTTATTTTAAAATATTAATGCCCACTTTTCATAGAAAATTAACTGAATCTAATGTAAATAATTGATCAGCTTCTAGTTCCCTTTGCAATCTTTTAAAATTTGCTTTTGAAGGCATAAGGGAGCATTTGCTAAACAATGGTATTCATTATTAATCTAATTTGAGAACTTAGATTATTATATTAGGTGAATTGGGCTAAATTTGAGACTATATTTTTGTAAACTCAGCATTTAAACGTAGTCGGTTCAATACACAGTAATTATTAGCTTTCGAATGTGCGTTTGAATCAACAAATTTATTCTGAGCAGTAATTCTTGACATATCTTGATAACGTTTAAGAATTCATGTTAACCAACTAAAAAAAATAGCAGATATATAATTTAATAGTTCAAAACAAATAAAACAATATTTTAATAATTAAAAACATCTCAACTTAGCATGATTGTAAGTGTTTTCCGAGATACGACGCCTAGAATTTGATATGTTCTCTTAAACTTGGGTTCAAATCACAAAATTTTGAACTTTTTGAAAATTTAGACCACTCCTGGTGCATCTCTAGCTGTTATATCTCCTTTAAATGTATCATTATTATCTGTATAGAGATTAAAATAAAAGTTTTAAAATAAAAGTTACTAATTAATATGTTTCGAAACTGAAGTCAATTATGCAAATTAAAGAAATGTTATAAACATTTTGTACAAAAAAGAAATTGGTACTTTTATATTTTTTCACTTTATATTTAATAAAAACTTACAATATAAAAATTGTATTAATAGAAATAGCCGTACTATATATGAAAGGATTGTCCAGAACACATACTTAATATTGCTCCTTTTTTAAAAAATAATCTGTAAAAGAAATTCATGTTTTAACATGCAATATTAATTACTTTTCCATAAGTGTATTGCTAACAAAATATTAAACTTTGAAACAGATTAATTATAAAGATAACAAATCAGTTTTAAAAGGTTATTGTAATCTTAAGTGCTTAAGTTTTTAAGTTCCCTAAATAATTGAATCTAATAACAATATAAACGATCTAGAATTCTGTAATATTCCTTTAAATCGGTACTTACAATCATTCTAAATTGATCTAAATCAATACTAAAATCATTCTAAACACTACATATGAAAGGAATATACAAAGCACATACTTAATATTGCTTCTTTTTTAAAAAAAAATCTGTAAAAGAAATCCATGTTTTAATATGCAATATTATCTACTTTTCCATAAGTATATTGCTAACAAATTATTAAACTTTGAAACAGATTAATTATAAAGAGGATAAATCAGTTTTAAATAGTTCTGTAATCTTAAGTGTTTAAATTCTTAAGTTCCCTAAAGGAATCTAATAACAATATAAAAGATCTAAAATTGTTTAATATTCCTTTAAATCGGTACTTACAATCTTTCTAAACTACGAAATTTGGATGTGTGATATAAACTTATTTCTTTACTTTGTACAGTTTAAAACAAACTAATCCCACTTTTTGACCTTAGACACTTCCTTACATCATTAAAGCTTTATTTTTATTTTTTTGACCTTCGAAAAACCTTTTAATGACTTTGATGCCACTTAAAGCAAAGCAAGAATTTTTTTAAATGCCACTTATGTGTTTGCGTCATTACTACTAACTCTATGCATTATTTGAATTCTTTCATAAGTAAATGTTTGAAAAATCAGTTATTTATATAATCTGATTAAAAGTCAATTACTTATCAATTTACCTTTTATACGTACGGTTTCCGCGTGCTGTGTAATCCTTATTTAAAATATAAAGTAGATTATTATAAACACTTGAACTTAAAGTGTACTATCTACTGTTCCCAGAAAAAAAGACGATTTTTATTGTTTTATTTTTTCAATGTTATGGTCATACTTAACTTCTTTAATAGACACAGTTGTCAAATCTCCATAAATATAAATGTTAAAATAATGTGAGATTAAATAGTTGTGGCTTTATAAATAAAGCAAAATTGAAACGTTTGAAATGAACTTTATTAAAATCAATACAAATAACATAACAGAAACCTAAATCAAGTGTAGATAATATTGAGACAAAAATGAGAATTTAAAATGTTCTTAGGTGGAAAAAAACGAAAATATACATAACACTAGCATATAGCCAGACATATGACGGGATCAGTAACATTTTTAATTTTCCAGAATTTTTATGTACCCTTTAAGGCAGGTAAAAAAAAATGATTTATTTTTTGGCTGAGAATTATCTTGCAACAAAAAATAATCGATGATTAAATATAAAATTATTACATTTGTACCTAATCCATACAAGGATTTTAAGCAGCATAACAAACTACTTTAATGACCTTCCTGTTCATTTTCATATTTACGATAGCTAATAGACAACAAATATGCTGCCCTTCCGTTCGTAATGAGAACCAGATTAGATTCGTCATGAGTTGAGATGTGTCCTTCTGCAGGAAATTGCCCTATTACTTAAGCCAAATATAAAAGAAAATTTTTTCAGTGATAAAATCTATGAAAATAGTGCAGACGATATTTAAATAATTTAGAATGAGAAGGGAATAAATGAGATGGTTAAAGGAATGACGTCATAATGCTATAAAAATTATTTTGTGATAAATTGATAAATTTAATCACCTGCTCTTAACTGAGGAAAATAGGATTTGAAATAATAGCATTAAATTCTCGAAAGGGGGGGAGGTGTGGATTTCAATCATTTTAAAGACAGTATATTTCGCAGTGATATGAAGCATATTTATACCAATTTATTTTAGAATGGATTCAGTAGTTTAGGAGAAGATAAACTTTACTCTCTTTCAATTTTGATAATCCTAACTCATCAAGAATCCAATATGGATGCCTCTATCCATTTCAGGTCCAACCGCTTTATAAATTCGAGGCAGACGAACTGATAACTTAGGCTATTATTATATAGGGGATACTTAAGAATTTCTGTTATTAGTCAGCTTAGATATTGTGTTGTTGTTTTTGACGTTGCTGTTACTAATGCCACTTGAACAAGCCAAGAACGTAGGCGAAAGGCTAGCATAATTAATGTGAAGGAATGTGCCTTTATTTTAAAGAACATCGTTGGGTAAAAGAATGGCTTTGCTCAAGTGGGACTTCACAATTTTTAACACATTGTATGCAGGACACGTACCAGTACGTATTCTGACGATTGATACTTAAGCGCGGGTCACATACTAGTACGGGTTAGTGAAACAACATGGTTTGTTTGTGGGTACAAAAATAACGGTATATACAGGAAAACGAAGCCGAATGTTCTTGTCTACTACATAGATTCTGGAAAAATTTAGACAAATTAAAAACTAGATTTTACATCAGTCGATGCGGAACCACAGAACAAGAAGGTTGATTAAAACCCTAAATATGACCTAAATATGACCCTCCTGGAAGATTTTCATTGGATATGCGGAAACATATTTTAGAGAAAATTGCTACTACTGGGTTTGGTTTGGTTTGGATTTTGGTTTGGATTTCTGGGTTTGGTTTTGCAACACGAGGGCTAATGAGACCGGGACCTACAGCTTAAAGCCGATTCCGAACGGCTACGAACATCCATGCCCCAGTGGGATTCGAACCCACGAACTCCGGTACCGAAGGCCAGCACCCTAACCAATCGGCCATCGTTCGGCGCTACTACTGGGAAAAAGAAAAAGTCGCAAAGACAATGTCGTGTGTGTGCTGTGAAAAAAGTGCGGAGTGAAACATCTTACATATTCAAGTCTTGCCGTGTACCTCTTCATAGAGGGAAATACTTTGAACGTTACTACACTGTAAAGCATTATTAGTTTTATGATTGCTCTTTTCATTTTTTTTTATAATGTAAAAATGTTTATATATAACATAATTCGAAAAAATAAAACTATATACTACTATTTCTATTTGATTTTTCATATTTACGATGCTAATATAAATTTATCCACTAAAAAATATATTTTTTGTTTACAAAAATCTTATGGTTGTTATTTATATATTTCTATTTATATATTTGTTTATATATTTCAATATAAAATACGAAAATTTGGTTAAAAAGTTAAATAATTTTCGATCCATTGAGATTTAACTGAATAACTAAATTTATGCGTTAAACGCCCGCTCCCGGTAGAATTTCGCTTCGAACACAATGTGTTAAGCAAGAACCAAGCAGAAAACTACGAATTTTGGCCATCTACCTTCAATTTTATCTTTTAGGAACTTGGGGCAAATTTCGACCACGAACTCAATTAACTTGCCCCAGGTGATCTTAATGAAAACGACGAATCATTGCCAGGTTCCAGCATCAAACCTATATCCCTCTAGTTACGAATCGACACCTTTGCCGATTGATCTACTGTCCTTCTCTTTTGACTTAATCTTTTTGGATATTATTACTATCTACATTAAAGTATTTCACTACATTAATTTTATGCGGATTTAATGAACTGCAATCTGTCAAAAACATAATAAAGCAATCACCACCCAGTTTCAAATCCTTTCTCAAGACGGAAAACTTTTAGAGGCGGCACGTGACTAGTGTCCACACTTTGACTAAGGAGCCCCATTCAGCCAGGGTTCATGAAGCAACCCTTTCTCAAGACACTCTCTCTCTCAATCCTTATGCGTCAAGTGGTTTTATTATGAGTTATTAAAGGTTCATATGCCTGCATTAAAAGAGTGAGCTGCTTTGAATCCTAAGATATTATTTTTGCTTTTCAAACCTGACATATACATATATATATATATATATATATATATATATATATATATATATATATATATATATATATATATATATATATATATATATATATATATATATATATATATATATATATGTGTGTGTGTGTGTATATATATATATATATATATATATATTAAAAAAAAAATATATATATATTGTGTTTATTGTACGCTTATTAGAATGAAATAATATAATTTTTTTGTGACTCCATTAAAATATAAAAAAGTCCAACATAGTATACTTTGAACGACATTAAGATTTGGGCAATGAAAGAATCTACATAATTTTCAATTCTGACTCCATTAAAAAGAAATAACGAAGTCCAACATAGTAGTACTTTGAAGTCTATTAAGACTAAAAATGAACGTCTATGCAGGGCAAGAGCTTCTTAATTATCGACAAAAACAATGCACAAACATAGCAATAAAAAATGAGTGATGTATTTATTCATCAATGCAACCGTGTATAATATGCAATAAATTTTGATGAGTGAACTCTTCCCCCAGTTCTGTTTTGCTGTATAACTGGAGAGAGAGTTATTAAGTTTTTCATATGATAAAATGATAATGATCCCATTTTGATGAGGACGTTAATTCAATTTAACACATTTTCTTGCCAGATTTAGTTCAACAGACTAAAAGGACGGTAATAAATTATCCATGCAGGCGGAGAAGCAAATGGACTTTATTAAAAAATATAGAGAAAGACAGGTTACGAGTCACCGGAGCACATAGTTCGTTGGAAAATAGGATAATATGTCCCAATGGAACTCACGTCTTAGGACTGAAGTGGAGAACTTAAAAAAAATAAAGATATTATATATATATATATATATATATATATATATATATGACATGTCGTGACCCAGAGTTAAAGCGAATGGACAACAGTCTTCTTGATAATAGTAAGTTTATTAAACCATCGTTAAAGTAAAACTTGCTCCATTTTCACTTATTCGTCGAAGACAAGCGTAGAGTGTTGCTGACAGCTCCATGTCCACATGCTGATTGAAACTTATCTGTTTGCAAGCTCATCAAATAGCTCAAAAATGCTAATGCCTATCCGGACGATCCCAAAAACTTATGCAAGCGTGGGTTTTTTTCATTAATTTTATTATTTTAAAAGAGTTCCCTTGTCAAAATCGCTTTTAACTCATGTAATTTCCAACTACTCCTATTTTAGACCTGAAATATATATATATATATATATATATATATATATATATATAGATATATATATATATATATATATATATATATATATATATATATATATACATAAACATATATTTATACACATATATATACATATATATATATATATATATATACATAAACATATATTTATACATATATATATATATATGGGTGTGTGTGTCATAAAGCAGCAAAAATTTTATTGTTTTAAAACACATTTTAAACATCATTAGATAATTAATTAGGACTTAATTATTCTAGAACACTTTAAAAGACAAAGAATGTTTTTAAATTTCAAGCAATGGCTCTTATAGAATTTCCAAAATAAATGACAGAATAAAAAGATCTAAGAAAGTGTTATAGCATACCCTGGAATAGGATTAGTTTGACCTTCTCAGGGTTCAACATCGATTACTATATAGAGTTTCATCAATATTGATCAATCCATTTTGAAATGCATAGACAAAAATGCATATAAGGAGGTTTTTATGTATAGAGGGATGTTTATTATAATTGCACGGTGTTGTAAAGGTACACGCATAATTACTTTAATACTTAATATTATTATACAAGCATTATACCATAACACCTTGTTACTTTTATTGTTTCAATAAATTTGTTCTATACAGATATTTTTCTTAGTTTAATATTTCACAAAATATTATTTGTGAAAATATTCAGTAAGATATATAAAAAATATTTTTGAAATAGCTTGCGTTTCCATGACAATAACAAAATTGGAAGCTATTGGTATTCACGATATTTCGTATTGCATTCAGTAATCCTTTTTCACATAATCCTATTACATAATGTCCGTTCCGTTATATTTTAAAAGAGCATGCAAGATTACTCCGTGAAAGTACGTATAAACGACATTATATATATCCCTCAGAGCAAAAAGACTACGTCGAAGAAAAGCCCAATATTATTGTAAAACCCCATTTCTATATGCAGATATTTGAAAAAATACAATCAGCTAGATAAATTTATTTTTAAATATCATATGTTATGTATGAAAAAGAATTCTTAAAACCTTTATTTATAGTATGAAATGAAGTATCCCATATTTGCTCAGTCATACTAATGTGTGTATGCGTTTGTTACGTAATGTTATACCCCTTAAAGGATATTACCCATACTTTGTAACGACAGATAGCAAAATGATAGCGAACTATATATATATATATATATATATATATATATATATATATATATATATATATATATATCTATATATATATATATATATATATATATATATAATATATATATATATATATATATATATATATATATATATATATATATATATATATATATATATATATATATATATATATGTATATATATATATATATATATATATATATATATATATATATATATATATATATATATATATATATATATATATATATATATATATATATATATATATATGTATATATATATATATATATATATATATATATATATATATATGTATATATATATATGTATATATATATGTATATATATATATATATATATGTATATATATATATATATTTATATATATATGTGTGTGTGTGTGTGTGTGTGTGTATGCTAGCTGAAGACCTATGCTATGTTCTTAAATTATACGAAACAAATTTCCTTAAACTTTGTAGAGATATCTCTGATCTTCTATAAATAAGTATGCACATAACATTTATATGGTACATATGAATACATGCTATGTATGGTATATATGAATGCTATATTCATATGTACCACAATAATTAACAGGGTACCACAACAATTTTTATACATCTATAAAATATAAAGTATGCACTGGCTAAATTAATTGTTTCAAAATATCCGTGATCTATCCTTAATATTGTTTTAAAATATCACTTTTAGATTTTAGAATTTATACTGATCAAAGATAATATAACTGACGAAATAATATTTCATAACATGGGATTGTAAGAAATTAAGAGAAAACTGAATTTGACTGCAATGAAATATATATGTGTTTGTGTGTGTATTTATCCAAGAAATGAATCTTTTTTAAAACTAAGTATCCAGGAATGAACCATTTCTATGAATTCTTAAAAATTTGAATGGTTTTATTCGGGATGTTTCTTGTCCCGTTCTTACAATGCGTAATATGTTTTGGTTATTGTAACGAAAGTGTTTCACTAAACATTAAATTTTTAGACATGGGCCACACGAAAATGTACTTGACAGAGATAAAAAGCTATGAAATGTTGTTACTCAACCTCCTCATGTAGAAAAACCTACACCAGGTCCAGTAGACCCGTCGCAATATGCGAAAGGTCCACGGCTATGGTAATATGTATCTTATGCAGCTTCAAAACGAGAAAGAAACCACGAGGTAGAAGACTGACTTACCTTAAGAAGGGCTGTACCTTTAGTTTTGATGTGCTCCGATAGGTTGAACGAGCATTTCTCAAGTGGATCCCGTTAATTTAGGAGCAGGAACCAAACATAAGACCTTCAGGCTTAGCGTGATCCCTCAAGATTTACCGTTTGGGAACTTGTGAGACACTGCGACCACGAAATATTTTACTTGAACCAGCCACCATTAATGAACACAGAGGATATTTGCACATTAATCCCGTTTCTCCCTGTTATGAGATCGCTGCCTTTGCCCACTGAGCTACCACGGCTCTAGTTAATCCTATACTATAATACGAGGAATGGTTGTCAAGTCGAAAATCGCCCCAGAATTAATAAACTGTAGTAAACTTGGGGATCTGGGGTTTTGGGTCACGAGGAATCGATTGGCATCGGTTTTGACGCGCTAAGGTCACGTAGTTCGGCGCTACAGATAGGGCCTGGTTCGAACCCCGGTGCGGGCAAACTTTTTTCTCATGCGTCCAAACCGAGTGAAAATTGGTACCCGGGGGTTTCCGACCACGAGGAATCAATTGGCTGTAGTTCTGACGAATTAATAATAATAATAATAAAAGTCTTTATTGATTTGTCTTTATTCCTTGATATCGGTTTCCATTTTTATTTTCTATCAACTCTAAATATTAAATTAATGTAGCAAAGTATATATAACACATAAACGATATAGTAAAAAAAAATAATGCAAACAAAAATTTTGAAAACTAACCACAAAAAATTAAAAAATAATGCTTCACTAACGTGCCGAAACAACCTCGCCGTTCAATTTCCAAAGCCACACTAAACACAGAGCATATAACTTATCAAAGTCCGTCGCCGCGTTAGTGCGTCGTCGGCATACCAGAAGGTGCCGCTCTGAAGCGCCAGTGCGTCGGTGGCAGCGAACGTGTTAAGGAACTGATTTCGATTTCAAATCACCGTCAACAAAGTTCGACATTTCAACATTCATCAGATTTCAAGCTACATTTTCAACATGCAGAACGCACCTCTACATGAAATGCTTCAAGGAGCCGGAATTTTGGAACAACAAGCGATCAACTCAATTATACCCGCAAATGGACAACTAGAAGATATCGTCATTGTCAGAATGCTTCTTCATTCAACACACTTCAATCTTTACACTGCTCACTTTGTACCATTTCTTTAATTGTATAATTTTTTGTTATCAATTACATTTTATTTTCTATGACTTTTCAAACTTTACCTTTGTATAGAATAGTTCCCTTTCCAAACAACTTTGTTAAGAATAGTTTACAATGGTGCACTTTAACCGGTTATCTTTTCACTAATGGTTTCACAAATTTTCTTATGGCATGTATTGTTTTGATAAATCACAATTGAAAATTTAAATCTTAGAGTTAGCTTCGATACCTGTTTTCTCCGAGCGGAGCTCGGTCACCCGGTACTATTATAAAGAATGTATGTATGTGTGTGTGTGTGTGTGTGTGTAACAGGGTGAAATTACTCTCGCCGATTACGAAAAGAATTGTAAAAAGAACTTAAGTCGGTAAACATTCCTTTAAATCTGACATTATACGACTAGACAGTTAGGTGTCAAAGAA
This sequence comes from Pardosa pseudoannulata, assembly GCA_032207245.1. Classification (NCBI taxonomy): domain Eukaryota; kingdom Metazoa; phylum Arthropoda; class Arachnida; order Araneae; family Lycosidae; genus Pardosa; species Pardosa pseudoannulata. The sequence goes on from CM063506.1 coordinate 3,105,019, forward strand.
TGAGAATGGGTGAAAGGAGAATTTTAGATAGATATCTGAAGAATAATATTTTTTATTACACACACACTTATATATAATGCCGATGTCACATTTATTACGTAGTTAGTGCATTCTTTAGATCCCACAATTTTGTTCATTTTACAATAAAATTAAAATTTATATGTTTGTTTAATTTTAGATTACTTTACGGATAGCAAATGAACTTGTAAATGTGTTTTATACTAAATTTTTGAAAAGGTTCTTTATATTAATTGTAAATCTTTAATAGTTTTAACTCATCAGAGCAGTCACTCTTTTTCAAAACAACTATACATCTCTTTTTTGTACAAAGGAGCTGATTGAAAATTTCCTATGAAGAATTTTACATTAATGATGTAACACATTCTTCTACCTTATAAACTAAAATTACTGCCCACTATTAGGTTTGGTTTGGAGTGCTACGGTCTACTTTTTTCAACACAAAGTCTAATAAGACCGGGATCTACAGATTAAAGCCGATTCCGAACGGTTACGAGCATCCATGCCATAGTGGGATTCGAACCCACGAACTCCGGTTCCGAAGGACAGCACCCTAACCAATCGACCATCTTTAGGCATCTCACTGTTAGTAGTATCTTATTTAAAAATTAATACATAGGAAATGTGTTTTATGTATTACTTAACAAAGATATATATTTTATAAAAATATTAATTCTAAAAATGTTCTGAAAAAAATTCAAATTTTCAATTGAATCAATATTGCATTGAGATTTTGAACGTCTAAATCATAGTGCATTTACGCAGTAATGTAAAACTTTAAAACCCGTGAGTTCCATTAACTTTAATCGTCACTAAAACATAAAACTAAATCTATTCATTTATATTCCCTGATCTCTCAACTCTCTCTCTCTCCAAGAGTATACAGTTAATTTAAAATGAACAATGTTTTGTGCTTTGAACATTAATCGTCTGATTGTTCTTATTACATTTATTTAAGATCGGCAATTGACAGGAAGAACGACATCGGAATGCACAAAACTTCCAGTACTCCTTCATGTGAGTCATTTCCTCCGGGCATTAATCGGACTTATAAAATAAGCGCAATTATTAAGATGAGTCAATGGGAGTAAAGTCACAATGGACGACACAGATCGGGAAAGGAACGAATACCGCATCGCAATTCGCTCATTTGTATTCATTCCTGCAGCCAGCATTTGGACCGCTTACATGTTTATTTTCCCACTGAAATATATTCGAGACTGTGGTACCATGCAGAAGAAGCTCAGAAATGGAAAAGTGTTTATACTTCTTAGATGGTAAAACACTGGGAAGTGAACCAGTTTATCAACATTCATTTTAAGTCTTCAGGATACACGTTTGTGTGCATTTGGTTTCAACTTTTGATTTAAACGTTATTTTGCTAAATGCCTTCATCCAATCTTTGATTATTTTTTTTACCAGAAAATGGTTCCAGAAGAAAAAATATTTTTAAAAGATAACATGAATTCTATGGTAATAAAGTTAATAAAATTTAAGATGAAAGAAAAAAATGTAATAAGTACTTTTCGTGACAAAAATGACATCAAGTAAATAATCCTTCGTAATATATATATATATATAACTCGCTTAATTCTTAACCACCATTTATAAACCTGATATATATATATATATATATATATATATATATATATATATATATATATATATATATATATATCAGGTTTAAAAATAGTTAGAACTCATTAACGATAACGTAATACGAGAAAGACACACCCTCGAACGGAACTATACAGAGTAAAGAAGCTCACACTGAAGTAGACATAGGAATTTGATTATTCAGCAACGCCAAAAGAATCAGTTCTGGTTGGGAACTCGGAAGGATACCATCCTCCACGCTTGTCGTGGAAAATTAGGAGAAAAAAGGATATCTAAATGGCTTAGCCATGGATAGAAGGATTGCAATAAAGAAGTTTTTATATATGAAATAAAATGTGTCGTCCATGCCTTAACCACTCGTCCATGTCAGATATATATATATATATATATATATATATATATATATATATATATATATATAGGTCAGTGTCAGGTTTAAAAATAGGGGTTAAGAATTAAGAGAGTTATAATTAAAAATAGTTGGAACTCATTAACGATAACGTGATAGGAGCAAGACACACTCTCGAGCCGAACTATACAAAGTAAAGAAGCTGAGAAGAAGTAGACAATATTAATTTGCTTAGGTAGTAACGCCAAGACACTTCAAAGCGAGACATTGGGCTGGTAACATCCTCCCCGCTTGTCTATTCAAAATATGAATAAAGGATATCTAAATGGCATAGCCATGGACAGAAGGATTACAATAAAGAAGTTTTTATATACGAAATAGAATGTGTCTTCCATGCCTTAATCACTCGAACCGTGTCATATATACATATATAACCTCAAAAGACAATTTAGAAAGCATACCAAATTCTCAACAAAAATTTATAGTGATATTTCGTAGGTAGTTTAAAAAAGTCACCAAACATCTTAAAAGTTTAAATTTTTCAAGGATTATTCTTTAACAAACTAAAATAAATTTAACAAAAAAAAGGAAAAAAGAAAAGAAAAACAAGAATTTTTTGAGTGCCGGAACACTTTTAAATTTCTCCTACATTCACAAATGAGAAGATAAAATTCCCAAAATTAAAGCCTTGCAAGTAAAAAGAAAACTCCAAAATTAATTCTTTTTCTGATGTTGCAAAAATCGGCTTTGTTATACTACTTCAATTTATCCGCGTACTTCTCAAAAATAATACAACAGAATATGCATATCTAAATCAAAAATCTAAAATTAAAGCCTTAAAGCAATTTTATTTAAATCCATTCCTCTTTGCTGAATGAAATTTATTAAATAAGGACATTTTTCTCTCCAAGAGGTAATTATCCGTCTTGTATCAAACGTATCTGCAAGAAATTCCTTTAACATGGATAGTTAAACTAATTTTGAGAAGTTTAGAATCAGATTTCGAATTCTTTATTCAATAGTCAATATTTTTCATTCAAATTTTGTTCCTCGAAGATATAAATTTTTTATTGGTAAAAATAAAATTTTTGATACAATTGTCATATATTTTGATTTCAATAAAAGTGTGATTTATTCTGTCTAAGATAAAGATCATGTGAGTATTGTGTTTACGATAATTATTTTATAACGGTCATTAAAATTCCAACAACAGAGTTAAATAATTATTAAGTTGAGGTGTTTCTTGAGATAATTTTCTTCTTTCTTCATTAAAACTTTATCGCAGTTCTAATGATAATGTATGTAACCACAGTAGTTTGCATTGTCTCCTGTAAACAATAGAACTTCTGGTAATGAAGATAATTTTTTTCTAGTATAGATGTACAAGTGAATTAAACATCACGTTCTAGAGCGATCAGAAGGACTCCCTGCTTAGAATTTCAAATTACTTAGCATCATCATCCTGGTAAAATGGCGAATAGCCCTTGACAGTTATGCATTTATACACTCATGTCTAAAATTATCTTTACTTATTCAAAAATAGCGATATTTAATAAAATATTCGTTTAATTTAATTCATGTTTACAGGAAATGTTTGAAAAACAAGTCTGTTTAGTATTATCCAATATGTAACCAAATGATTTCTGATAATAAAATCTAGGTTTATATCATCCGAAATTATATCAAGCGCTCTTTGGAAAGTTAACACATTGTGTGAGGGTACATTTCGCAGCAGAATTTTACCGAGAGCGGGCGTTTTGGGCCTAAATTATGCAGTTAAATCTCAATAGATCGAAAATTATTTAATTTTTTAACTAACTTTTCGTATTTTATATTGAAATATATAAACAAATATATAAACCTAAATTTGGGTAAGTCGTCTATAACGAACAATCAAACATATAAAGTCTGGCGGCTTTATGAAAACTTCTATACGGCTTAAATGTCTAACAAAAACTTTAAAATATATTTCTATTACGGTAAAAAAAAATCTTATTTGGCAACACTGCATCTGTCAGTTTTAGACAAAATGGGAAAATAATAGAAATTAAAAATATATTTGAAAAAACATCTTGTCAAATTAAGGGTTAAATAGAAATATATAAATAATAACTATAAGATTTTTGGAAACAAAAAATATATTTTTTTAGTGGATAAATTTATAATAGTATCTTAAATATGAAAATCAAATAAAAATAGTAGTATATAGTTCTAATTTTTTCGAATTATGTTATATATAAACATTTTTACATTCCAAAATCTATGTAATAGACAAGAACATTTGGCTTCGTTTTCCTGTATACACCGTTATTAGTGTACCCACAAATAAACCCTGTTGTCACACTAACCCGTACTAGTATGTGACCCGCGCTCGAGTATCAATTGTTAGAAAACGTACTAGTACGTGTCCCGCATACAATGTGTTAATATCTCATTGAATTCCAGCAAGACAGCTTTTGATTTTGTTTAAGGACTCAAATCGGTTTTTTATGGCTTAGAGGCATCATTTGGAAGAATATGTAAAGTAGTCAGATCAGCCAATCTTCGAAAGAATCCAGATGTCCGACTAGTTCAAAAGAAACAAGTTTTAACATTAATAACTAAAACATGCAATGGGTATTATATATGTATGTATGTATATATATATATATATATATATATATATATATATATATATATGTAATATATATATATATATATATATATATATGTATATATATATATATATATATTATATATGTATGTATGTATATATATATATATATATATATATATATATATATATATATATATGTAATATATCAAAATTATTTAACTTTAATATTTCCTTAAAAACCTCCTCTCTCCCATTCTAATTCCTTAAAATCTTTTTTCCAGCCTCTAAATGTCTTAATCAAAGGAGTGCCCTCGAATTAAAATTCTTCCAATACATTTCCCAAAGCTTTCTGTCCTACAGATGTAAATTTTCTGTCTTTTCAACACGTTTCCCAGCTGTCACCGGCAAATAGGTTTTCTGATCTTAACACTTAAATTCGCTGAGTGAGTTTCTTGTCCCTTGGGAAAATTCTTTCTGTCTTTGGAACGATGGTCGATTGGTTAGGGGGCTCGCCTTCGGTACCGGAGTTCGTGGGTTCGAATTCCACAGTGGTATGGAGGTTCGTAGCCGTTCGGAATCGGCTTTAAGGCTGTAGGTCCCGGTGTCATTAGCTCTCGTGTTGCAAAAAGTAGACCGTAGCACTCCAAACCAAACTAAAACTTTCTGTCTTCGCTCTTGGATGCAACTCTGTTCGAGCAGAGTGATTTTTGCGTCTTTCTCATGTCTGTCGTTGACTCGTAAAGATGTTCGTTTTAGTAGCTCTAAAATAAAGTTTTAATTAGACTTGTGCCGTTCTCTTCAGTATGGCTAGACTGCATCGTTATTACTCTTAGCTGTTACTTGCCCAGTAGCCCGGGCAAGTAAAAATAATAGGGGCTACATAATTATTGTGACCAGAAGAAATGATTATATATATATATATATATATATATATATATATATATATATATATATATATATATATATATATATATATATATAATAAACCTTGCGAAAATATTCTCTCCGATTACACAAGATATTAGCCCCTATTATTTGTATTGCCCGGGCTTAATGGACAATGTGAGAATCTAAGTGACTTGCAGTCGTGGCTCCATTAAACAACTGCGAATATACACTTCTTTGATAACAATATTTTTTATAACAATAACCAATTGATAACAATAAATGATATGCAAAATAAAATTTCGATCTTTTGTTTTAACGTTAAATCATTTTGCATTCTGGCTTCCATATCGACAAGCTGTATGTAAGCTGTATGTATGACTTACATACATAAGCTGTATGTAGCATAAGCTGTATTACATACAGCTGTATGTAGCTGTATGTAAGTCATAAACTGTGAAGACACTCTTTCTCAGTTCCTATAAGAATGTTTTGCCTTCTGCTTATCTGACAGCCACTGACCACCAGCAGGGTAAGCGTATTTCTGAAAAATTCCAGGAAAAATTCCCACTCCTTTGATCATTTTCGTTAAATTAAAACAGTAGCGAAGGGAAAGTAATGACTGGGTACCTTCTGAATACACTGGGAATATTCCTTTGCCAGTTAAAAAGGTTCGAAAACTGATAACATTCACCAATGTAACGATCACATAAAGCGATAAATTAACATACAAATGAATAGAGAAAATCGGGACAGAGTGATTCCAATAACAATAAGCGACTGATAACAATAACCGCGATCACATTAAGCGGAGTCCACTGTATATATATATATATATATAATATATATATATATATATATATATATATATATATATATATATATATATATA